>VWPW01022533.1:180769-251337 GCA_013389825.1 Crypturellus undulatus
AAAAGATTCTTTTAAAAGCTTCCTTCCTGGTACAATCTGAGAGTTACATATTAAGGTTAAAGTGTATATACCACACTGAAGGAAAGAAGGAGGGCTCCTGGGGTGCTGCTGGCTACAGCAGCTTCACAAACAAAAGCACTCCATGTTTACCAGATACCATTTCTATTAAAATGTACCACTGAAGTCAGTGAAAAAAATATGCAGTTAGTGACACTGATCACTATACTGATGCTGTCAAAATAAATGAAAATATTTACTCCCATGGAATATAAATATTGTAAAGAACTAGAAGCATCAAAATTGCATCTCTGTAATGTTTTTATATCACTATTTTCTGCATATATCTAAAAAGTCAAGGCCTTCATACCTGCAGAAAAGTCTACACATATTTTGAGAAAGTGAATAAATATGGGCAAACTTACACTGCTGGGAGAAAAAAAAGGTAATCTAAGTTTTGACCCAAAGTAGGCAAAGCCACAAAAATTTATTTGGGTTTAAAGCTCTATAAAATCCTGTGCATTCAGCTGAAATGATTTAAAGACACTGCCTGCAAATCCACAAGCACAAAGTTTTTCCACTGATACGGGAAGTCACTTGGGATACCAACCCCTCAACTCAGTAGAGGAGTAATATCAGCAAAGGGAGAGTAACAGACAAACCCACAAAGGCAAAGAAATTATCGTTAAAAATCAGCCATCAATATTTATCTAATCCACTCTCATGCTGAGGAAAGCAGAAAATGCTAGAGCCATGCCAGAAAGCGCATAAACAAAAGTCAGGAAATATAAAACTGCAAACAGTTGATGAAAATGGCATTCCATATGCCTCTGGCATATGCATCATATGACAGTTCCTAATGGCACAGTCCTATATAACTTTTCCACAGCACAGGATACAGGGGTTCACTTCATGAATTGCTGCTCAGTGTTGTTTTCTCCTTATTCTTTACTTTGCAGCCTCATGCTTTATTCAGTAGTATAAATTCTTCAAAGCTCTGAAGAGAATTATTAATTTCCTTATAAGCTTTTCTTTTGCTATCATCAATCACAGTGTTTCACAAATTACAACAAATATTAATGACTTTATTGTCTCAAACTCCCAAAAGGAGTACCACGAGCTCCATTTTCCAAAGCAGAGATATGAAGCACATCATAGTTTACACTGAAGAGTTTTCATTAATCTAAAATGCCCAAGTTGAGTTTTTTTCCTCCTGGAGTAATGCAGACTGCCTTATATACAGTTATAATGTTCAAGGCAGAGCTCCCATGTTTTTACTTGCAAATATCAAAGCTCAGCCACTCTAGGACCTCGTAAATTCTAGCAAAAGAGTCATTGGAGCCTTGCCTCTGGTTCCCAGTTGATATGGAAGGCAGAGGTAGTGACCATCAGAAGGCAATTCTGGTGTAATGGAGGATCTGCTCAGCAAATTCTACAGCAGAGCCTGGTGCAGAATATAATTCTCCAGGAAAAAAAGAAACTATTTAATCATTACAATGCCCACTCTGCACCTAGAATTCCCCTGAAAGCCTTTGAAATTTGCCCTTGAAATATGAAGTTTGAAATTTCATCTTCAAAGTTCGTCTGTTCTGCAGTGTCTTTGCTACTCAGCCCTGACAGATCCTTTGAAATTCTATCATTAGCATTGAGACGGAGACCTAAAACAAACTGCATATTTAAGAGATGTCATTAAATATATTTGGTGCTATAATTCTTGCATTTTCTAATATTTGCGATTCTGCAGTTTTAATAAGGAGATTCTATTATGGTGTATCTTGTATGTAGTTTTCCCACATTTTTAAAAAACAAACTGAAAAAACAGTTACAGTACGTGGCACATATACCACTGACACTCACCTGAAATACATGCAGAGAAAACTTTCAAAACCATTTTTTAGACATCTGACATATAGGCATTAGAAAATCAATAGGCTGTCAGCACTAGCGTGGGTGACTCCTATGCTTTTCTACAGTGGATCTCCTAAATAGTTGCTGAGAGCAGCTCTCTATCCCACTTGTTCCAAGCCTCTTCCACTTTCTTTTCCTCCCCAGATCTTTATCCCAGTCCCGTATCTCTCTTTCAACCAACCCAGCTACAGTCTCTCCAAATCTCTCCAAATTAACATTTCTGCTTCAAAGCTTTCTCCTCCGACCTACAAGGCTGAGGCTTAGCTTTCTTCTTGCTTAGCTTTTTTTCTTCCCACATCATCCAGCACTCAACGTCTTTGCAGAAACTTAGCACAACTCCTGCCCCTCATAATTATTTTTGCATTTCCTGGTCACCAACTTTCCCCTCTCTGGATCTTCATCCAGCAGCTTTGTTTTCCTCCTTCACCACAGATCCTTGATAGAATTCTCTTCTTGCCTTTCCTTCCCTGTTCCACTCTACTGGTTCCTTTTGCAGTTGTCCTCAGCAGCATGGGTTTTCTTTCCCAAATTTCTAATTCAGTCCTAACCTGCAGGTGCCCACTTCTCCCTTGTCACCAGCTTCATGTCACAGAAGGCTTTTCTTGCCTCTCTCCAGCTGCCAAGTTCCTCAGCCAGTCAGCCCGTTCCCTCCCGCCCCACTCTGTTCCCTCCTTCCCACTTCAGGCCCAGGCTCTGTCTTTGTCACAGCCTATTCCTGTCCCTTCGCCCTCACCAGCCTTTTGTTCCTTCTGCTTTCTAACAGCAGCCTCCTCCTCAAGTCTCAAGTGGCAGCAGATCACCACCAGCACATAAAACACTGAGTTCTCAGTTGTCAGTACCTCCTCCCTGCCTCGGGCTGCCCGCTACAAGGCATATCTGCTCTCACTGGCTTGGGGGAAGATTTTATTATTCACTGTGGGGGAAATTTAAGCACTTCATTAGCACATAGGATCTTCAAGAGTTTTGGCATGTGCTGAATGGGTGAAGTCATCAAATTTTTAGCTGCTAAAATAAAATCAAGAAATCCTTCCTGGTCCTCTTCCAAGTGCAATGTCTCAGGGACCTGTTTCTCTACTAAATTGAGTTGAATTGAGTTGTGTTGCTTTTTTCTTTTTCTTTTTAATGAAGGACACCTGTGACATGAAGACCTCCCTTCTCATTTCATGCGCTTGTAGAAAAGTGTGGGATGCTCAACATTTCCAAGGAAGTGAGATTTTTTTTTTAATGGGGTGAACTCTTTTTTCTTCACAGTGCTCCTGCTCTGGGTCCGCTGACCTCTACTAGACAAACTAAACCAATCTCAGACTGACACAAAAATTGAAAAAAAAATATAGATTTTTTTATAGAAAAAAATAGATTTTTATCTTGATCATTCCTTTTGCATTTCGTTTTCATGTCTAAGGAATTTTTCTTGACTGTTATTTAAAAGGCTAAGAACTATTGTTACCCAGAGACTTATGAAATTGAAAGAAATTAGATTTAATTACATTTCTAAACTATTTAATACTGGCAATTTTGAAAGCTACCATGGACTGAACCTAACAATATATTAGGCATAGTTCAGTGCAGCAGCTCATTCTAAAAATGTACAAGAGAGGGGAAAAAAAACACTGGATAAATTACCTCTGTTCACAGGCCTGCATTGCCTCAAGAAAGGAAACAGAGCAACTCTGAGTAGAACTTAAACAGTGCCAATATTTACAGTTGCACTTCTTTTTGCTCTATGTTAATAGGGTTCAGCAGAGCCAAGTTTCCTCTCAGGAGGATCTGGAAACAGTGCAACTCACACATGATACAATGCCACAAGCTCTTTTATAAGTGCTTTTCCTCAGAAAGCCTATAGAAGAAAATAAGCATCTAAAATCTCATTGCGTAGGTAGGAATGAGATTCAGAGCAACTGAAAGACTGGCCCAGGGACATTACTGCCCAGAGTCAACAAACAACCAACATCCACATCTCTAGACTTTTATTTTCTTATTTTCCTAATAATATTCCTATCAGTTTAGCACTTGTTCAATGAAATCAAAAAATATCTGTTCAGGGCAAACAGATAGAATTGTCTCTTAAAAACCTCAAGTTCCTTGACTGGATTTAATAATCTACTTGGTCTCACTATCAAAAAGGATTCAAACAAATAACTTTACCTCTCCACACTGGTAACTACTGTGAAAGGTTGCTATATTCCTTATTTAAGTGCGGTAGAAAATAGGAGTTATAAGATTCATTCTCTAAATAAAAACACTGTTAATAAAGTGTTCTTTTGCTTTCACACATTATTGTGCCATGTCTACTAGACACTGTAGAAAATTAGAATTTTGTGTATATGTTTTTGCCAGGGGAAAAAACATATACATTTTTACCACATGTTGTTTTATTTACAGCTTTGGGAACGTTATTTGTGCCTGTATTGGGATGAGTGATTTTTTCCTGAACTAGATGATAGCTCAAAAAGAATCCAAAATATTAATTATTGTCTCTGAGCTATTTCACTACAACAGTGAGAATAGAGAATCAAGGTTTGTAGGCAACAGCCTTGGAAAATCTGATTCATAGCTGGGAAGAAAAAGGGATTGGAAGTGTTTCAAGGCACACAAACCATTCTTCAGGTCTGCATGGAAGTATCAAACTAGAAATTATGGTCAGATAAAAAACAATTTTGTTCTTAGTTAAACTTATTTATGTTAAACAATCCAAGTGGCACATTACCAAGGCGAGAAGTAAAAAGGCTGTTGACTTCTGTGAAGCTGAATAAAATACAAGCATTTATGTAACAGGAAGGGCAGTGTTGACTTGTGCAAAAGTACAGTGGTAGCTGGGGGTAGTTGATATGTCATTAAATCGGTATGTACACGTTCACAGTTTTCAGAATTGGGAAATTTCTATTTAAGATACAGCTTTTTAAGGTATTTTGTATGTCCCTTAAAGGAAAGAGACTAGTATCTTAGAAATAAGAGACAGCTTTTATGAAAAATATTCACCCATTGGCAACTGGCCCTTCGAATTTTCATGTAATATGGTCAAATATTATTGCTTTATTTACAGTGCTAATATAAACTTTGAGTAGGTAGTAGAAATAGAAACTTTTTTTGATTGTGAGGCATTGTAGTTCATCCGCTCTTAATGTAGACTAGAATCTTACCCATTTATAAAAATGTGTTTAATTTATATCAAACCAGATATGAATAACTAAAATAGATTTAATAACTACTCATGAAAATTTAACTCTTAACCATTTCACGAGTTGCAGAGTTGTTCTTCTCTACAAAGAAAATATATTTTCTATGTATATATTGATATATTGCAGAGTGGACAGGATAGACATTAACACCAGGATAACAGAACAAATGTAACGTTCCCAATAAAATCACTCTGCAGTCTGTCTCATGTGTCTTAGTGCATAAATGTACACTGAGACAGCAAACAAGTAGATATGACAGAAGAGAATTAATTGTTGAGGTACAAATTCTACTTAATATAAAATATTTATAAAATATAGTAAGTGTACTACTATAGTAGTCACTATATTAGTACTACAGTAACTACTACAGTAGTAAACTTACTAACTAGGTGATAAAAGGTGACAGCTTAGAGAGAGTTCAGAGCAAAATTCATTTGTCTGAAACTTTTTCATTAATAACTTCTTAATTCTTTGGAGTTTTTTTACTATATACTGTAAAAATTTTTTCTGAAAAAACATTCTATAGTATAAGGAAAAATTCAATTACAGAATATCAAATAAACTTTTCATATTATAGGCAGAACTAAGAGAGCCTTTTTGACTAAAACTAAAAGCACTTCCCCTTAGAAGACCTTGGCTTCAGTTGTAGCTACATTTGCCAAATCATTGGGGCTGATTTTTACAAAACCTTCCACTAGACTGCTCTGCTTTTTATTTTCATCACTCTTTTTTTATGACAGTATAGATGGTTGCAAAAGCAAAAATACAAACAGAAAAAAACATTTATTGTTGAGCGGGGTCATCAGCATGAATGGGAGATATGTCATTGAGGAAAAAAAGGTTATTTAAACAGTTACCACAGTAAAATTTAAAATATTTTTAATTGTATTTAATATTAAAATAAAAATTATATTTTAATTACTTTGTGACATGTCAGTAGTAGTGTATTTTATACCATAAAACCAACCCTTTAAAACTTATATAATGCTGTTTGTATGTTTTATCTTCAGTATGTTTTAATTCATAAAAGTGCTGTTAACGTTTGAACACTGATAGAGACTCTAAACTTCTCAACTTGAATTGATTCTTCTTTTCTGTATTTTCTTCTTGTCTAGCATTTTTTCAATTCCTATACTATTATTGCCATATATACAAAGTAGATCAGTCACATTTGTGTTACACTTTCCAGAGCTACAGCATCTTATTTGCAAAACAGCATCAAGTACCAGTTTAAACACCACATTTTGTGTAACAGCTTCATTAATTGTTTTTTTTTTTTTATAGAAAGAGCACCATACAGATATTCTTGCAAAACTTACCAAGTATCTTTCCGAAGAGACACTGACTAAAATAAGATCATCCCCAACACGCACTTTTTCTCCTTCTGACCGTTGCTTGGAAGCTGGATGGATGGTCCACCAGCACGCCTCACCTATATCGTTATGGATTAATAACAGAGAAAGAAATTAGAAAGAGAATGCCTGAGATTATTGCCATTTCTTTCATGTTGATCTCAATCCTAAAGTCTTGACCCAGTTTTCACTTAGGTAAACTAAGCATGTATGTGGTTTTTCATAATTAATATCGTTACTGCAATATCTCATAAAAAGTTTGGTTGAAAATAACACACCATGCAGAAGATAAAAACATCTCTTCTGCACTTCAATCATGATTCCAGTTGAGGATCTATGAGCTTTAGTAACTGGACTCTAGGCTGTTCTTACTAAAGAACTTCCCTGTTAACATCACTTCAGGCTCTGGGAATGGAAAACATTCAACTGAGAACAAGGACAAAGATATAGAGAAACCCATCACTAAAGAAAACTGAAATATGCATCTACGCATTCTAAATCATATTCTTCCTGATATAGTCTTTAAGCTGCTATTTACCTGTTGTATTCTCTTGTAATCCTACATCAAACGCCAGCTTGTCCATTGAAGACCGAGATGTAGAGAGGCAACATAGATACTATCAAAAAAAAAAAAAAAAAAATCATGTATTACTAATTCTGCTCCTGTCTGATAACCAGCTGGAATATAAAAAGCCATCAATCTACTAATATATGATTAACATTGATTCTTACATTATCCCCAGGAGTCACTATCAAGAACCTAAATGCCTGTAAAACTGCATGGTGCTTAAGGTGCACTGCTCAAAGATGCTGTCTTGACCAAGGAAGATGCTCTATAATAAGCCCTCCATTTCTATCCGTGTTTCTTTCTATAGAGATGAGCACAGTAAGAATGGAAACTAGGTAACTGGCTGCAAGTGGAGTTCAGCCCCTTGAATCTTTATTTTCAGTTGAATAGTATATGATTTCATCAGGGGATTGAAGAGAGTAAGGATCCTGTCCAAAACGTGTGCAAGGAGGGACTTCCTTTCCCAGGAAGCCTCTAACATATGTTCAGGTTGCCAGCCAGATGCCAGCTATGCATTCAGGCACAGCTCATCTGACATCCAATATCCAAGGAAAATCAATGAGAAATCACCCGTTCAACACAGAGTGACAGAGAACAGATATTCGTTACTTCTCATCATTATTGAGACAGACCTAAGTTTCAGCATCTAACCAGGAATGACCAGCTCAGTTTCCTGTATTCAGGCATCTGCCCTCCAAACAGATTTCAGTGCAGTGGAATGCCTCTCTTCTGTGACTAATTCTCTGGATATTAATTAGTAAATGTCAATAGTCTGAGTGATCTCAAGTAGTTTTCACACACAAAAAGAATAAACTCTCACTGCTGCTAGCTCCTGTTACATACCATGCCACTGTAGGAATGGCGCAGCAGGATCGCATGCCCATAGAGCAACGTTCGATGACCTCCGCCTTGAGCAGACTGAAAAACAAACGGAAAGGATATAATAGTAGTATCTTGGAATAAAATCAGACCCTTCTGCCAAAACTAAAACTATTATTATTAATAATATTAATAATCCATTTCCAAATAATCTCTATCTGTCCCGTGACAGGGAAGTCTATTTCTTAATAAAATGCAGTTCAGGGATAAGTTCAATAGGTAGTTTCATTAACTTGTTCTCTGTAGCTCTGATTGCCTCTGAATATATTGAACTTTTAATCAGAATATATTTATTCCTTGGGACAGATCTTAGGTAGAATTTGGACATGAAATCAGGAATCTGTTGACTTTTTGTAATAGAAAATCTTGATTACACTGATGAGGGAAAAATTTTGTACTTAGTCACAATCTTGGTAAAAAATAGACTGTAGAAGTTTGAATCATATTTCCTTGGGCTGAAAGTTGATGTTTTATAGAGAAGAGTAGCTTTGATACATGTCATATACCCTCTGTGCCCTCATGTGTTGTTAAATCTCTCCATATTATCCCATTCTCCTTTCCAAAGACACACTTTAGTGCACACAGGATATGCAGAGGAGGCTTCTAGACTGACTGTTTTACCAGCAAAATATGAATAATAGTTCACTCACATTCAGAACCAACCTCCAGACTGCTTGCCCACAGTGTTTAAATATTATCAGACAGATTTATTCACCTACCAGGCCAGGCAAGTGCTCAAATATACCCAAATTATTTCATATATCACTTCTAACAAACCATGAGCAAATACTTCAGATACCTGGTACTAAAAGTACCAAGTTAACTTACCAGGATTTGGGAGTTCTGAAAACTCATTAATCATACTCAAAGCCTTTCTAATAGGAAAAATAGTGTTGCTTTTGAAAAATGCAGTATAAATTGTGACTGAAACAAAACTAATAAAATTTGCTTTTACTGGTCGGAAACTGCAACTGTTTTTTCAAAATATTGACATCATGGTATCTGTTTACATATAATCAAGAATAAATAATTTTGTTAAAGCACTAGGAACCTTTTAACATCTGCCACAGATTTATGGAGCCCTTAGGCTGGCTGCAGCTGACTAACACTGGTCAGGAGCAAAGGTGGACAAAGACCTTGCCAAGAGCACAAATCCACATCTCCTCTAAAAAAAACACCTCACATAATACCTCATAGAACAGTCTAAAGGCATCACTCATAAATATTATTTTAAAATGTGACAACTTTGTAAGAAACAGTATTATTCTCTCATATAGGATCCCAAATTTAATTTCTCACATACAGCATTTATTGCCTTTCTTTTACCAGAGTAGACTGACCTTCTATATGACTGGAGCATCAGATGCATTACAGAATAAATGGCAGCAATCATACTCTGTTATCACCCTGGCAGTTTCATTTCAGGGCTGAAGATCCATTTCACTGAATGGCCAAGGTGACAATACACAATTTCCCATCCATATTTACTAGTTGTCCTTCCTGAACATTTTTTCATTAGCATGATATTTATTCATCTTTGGGTTACTTGGTCAAGAAAAAGAAATAGGGAACTAGTGGTGAAAAAGCAAAGTGTACGAGTAATAGTAGCTTTACTATTTGTAAGAAAGACCCATGAATTATAGTTTTTATCTTTACCAAGAACAGAAGTGAGCATCCTGACACACACAAAGGGTATTTTGACTTTCAGGGAGGCATATTCAGTAATTGGTCTGCAAGCCTGAACATGAATTTCTATTAGAAAAGAATGTAAGTCCTGGTCTTCATCCCAGACACACCACCTTGACAATACAACATCAGGATTTACTTTTCACCTACCACTACCACCACCTTCTCCAAAGGCATGGGGACAGCAGGTAGCCATTTGACAATGTCAGAATCGTTCATTTCTGCCAAGCGTGAAAACTGAACATCTGCTGCTCATCACATGGGGGAAGAGGAAGAGACCGCTACGCTGACACCGTCTTTGCACGTCCAGCTTCTCCCAGAAGCAGCACTCGCATGTGCCCAACCAATAAAGGTGTGAGCTGGGACCATAAATGGTCCCAGTTGGAATATGTGATTTGTGTTGTAATTTTGATATATAGCTAGCAATCTGGTATCNCTCATCACACGGGGGAAGAGGAAGAGACTGCTACGCGGACACCATCTTTGCAGCATTCCAGCTTCTCCCAGAAGCAGCACTTGCATGTGCCCAACCAATGAAGGTGTGAGCTGGGACCATAAATGGTCCCAGTTGGAATATGTGATTTGTGTTGTAATTTTGATGTATAGCTAGCAATCTGGTATCTGGGTGACAAAAAGTAAACAAATATGATACATAATATGGCTATGTTAGACAGAAGTAAGATGATCAGAGTCTGATCTGTCCTATGTTTTTAATTTCCAATTTTCGGAGGTATTTCTAAGTCAGAGAATATGGTCCCTGAATAGAGTCAGGATGGAAAAAAGACACATTATTATTCAAATAACTCAGGCACAAAAGTTCTCTGGGCTCTGCTATAGAGCATCATCAATAATATGAGCACCATACTCTTCTTTTGATATTATAATCTAAGAATTTACATTTTAGAATGAGATTTGGCAAGCTTTCAGAACTGTGGTTAGTAAACTGAGTTTGAAAGAACCGTGCCGCTTCACACTGCTTGTGAAAAATGTCACATAAACTGCCCTTCTGTCCTAATGTCCCTAATATTTCTGTATCTTGAGAACAAAATTAATTTGAAATCATCTCATTGCCAAAAACCTATTGACAAAGCAAGATCAATTTAGAATACAACAACAAACAATTATGAAGCTGAAGAAATTAGCATTCAAAACATAAAAATGATTTTCAAGTTCACTGCATTGCTACTACAGGCAATGAGAACAGACTAGTAATGTCTGAGCTGTTTAATTTGATGTAAAAAGTGTTATCTTGCAATAAAAATAAAGAGAAAGAAATTAAAACTAGGAAATACTACTTTTGTCTGTTTTTCTTATGACTTACTATATTACTGAAATAGGCTTAAAGCACCAAAAAGAATTTAAAAATTATAACATACAATTTCATCAAATGTGAAAACGAAGCAAGCACTACCATAAGAAACACCTACAATCAGGAAAAAAATATATATTTTACTGTGGATACCTATCCTGCAGTAAGAATGTATTACAGCCCAACAAAACTGTTTTACCTGTACAGTCTTGAATATGTCCATATATATGAACTCTCATGCAATCAGTTGACAAATCAGAATTCATATTTCCATGAAGCTAATTCACATGGTTGTGCTTGCATTCCTGCACTTCTGACACCCAAGGAGATTTTGGGTCAAATAGCCATTACTTTTCCATTATTTTCAAGAGAACAGTTTTAATCCTACTAGGAATCTTTTATTCCTTGGGCCTGTGAGTACATCTCTGCATGCAAATGCCTGTGTTGCTTCACCAGCTTTTCTTCACTCACCTATGCATCTCCCATACAGTCAAAAAATAAAATAAAATAACTGTCATCAACTGTAGGAATGTACCAACAAAAGACAAACACGTGAAAGTGCACACCAAAATATTCCAAGGTTTTGTCTCTAGTAACTCTGTCCCCATTCAGAAGTGTAATGCTTGAGAAATCCTTCCTGCTCTTGCATTTAGCATAGTGCTAGGTAGGCATGTCTAATCACCCATGAAAGCAATTAAAACCTATCACCAGTACTGAGAGTGTCATAGCAAAACAGGAACTCCTGTTTTGCTCATTCTCTTGGAAAATCACACAAGAGAGCAGAGTCTTTTAAGAACGATATAACAGCTTTTTCTGCCTTTAAGATGCCACTTCTTGATGGCCATGTAACTGAAAATGGAATTAGTGGCACATGTTATAGGGAAAATGAAAGACTTCCTTATTTAAGAAAAAAAAAAAAAATGTAATACATAACATTTACTGTAATGTTTAGATTCAGAAAACCTAATCACAGCCAGCTTGAGCCTAAAATTTCCTCTGTGTCCTAGATCGAGTCCAAGAAAACACCAGAACACCAGATTGGTCTGGATGACATTTGACCCCCCTGATTACTGCTCCATACAACTTTCTAAAAAACTGCAAGCACTAGGTAACATTTTTCATGGCATATAAAATCCATTGGATATAACATCAGTTCTGCAGTAAAGAAGTAGTTGTGAGTTCCTTATTTTATTATTTAAAATTTCCATGCTTACTGCAGCCATAAATACCTTCCAAAGCAAACACTACTAGCTGAAAATACAATTTAAAATAAGATGTCTTAATCACTATTCTTTTTTAACCCAGTGTCATATCAAAGTTCTTTAAAACAATGAGCACTGCCACTTTATTAAAATGAAACAATTTTCTTAAATGAAGCCTAAATTAACACATTATTTCTAAAGCAAATTGGACAATCTATGCCATAACGAATTTATTCTTGTCACAAGCTTAAAATGCTAATAGCAATTTAAAACGGCAATGCCTAAAAATTGACCAGGGACTTCAAACCTGCAAACTTGAAATTTAAACATAAAAATATTGCTTGCTATAATTTTTAAAGGTCAACCCGACAATTATGGATGAAGGGAAAAGAATAATTTCTACCTACTTCAGCCATCTTATGCTACGAACAGATGCTGAAGGCATGGCACAGGACACCTTTACTTATATAAAAATACACACAAACACCTACAAATATCTACAAAGTATTATTTAAATTCCCAGTCAACAGCACCCCAGGAAGAAAGCCAGCAAGAGACCCCTTTGAGAAAGTGCATCCACAATTCATGGAAGCTCCTCAAACAGGTTCATTGGGCATAAAATAGCTAGGGCTGTTCACAGTAGGCATTACATTCTGAAACTGTTTTTAATCCATTAGCAGAAGAAATCAAACATAACATGTGGGACTGTACACAGGCATTGACTGGAGAAAAAAATAAACAAATCGGCTACCATCCATGCTGCGTAAAAGTACACGTGCACCTTGAACTATGTTGTTCCCTAGCAAAGAGATGTACAGCAGTTGGTTTCAACTAAAAGTTTTTAAACCAGTAGACTAATGAAAATATTTTCCTGAATGGTTTCTCAAGAGAAAAAACTGCAAGTACACAGTGAGAAACAAGAGGGTTTTTTTTTTTATACATTAGGGTATCCGTTAGGGTATCCTGAATTTAAGTCAATTAAAGACCTAATCTACCAAAATGACAAGTCACCTTCTTACCTCCTCAGATACCTCTGGGAAGCATCTGGGAGACATGTGGATGATGCTGCAGGCTAGGCTGGATGTTGTGTGCAGACTTGTCCAACAAAAGACTCCATCAGTTTAATATCAACCAGTACCAACACTGATTGAACTGATTCAACACTGAAATAAAGAGGCACCTTGGACAGAAATTCAACCCATCTAAAATCTGAGCCATTACTTGATGACAGCCCCACTTCTCCTTTTGGTTGCACACAATGAATGCTGGTCAACGAGTCTGGCAAATCCTGACCTGTGGCAAAATCAGAATGAGCAAGAACAGGCCGAGTCACTGTCGAGTTTGTGAAGTAACCCTAGAACAGCGCTAGGAAGCTTGTGAGACAACTTAGTTAGACAAACTAAATAATTCACACTTAGAGTAGCAGTGTTGGGAAATTACATCTCCAGCAGCATCAGAGAACTTGGAAACGCCACAGCAGAATTGACTGCAAATGAAGTTACAGAGTGTGAGTCATAGCGTTTAACATCATTTTCTTGCTTATAAAAATATCTGGTTTTAGAAAACATGACAAAAAAAAAGAAAAACTTTCCCAAACTAATATATTCCAGGTACTGTGATTTTTTTTCCTACAAAAAATGAAAAAAAAATAGTAATATTGGGAAATTTGTGGCTTAATGAGCTTTTGGTATTTCTAGTGGCTGGCATCTAACCCATTGTGTCTACTTCCTCTGGATTTAAGATGCAAAATAAATTGATTCAATGACAAGCTACATGATGGTACTATATTTCTTCAAAACTCTCAAATCAAACAGCAACACTGGAAGTTAAATTCAAAACACTCTAAAGGAATTTCTCACTTTGTTTCACTGTAGACTATACCATGGTACAATGGAATATCAAACTGTAAGAGGAACCTACTGAGGCAGTATATAATTTTTTAATAACTGTTTAGTCTATTTATTAGTGTAAAATAAGTATAAAAATAAGTATAAAAATATAAGTATTCCCTTTGAAGAATTGTGTGATTGATGACCTGTTACCCCTTCTTAGATAATAGCTATTCTGTCAAGAAAAGAAAGACTTCATTGAAATGGACAGCCAATATCCTAGTAATAATTAATATTAATTAGTAATAATTACTATTATTAGTAATTATTACTATTACTATTACTATTACTATTACTA
This sequence comes from Crypturellus undulatus, assembly GCA_013389825.1. Taxonomy (NCBI): domain Eukaryota; kingdom Metazoa; phylum Chordata; class Aves; order Tinamiformes; family Tinamidae; genus Crypturellus; species Crypturellus undulatus. The sequence goes on from VWPW01022533.1 coordinate 195,037, forward strand.
GTAATAATTACTATTAATGCCAAGGCAAAGCACAGCAAAAAGAGGATAGCAAACCAGTTTTCCCAAGTATGTTTTGCTTTAAACATTNTAGCTATTCCGTCAAGAAAAGAAAGACTTCATTAAAATGGACAGCCCATATCCTAGTAATGTAATAATTACTATTAATGCCAAGGCAAAGCACAGCAAAAAGAGGTTAGCAAACCAGTTTTCCCAAGTATGTTTTGCTTTAAACATTACACTATAGTGTGCAATCAGTCTTTATAAAAAATAGTAATAAAATTTGAACCTCAATAAATCAACTGTCTAGCAAAAATCATGAGCATGTTTCATTCAGTTTTGAACCTGTGGATATTTTACAACATATATTAGAAAGACTGAAATCATTGGTAATGATGACAAACATTTATGTCAATATGATGGCAAATGAACTTGATTTTGATTATATTGGTCTGTGGGAAGGTGGTAAAAACAGCTATATAATTAGAAGCACATCAGATTGACCTCATGATTAATATTCCCAAAACTATATTTATGTTCCACTTCCCCAGCAATGAGGAACAGAGAAAAGCAGATGCAGTAGTAAAAATAAATTCACAATAAATAGGACTATTGATCATCTGGTTCAAGCTATCTATGTAAAATAAACATTTATATTTATGGCCAAGACAGTATTTCCATTATAATCTTCTGTTTTCAATCACTTACAGTAATTAAGAAAAAAAAAATGCCCAGGAGGATAAAATTCATCAATTTCTCCCCTAGCATAGCTATAATTTCTCTTCCCACTTCCCCCACTTCTCCTGTAAAAGAATTAGAAGAAATTAGTAAAAATCCTCCTGATTCTTTTGGAGCTAAACAAGTGGTGGAGGGAGGCATTTTTCATGAGTAAAAGACTATGGAGAAGTTTTTTCTGTTGCCATATGATACAAGAAATGTGAGTCATCTTTGTCACTGGAGGAAGAAACTCACAGATAAAGACAGACAGCTAAGTGGGAGGAAGAGGTGGATCAGCAGAGGAGTTATGTTGAGAAAATTCTTCTGACATCATTCAGTTCAGCCCTTAAAATAACACTACTTATCTAGCCCAGAATTCCTGCCTCTTGCACACTGACAGTGACACAAGCAAGGCTATATCATGGAACAGCAAACTGCGAGGGGTCAGAAGGAACAAAAAAAATGCTTTTAGAATATGAATTAGGAACACAGACAAAAAAATAAAGGCAAAATTAGTTTTTCAAAGTGCTTGGAGGGTTCATCAAGTGCTTCCTCCTAGTCTTTAAAAAAAAAAAAAATAAGGAAAGGATGTAGGGAAGCAGATGCCCTGCAGAGCCAGGAGCTCGCTGACCTGAGGCGGCAAAGCGTTGGTGCCACCCAGTGCTCACCCCGCAAGGATATCACAGAATCATAGAATCATAGAGTGCCTAAGGTCGGAAGGGACCTTTAGAGATCATTTAGTCCAACCCCCCTGCACATGCAAGGCCACCTAGAGCATGTGGCACAGGACTGCATCCAAGCGGGTCTTGAAGATCTCCAGAGAAGGAGACTCCACCACCTCTCTGGGCAGCCTGTTCCAGTGCTCTGTCACCCTCACTGTGAGGAGTGACAGAGCACTGGAGTGACAGAGTGAAAAATTTCTGTCAGGAAATTTTTCCTTAAGTTCCTGTGGAACTTTTGATGCTTCAGTTTGTGGCCATTTCCTCTAGTTCTGTCGGTGACCACCACTGAAAAGAGGCCAGCCCCATCCTCCTCACTGCCTCCCTTGAGGTACTTATAGACACTGATTAGATCCCCTCTCAGCCTCCTCTTCTCCAGGCTGAACAGGCCCAGCTCCCTCAACCTCTCCTCATAGGGCAGATGTTCCAGGCCCCTGATCATCCTAGTCACCCTGCGCTGGACTCTCTCCAGCAGCTCCACATCCCTCTTGTACTGGGGGGCCCAGAACTGGACACAGTGCTCCAGATGTGGCCTCACCAGGGCTGAGTGGAGGGGCAGGATCACCTCCCTCGACCTGCTGGAGACGCTCCTCCTAATGCACCCTAGGATGCCATTGGCCTTCTTGGCCACGAGGGCACACTGCTGCCTCATGGTAAGCTTGGCCACCATGACGCCCAGGTCCTTCTCTGCAGAGCTGCTCTCCAGAAGGTCGCCAATCACCACAGCCTTCTCACTATAGAAGAAATAGAGTGCTGTCCCGGCTTTCCAAAATGCCCAAATGTTTTCCTGGAATATTCATTATTTAAGCATTGCCTCAAGGATGTCCATGTAGCAAAGACTGCTGCACTCCCACTGAAGGGGTGAGGATTAAATTAGAATTTCCATTTCAGGTTGGCCCACAGCAAAATAAGATGTAACAAAAACTAAGGAGTAGGGGCAATAAATGCAGTAAATAAAACTATAAAAGAATTGAACGCTGTTAAAATTCCTTAAAATATATGTGCTAGCAGTGGTTGAGGGAGTTTTCCATTGTTTTAGACAACTAATAAAGAATTGTCCTAAAACACTGCAGTAGAGTTCTCTGCTTCAGGTTCCCTTTTTGATTCTGTAGAGTCCATCTCTCTATTGACAAAGGTGCTTGCTTTGGTCTTCCACAGTCTAAATAAAACTGCAATCCCCAAACCAAGCTAAAGACACTGGTTTCTAAATCCAAAATTCCTATGAAATTCAGAATGTTGAATTTAATAAAGAAAAGTTTGATGTTGATGTTAAAAATAAAGAAAAATAACAAATTAAGTGAATGCAAGAATTCATACAAACATAATACTAAATGTTTAACTTGCTTACCTTCATCATAAATTTCTGTAGAGCCATGAAGGGTGTGGAAAAAAAAGAGAAAATGTGTAATGAATATTTACTTTCAGGTGCTTGAAAATAGGACTTGTTTTCCTTGAAATAGTGAGTGGGATACAAAGAAATACAAACCACACTTAAAAGGAGCATTTATCATTGCAATTAGCAGATAATTATAGTATGTGCTAGAAAGAAAAACAGCTGCTCAGAACAATGCTTTATCTTTTATTTATGCAATCGTTTTCTCAGTTTCATTATTTTAAATAATATAGCACAATAAATACTTATTATTGTGTAGAGGTAAGACACAGTACAGGTAAAACAGCTCCAAGGCCTGATCAACTACAACTTGCTCTACAGAGAAGTTCAATATATGTTGAAGTTCTGCAATCAACGCTCAGTGCGAGAAAGCAACACCAGTACTGCAATGACTTTCCATTAGAAAATGCACAATAAATTAAGAAAGTGGAAAACAAAACTAATATTTCATGCTGTGATTAAAAAAAAATCAGCACCATGCAACTGATATCAGAGAAATATGGAAATCTTAAGAAAGCTACTTTTCAGGTAGTATTGAAAACAGAAGGAAAACTATATATTCTGCTTTAAACAGTAAACTTTTTTTAAATTTTTTTTTCAGTGAGAGCCAAAAAAGGCCACCTTCCACTCATTTGACCTTATCAGTTCTTATTTTGATATCTTAAAATCTCAAGCTGAAGACTGAATTTTGGCAGCAAATCCCTATCCCACATGTAAACAGAACCTACCTAACTTTTAAGTAGAGCTAAAAAGCTAAGAGCTTTTAAGTAAGGTTGACTGCTTTCATTTCATACACACTTTTGCAAGAGAAATTATTTATCCAGTGGACAAGAAAATAGTATCTGTTCTGAAAGATATCTTGTTCAAAAGATCGTGTTCAAAAGATTTATCTAGATCAAAAATTAAAAAGTTATGACCTAATGATGTCAAAATGTTCAAAGAATTCTCTCTTGGAAAATCTTTTAGGCTTATTTGATAGCCCAATTTGGAAATTGGGCAAAACTGAACATTAGCCACACTTGCCACCTCTGCTCCATAAAAAGAGTATTTAAAATATATGTACAGATTAGCAGTATGATCATTTTGATGCAATTATCCATCACATTTCTTAAAACCTAACATTTTGTTTGCTTTTACGGGGTAGCTTCAGCAACTAACCAGAAGTTTTTGTGGAGCTCTCCACATTGGTGTTTAAATTCATTAATATAGAAGCCAGTTAATTACATGATTAATTCAAATTAATGTAACCTTTCCTAGACTTGTCAACACAATTTCATTTGCCAACAGGTTATCAAGAAGATTAGATGCGTCAAAAAAGCCTCTTCTACTTGTCATCCACTTATGAATTTTTTTATTCTAGCCAAGAGCTGTCCAATCTCACTGCTTATTTATTTTATGAGCACATTAAACACCAGTCCTTCTGCAAAACTGTCTGGTTTTCTCACTGATCGTTTATTTTATCTGTTTTTTTTTCTAGCCTCTTAGCTAGCTCCAAATTAATGTGAGTACATTATCTTTTCCCTTGATTACTAAAATGACCCAGCGGCTTCTTCTGCTTTATTTTTTTGGAAATACAGATTTACCGATTCATACTCCTCTCTTGGCATATTAAATGAACTGTAACAGATGAGAGGGAAGCAATTTTCCTTTGCCTGTCTCTGCCATATTACATTTCTTGGAGTTGTGCCAGTTCCTGTGCACGTAAGAAGACCACATGCCTTTCCTTGACGCAGCAACCTCCATAGGCCCCTCAGGTTAGAAGCACCAAGAGGGGACAGCAAGGGAAGGCAGTGCTGGGCACTCGTCCTTCTACCTGCTGCTTCTAAAACTAGTAGGAGAAGGAAGGTTTTCTCTTCATAACACACTCTGACAGGGGGACAGAGTGCTGCTCTGAAAACTCAGGCCAAATCTGAGAAGTTCCCCACCAGGAATGGCCAACGACTCGGCTGCCACCACCAGCAGGCAGCCAGGCCAGAGGCACCTCGTTCGTGAAAGGAATCGTTTACTGATTGATTACAGAAGTGCTCAAGTGATACAAAATGCTGACTGATGTGGTCAGTAAGTACTAGTGCATTATTTAATAACTGCTCACAGCTACAAGTGACAGAAGAAAAGATCAAATTGTGATGACATGTTAGTTTCCATTATACAGAAGGCTCCTAGCCCATCAGCGAAGCAGCAATGCTGACAGCAGAATTTGGCCATGTAATCATATATTCTAAAAGTGCATCATATAGATGCATGCAATATCCAGAGTAACAATATCCTAAAAAAACAAGCACAGTCTTAAGAGTTTTGAAGAATGGAGATTTACCTGCCTTGTTTTGTCTTTGTGCTGTTGTACAGACTTACTTCACAGTCATCTAAGAGATGCTTAACTACATTAGGAGACTAAATAACCCTGCAATGCCTATAGTGAAATGCCTAAACCACCTTCAACAGCTAAAGAGCTCATCAGTTGGTAACTAATTACAAAAGGCCAAGATGATTGGTTTACACACTGAAATTTAATAATCCACTGCAGGCTCTCTATTGAGGACTTAAAAGCAAGGAGCAAGATGATACTTGAACTTCTAATGTATTTCTAGACTACAAATAAAAGTCTCTATGTTAAATCCTATCCTACTAAAATCAATGCAAGTGTAATGACTAACTAAACTAAATGACTGCATTAAAGACACATTTCACCTCTAGGATTCACCTTTCCAAGTAATCAGAATATGCTGCAAGCTTTAAATGCTTGCAACATTTAAATTTCTCTAGCATCTTATTCTGGCAAATGTTATCCTGAGAGTTAGGATTGATACTTAAATACATCTGACAACTGGATAATCATATTCCACTGAATTAAGTCTTCAGCTGCATATGCTCTTTGATCTTTTTGGAACAAATACCTCTGTGAGTGCTTTGCGTCACAGGAATACTATCCTTATGAAAGAAGAAAATTCTGAAGACCAAAGGAATCATATTTAATAATTAAGATTTTCGTTATGCTATTAAAATATTTTGCAGACAGATTCCACCTGAAAATAAGAAGTGTATTTAGAAAATGTCTGTATTACTTTCTCTTGATGGTATGAATTAGACTTGGGCTTCAGTAAACATCTGGTACGTTATACAATACCTTAAGGATGGAAATGCAGATATAATTGCAACTGTAGCAGCAGGTATGCATTTTAAATAGTGTTTCCATATTCCACATATTTCAAGGACTGTTCATTTTAGCTTTCATATAGTGTTATCTACCCCCTGTTCTAAATTTTCCCATAAAATCTGTATGAGGTTAACAAAGTAACTAACCACACTAATTATAAAGCAAGAGTATGCAATGAGTTATTTAAATGGTATTGAAGATATACTGCAGCCACCATTTCTGCCAACGAAGTTTTGTTTTGCTGCTCACTCAAAACTCGGCAATTACCCAAACTTGCTTATTATAGCCAGGCCAGAACCTACCTTAAAGTTCTTGCTATATTTGTCAGGCCTCAACTGTCCTCAAAAACAGAATTTATCTTCCCAATCCACTGTCAAGAGTGTCTGTAATGAAGGCAATTATTCTGAAAAGTGTCTGAAGGGTGTTCTCTCCTCTTACTCTGCAAGTTTCTCTTTTTCAAAGAAATTTAAAAATAGTTTTCCTCATTGCATAAAACTGAGCTAACAGAAACAAAATTATTTCAGAGAAAAAGATTAATCTAATTTCAGCAGAAGAATTTCAGTTGTGTCTTTATTTAATGTTACAATGTTGTGGTTAACACAGCTTTGTTACTTGTCAGGAAAGGGCAATTCTAAATTTTATTATTTATCAGCATTTTAAATTTTTAAAAATATTTTCCTCTACAAAATTTACAGTAGAAAAGCTTTGCACAGTAATCTGTCCTGAAAAAAATCATTCTTGATGGTCTAGAGCCAAAATTTAAAATAAAAAAAAAACTTCAGAACCCAACTTCTCACATGGTGAGGTTTTTGAAACCATAGAAGCCCTAAAATCTTCCATTCCTACTAGCAAATTCTGTCACTGTGCTCAGAGTTTCTTAGTCAAGCTACAACATTTAGGTGTTTCTATGAGAGCAGAGGTCCTTTAAAACTCAAGCCTCGAGAGTCTTCAAAATCTGCACACTTCTTAAATATTGTAAATCAATACCAAATCACTCAATTCCTACCAAGAAGAATGGACATGAGGATTTACAACAACAAAGATATTTTAAGATTATTTCACTCATTTCATAAACATATTAAAATATGATAAATGAAAGGTAGGATGAGAAGAATCCTTTCACTACGCATTATTCAATTTCAAATTGTTTCACTACTGGTATTTCTACTGTAAATAAGGTATACTCGGTGTCTTATAATTTTCATTTGAACCAAATGTCCTCTTTCTCACTTGCAAGTTTCATTAAAAGCAGTTTTCAAGTACAAAATGGCCAGAATTATAGAGAAGTTTAGTTGAAGAACTAAACTTCAATTAGTTTTGTGAGATATTCTCAGTACATCAGAAAGCAATGATGGGAATTAGCATTCAGCAGAAACTGAGGTCAAAAAACTAAAAGCACTTGAACTCCCACTTAGCCAATTTTCTAGATGAAGTCAGTAAGCCTCATTCAAAGCCTGAAGAAATCAATAAAAGATACACTAACAATGATGTGATTTATGTTTGCATTTCCATTCAAGCTTGAGTCCAAATTCTCAGACACGTAATTTGGTGAGCTTTGAAGAGCCACACAGCACTTGAAGACTTAGAAAAAGTATTCAAGAGTTGAGGGACAAGTGGGAGCTCCTTTCACAACTGCCTCTCCAGCCTGACCAGGTGTGTGCAAATCTGTTTCTGTGGAAAGTCAAGCAAACCATCTCAGTAACTGTGCATTTCAGATGCAAGTCTCAGTTCGCAAGTCTCAGTTTTGAAGGCATTGATGGGTAAATACATCCTCCACCCTCACTAACTCCTCTAGCAACAGTCTGGACTTACAGAGGGGGCTGAGAGATGCTTTAGAGAGCAAACTGGGCTTCATGTTTGACACAGAGCCAGCGCCCACTCCCTCCCCTTCAGCCAGGTAGCAATACGGGTTACAGAACTGGTCCGCTTCACTGCCTACCTTGTGAAGCATCATTCCAGCCTGACTTTTGTGATAAATGCTTCATTTAAAATGGCTTAAGGGCCAACTACACTGAAGCAATCTTTCCAAAGCAGAAGATGCTGGTGTTATTAAGTAACGATTCAGTAGCCTGAGGTACTACTTTCTCGAGAATTGCAAATTAAAAAGGCAGATCCCACATTTATGCAGGCAGTACTATATTTTCTGAAAACACATCCTTTGATTGCTTTAGTCAAAGAATCAGCCATGGCAGGGTGTAAACAAATACATTTTTGCCTTTTTTTTATGCTTCATGAAGTATGAGGCCAGGTGCCTGTGTACTACAGCACTTCCCGCTCCCTGAAGTGCTTGTTTTGTTTTTGCTATTTTAATCTTAACGGAGAAACGTGAGTTTGTACAAGGCTGGCAATTAATAATTTTGGAATCAGGGAGTAAAAAGCACAGAATCTGAAGACTCCAAACCAATCTCTCATTTGTATTTAAAGAGTTTTAAAGAGTTGGACAAAAAAAAGAAAAAAAAAATATCATTATCATGAATTAAAAACCATCCCAAATATACAATCAATTCATCAACTCTCGAAATGTCAAATTCACAGATTATGAAGAATAATCCTGTGACATTGATACCATTACCTAAAATTAACACTTAGCTACAGTTACTGATTAATGAATTATAATGAAATCTAGGAAGATACAATCATAATCAGATGATATAAATAATTGTGGATAAAAAGAGTGGTGGAAATCTAAAGCCACCACTTACACAATGTATTTGTCTATAGATGTCTCAACCAGTTTACAGCTTCAGCAATTATTATACTCTTAATCACAGATTAAATTTCCATAAAGCCCGGCTGAAATGTGCTCTACCTGTTGGTCATACAACAAAGAATGTCCAAGTTGTTCTCTGAATATGTACAGATCTAGTTAAGTATTACAGAATCAAAGAGATCTTTGTGACCCAGATTTTCAGGTAGGATAACTTTTTTCACATGAATAAACAATACAACAATTTTATGACCATTAACTTATACACATATTGATGATACATTAGAGAAAAACATATGCAAACGTGTCATATAGCAGAGTAATACATATACACCACACAAGTATTCAGCTCAGTAGCCAATACAGACTGCTCCATGAAGAAGAGGATAGCATGGTATGCAGAGACACATTAGGAAAGGCTTTAACAATTCTATGTGGCTTAAACATATTTAGCAGAAATTGATGTGCTTTGAATTTTCTAATTGCTTAGATCTACGAATGATTTTTTTTATTCTGTAGCAGCTGTTCTCCCTCATTAAGTATATACATTATTTGTAGCTAGATAAAGCATCGGACATTAATTATTGATATTAATTATCTTATTGCCATGCATTTCAGGATTACAGTGTCTAGCTGGAAAAGGCAGGGAGGGTTACAGAATGGAGTTATAACATTAGACAGCAAGGCTCAAAACCAACAGGCAATCATCATAACTGTGTATTATACAATTCTAAAATCAAATTACAAAAGATAAAAGTCATAATATTATGCAATTTTGCGTGACATAACTCAGAAATGACCGGAATCTACAAAACAAAGTATTTGCCTCTTTTTTGAGCCAAGCAAGTTAAAGGATCATGAACACAGAAGGTACAAAAACAGACAAATTAGACGCAGTGGCCACATGAAACATTTGGGATCAGGTGAATAAAAGACAGAATCACATACCCATTTTTCCACATCAACTAGCTGTAGAAAGAAAAAGCAAGAAATCAGTAAATCTCCTCTTTTAATACAGAATTCAGAGAATAATTTGAAGTTAATAATTCACATTTTAGAAAGTTCATTCCTAAGAAAAAGCCATTTTTCTGGAATCTTCTCTTTAAAATGACAATACCTCACCTTTTCTCATTTTATAAGAAATATTTCAAACCTCAGAAAAACTATCTAAATATCAACATAAATAAACAACAAATGAAGACTAATGCCAAATTAGTTCCATTGTTCCATTAGTACCAATCTATCAAAAAGTATAAGACACAGTCACACAGAAAACACTTTCTCTCTTCTCTCCCTATCTATCTATCTCTTTTTCTCTCTCGTAAAGCTCTGCTACCCAACGAAAAGTTTTAATGCCTCTGGTCAAGGGTTTTCCTTTTACTGACTGCTAATTGAAAATTAGAGGATAGCTCTCAAACCCAGATCCTACTACCTGCAGCACAAGAGAATACCTCACATAAGAAAAGAGGAGAAAAAAGCTCCAAAACATAATTCCCCATCCTTGGGGAAATGACAAAGAATCAGTCCGAAAGCTTAGGCTTTAGTGCTAGCAACATAGAGAAACTCTCTAAGAAGTCTTTGGTCAATCCTATTTTCTCAGGAAGGATAAAAAGCATCCATCAGAACACATTCCAGTTATTTAAAAAGTTAATATGGCACTTACTTGCTAATAAAAAGTTATTTGGCACCAATGCTACTTCACCTGACAAGATTTGCCTTTAAACTTAACAATGAAAACACTACAGCTTACCAAGCCCTTTTTTTTTCCTGAAGGTAAAGTGATGTTTTATTAGCAGACACCAATTTGATTCTTCCTAAAAAAAAGGACTTGGTGTTTTAAAATAAATGCAATGTAGGAACAAAAGGATGTAGAAAGACATAAAAACATTAGAAAAATAGGCAATGATTTAAAGCCAAAGATAAAAAACACAACTATGATGTCTTATAAAGTTCGAATCATGTGTAAGTCCTTCATTTATTAGCTTGATTTTGATACACCTTTTGTTTTGCTAAAATTGTTTATGCATTAATAATGCAGTACAAACAAGTTGACTGTGTGCTGATGCTAAAAAGAGCTCATTCAGTTCACCACCTTGCTTTGAGACATTCTCTTGCTGTCCCAAAATTCAAGTGAACTGGGCAGCCAGAATTGGCTTTGGGAGGAAAAAAACAAAAAACAAAAAAACAAACAAACAAAAAAAAAACCACCCTGAATGTGCATTATCACATAAACAATTGCTTTGCCATTCCTGAGAAGTCAGCCTAGTTTAATGTATTTTAAAAGGACAGTTTCTACTTCCACGAGTCAAATTGGCCAAGTTTTTATAATCACACACATTAAATCTGTGTTCATATAACCATCTTTAAACAGACTCACAGACTCACTTACTAAATCTTGACACAAAGTAAGCTCACAGAGGGCTGCACTGAGTACCCACTAAAACAGCAATATTACTTACCAAACTGACAAGCAAGCAACTTAAACCTGTGAAAACACCCTATGTCTGTTTTCTTTCAATCCACTTAGCATACAAAATTCTAGTATATAAAAAGTTAGGGAATTTTGCTCTGTACACAATGGGAGAATCTTTCTCAGCTGGATATGGCTAATCCCGCATTCTACAATTACTCAGGAGAACTGCAACAGATGCACTGTCATGATCCACAGATGAGACTGCAACCTGAAGCAACACATTCCAGCTGGTGCATGGTGCATTCTCCTCTAGGCTTATATTTATTTATTTATTTATTTATTTTTAACAGAAACAGGGAAATCTTATTTGGAGAAGAAAAATAAAATCACCCTCAGAATTTTTTCCTCCACCATGTTTCCTCAGTGGAGGAAGTGAGAACATACAACAAAACCTCTAAAACTCTCTAACTATTGAGATAAGCAAGATGACAATAATTACAACTGAACTCTAGAATAACAAAGCATACATGTTTGCAAGACAAAACTTCCCCCAGAGATTCTATATTTAATTGATTTTTTTTCCTTGTGAGCCTTCAGTACTCCATTTCCTGCTTTCAAGATTCAACAAGGTAATGAGCTACCTTGTCTTCTAATCTAGAAGTGTCTTAACTCATAGAAGATTTCCGTCTTCAAAATACTCCAAGAGATGTAATTCTGTGTCTACTTGTTTTAGTTCCGTCTCTGCCCGTTATCTTTTTCAGCAAATTAAACCAGTAATAAATAAATGAACTTCTCTTTCCCACAAAGTCAGTTTTTATTGCATTCCTGATCCTGAAAAGAGCGCTTAGTGTATGTTAGAGATCCTGTGCTTGTGGTAAGGCTATGAAAAGGCCTGCCATCTACCACAAAAATAGGAAACAGGGGGAAACATAAAAATGCTTGTGCCATACTCACACAAGTGTTCTAAACAGGGCACACTCAAAAGAAGGCCCTATGTTTCAGGCTAGAATATTAACTTGCTACAGATCTGTGGTTTGGAATAAGCAATGATGATTTTATTCCTGTTCTTTCCTTTCCTTGAGGTTTTGACATTCAGACTGCAGAAACACTGTTCCTGCACTTGTTGACTTGTTCCAGTACTTTTATTTGATCAAAGCTCAGCTGATCAAAGTGAAATCTTATGCTTTTTTGCTTGTTCTTTCAGCTTACCTGAAATGGCCTGATGCTATATAAGATATAAATATCTGATCCTAAATAAAATGCATGAAGGGAAGTTAATGGCAGTATTCTTTTTAATCTGTAAAAGTTGGGCACTTTTCATAAAGCTTTCCGGTGATTGGTTTGTCCAATGCATGATGTAAAGCTGCATGAAATGCTTTGATCTCCACTTATTTTTCTTTCTTTTCAGTAAGGAGAATTGGGGATATGCATATTCCAAGTTGAGAGGAGCAAACATCAATAAGGACATGTGGGCCTTGGCTGCTGAACCTAATAGCTCTGCTGCTTGTCAGGAACTGCTTGTCAGGACACACCACCTGTCCAAAGAATAGCTGAAGAAATCATCACTGCAATGCTTTGTTATTTTGGTGGGTTATGCCTGGCACCTGCAGACAGGTCTTGAACTAACGAAAACACTCCGAACTACAGAAATATAGCTCTATGGTAAGCATATGTGCTCCAAAGCTTGATTAAAGAATAATTCTTGCCTTACTGGACCTACAGCTTGTCAAAAGAGCAAACATTTTGATCAGTTCTAAGAATTAAGAAAATTCAGTATCTTTGCTTAATTTATGGTCTTGTAAGATGTGTGGGTTCTGCTAGGAAACATCAAAACATATCCAGCCCATAATATTTATGATCAGTACTGTCAGCTTTTTAATAACTAGACTACTGCACTGTACATCTGAGAGCTTAAATTATCAGGAGCCTATTCAATTTCCAGTTGTAAGACTTTTTTTTTTAAGGAGGCACCTTGATAAATTTGAGTTACTCATTAACATGCAGAAGACTTATTAAAAGAAATAGGGATGCTTAGCTCTTTCCATTTTCATGAAGGATGAAATTACTCCCACTCATATCCCAGCCATGCTGAGAACATGAAAAGCTGCGAGCTTTCTGCATCATCCTGCTGCTTACTAATACCAGGTAATTAATGGAGCCAGAGCTCCACAGGTGGAGGTGGGTGAGTGATGTGAATACTCCAAAATCCACCAGCTACAGTTACATTCCTGTCCCAGTTTGCCTCCATCCCTTCCCTGCAGCACAGGAAACCTATTCGGCTCTGCACAGAAATGTTCCTCATCTCTTAAGCACAATCAGAAAAAACACACACAAAACACTAGCCCATGATGGCTCCTTCAGACATGACCCTTTGCATCAGTTGGGAAGATTGTATTTTTCCCCTTGAGCAAAGGTATCTCCTTTACATAAAATCAGACAATAGTTTTCTGCTCAGTGGCATGGAAAACAGGTTTTATTAAAACAAGGCACCAGCAGAAGTGATTAATTGGCCATGACTGGATGATTAGATGGGAGTTAATAACCTCATGATGCAATTGAGCTGCAAGTCTAGCTTCACTGCTGGCTATGCACAGAAAACAGCTTCCTGAAAAATGAAGTTGTCAAGGATTGGAGTGGAGGGTGTGAAATTAAAATTCTTCCTGTTAAAGAAACAGTTTTGTCTCAAATGCATGCATAATGTGTGCAACCAAATGTTTACAATCTGTTAATGAGGTTTGGCATGGATTTATGAATGCACATATTTGAAAAACTCTTAGTATTAATGCCAATATTTGACCACATTGTAACTAAAATTTTCTACTAACAGTTAACGGACATATTAACTTTAGTTTCTTTTTTTTTCTCCCCCTGGAATTAGATGTTTTTTCATTTTGTTTTCTGGGGTTTCTTTTTTTGTGCTTCTCCACATATAATGTTAGTCAGGCCAGATAAAAAGGAGAGACTGTGACATGTAAAGCAAAACAATGACATTCTGGAATCTAAGATTACTATTAGAAAGCAAAGCAAACTTGGTCTTTAAGTGCCAGTAATTAGCCAGTATACTGGCCAGTTTTGTTTCTAAGTTTAAACCTTTGTTTATTAACAACAATCAGACAACAATGTATGAAAAAGTCAGTCTCGTAGGTGTAGAGAGGTATCGATCAGAGCAAAAATAAAAGCATAAACAAAGAAAACTAAACAAAACAAAATCAAAGGGATAAAAAAGTTAATCCAATGCAAAAGAAATAAGACATATGTCTTTCACTTCTGTGCCCCCTAATATGTGTCATTTCAGTGTCAGGTGTTAGAATGCCTTCTTCATTAAATCCAGTTAAATCTATAAGAAAAGATTACAAAACTAAAATTGATAACTGCTTTAAATAGACTGAGGAGAAGCAATCAATGCCAGGGAAAAGAAAAAAAATAAATAAAAGAGAGAGAGAGAGAGGGAGAGAGACAGAGAGAGAGGGAGGGAGAGAAAGGCTTTCCTGAGCATTTTAGCATTTAATGGAGAATTTTGCTGTTTCACTGCTAAAATTAATCAAGCAGAAATGATCACCATTCTATTGTGAATAGCACCAAGTCAGTTTATTACATTAATCCCTTTTTTGAGCTATTATATATCCCAAAGGGATCTATGTGATAAGTTGTTATTTTGTCTGCTGTTTTCAGGATTATACTGGCTTGATATAAAAACCACCTATGAAAATGGAATTTTGCTGGAGAAAAAAAAAGGGTAATGGCACTAGGATTTTAAGGAGAAATAAGAGAAGGTCTATCACATGTAGTCTTTCCATTGTCAACCCGCACCACTGTATTTATGAGTTTAGAGTAGGAAACTTGAGTAGGTGCAGAGATCTGAGCTGCGGAGAAAAAGGCTGAAGAGCATATGCATAACTGAAGTGCAGCAAGTCTCTGGTTTAATAGCTCTCTAATAATGTGCTATTTTCTATTGTACAGTCCTTTCAGTATTTCTCAGGGATTCATGAAAAATACTAGAGTCTCATATTCCCTACAGTTATAGGATACGTTTCCTACAGAGTATTCTCTCAATGGAGAAACACTATGGAAAGTCTATGCAACATCAAATCTGGATACAGAAAATGTAGCAATATAACACCAAGTCAAATGACTGGATTATTTGGACATATTTCAGACAATGAATGCTACCCAAATATTCAAAGTATCAGCACTTTAAAGTATAGTATGATCAATTAATGGGTCTTTTATTCTACTGCTCTGAAACAATGATTTTTCTCTATCAGCATTAAATTCTGCAAGCTTGCTGCATGACATATTCCTCCTAACCTAGCAAAATCATCAAGAAATATTTCCCTTAACATACCAAATTTGACTGAGACAACAGACCATTCAACATGTTCAAAGTTCAGCATAAATTATTTGAAGAAGATAAAATACTCAACTACTTAACACCACAAAGATTTAGCGAATCACTAAAGCAATTCAGGGACAAGGCTACTTCTGTTCTGAAGAATTCACAATAAAAATATTTGTATTCTAACTTATATTTAGACAACTTCATCATATCTGTGCAAAACATCCAAAAATTATTTTTGCTATTTTCAAGTATACAAAACACTCCATTTACAAATGTAGAAGGAAAAAAAAAACCAGCCCATTCATTGTGAATTAATTAAATTTACCCTGAAAAACTTGAGGAGTAGAATTTTAAGCACTGTTCCTAAAGCAACTACGAAAGATTAGTCTCTCATGCAATATAATTTATATACTTCTGGGACTTGGAAAACATGGTCTGCTAAACATCCAGGTCAAGAGTTATAGCAGCCCCAATTTCAAACTGGATATAGAAAGGGCTCTTCACATCCATGGGTTCACTAAAGAAAGGCAATGGTGGCCTTTTCCCCAACTAGAGGCTAACACCGGCTGCTTCACATGCTCCTTGGAAAGAGAAAGCTGTAAACTCACTCAACATGTCCTGCCTTTCAAATGAAGGCCTTGTTGTATCTGAAGAAAATAATGGCATTTGTGAAAGAAGAGAGAATAAGAAATCTCTCCTGAAATTCCTTGGAGCAGCCACAGGTTTTGTCCATCATTGGCAGTATTACAGTTTGCACAAATATACATGCTGTGCTGGAGAAGCTAACTATTGATAAGCTCCCAAACAAACACCACCTGAAAATGCATTTTAACTAAAGAGAACCAACAGCCTGCTAACTGAAATCCTCTTCTCCTAAATGCCCTATGCATACATTAAGTTATGCTAACTTACCACATTAAATGATAGCCACCATAAGAAAATCTGCAGAAAAAGAGGATTTCCAGAGGATTTCCAGATTTCTTCCTCTTTCTGCTCTGTATGTACAAGTAGCTTCTGTGACTCATCCATTTTTTTTCTTAAAAAACATTGTTATTTAAGTGTTGTGTATATTTGTCACTAGACTGCCTGCTACCAGTGACTACCCGTGGAGAGTTGTGCTGCACGCTCCACACCGTGGGGACTACCTGACAAAACACGCATTGCCTACAAAAATTACATCAAGAGCAAGAGTACTAGGCTTCACAACCTAACTGAATTAGGTCTGAAGCACAGGGAGGTGCCATTTACATCTAGTAGGCACACAAAGAACCATTTCTAAGGAGATTTGTGGAGGCGAAGGGGAGCCGCTGGTAGCAGAAGCTGGAGCTTCTGAGGAGCACCACAGAGCACCTTCTCTTCCTCCCCTCCGCCCATAGGCCAGCAGACAGCCCAGACCTCCCTGGCTCCCGACACACCAGATCCTAGCGCAGAGACAAACAGCTCTCTTTGCCCTCATCTCTCCCATAAACTGTTCTTTTTCATTTATTTTATGTGTCAAAATTTGTTTGTTTTTTTTTTGCTCTTTATCTTTACAAACTCTCCTCTTCTTCATAGCTGAGACACTGCTGAGGATGTTTGGTTTTTCTTGGCTGAGGCGATCAAGTGCTTCCATTGGTTTGGAGGACAAGCACAGACCAAAGCGTCTGAATCACCCATTTTCTAAAAGGTGCTGCTCCACTGGCGGCATGTGGGAAGCAGCTGCCACTGCTTTCCTCCTCCTTCCCAATTCAGCAGTTGTTTATACCCACGTAAGCAAATTAGGATAAAAATTACAATTCTCTATGATGATAGAGAAAAAAAAAATGCCTTAGATTTGGAATAATACAAACCTTGCACTACAGCAGTACTTAAATATTTAAAATGCACTGGCATAACTTGCCAACTTTGCACACTTTTGTCATTTTTATTGAAACAAAATGTGTCTATCACTATCTTCCAAAACAGAAACCATACACCTTCTCTGTAAAACAGCAAAACGCTATAAGAGCTTTAAGGAATAGTTGGGCACAAAAATACATCATTTTTTCACTGACAAATAGGTGTTAGCTATGAGAAAAGACATTTTTGCTGGAGCTGTCATTTCTGCTAAGATACCGCAGATTCATTTGGTGAGGTAGCTTGGTACTGACACAGGAAGGGACAGATCTAAGTGTGCAGGCAAATCCTCATGCCTATACTACCTACTCCGAACTGTTCAGCAACCAGTGCCAGGAGATCATGCAAATGTATCACCAACTTCAGCATACCACACAAGCAACATGGAAATGAACCCTGATCTCCCCCGAACTCAATGCCCCCAGTTTCCTATTCAGGTTAGGACTTCTCTACTCCTTAGCTATCCTTCTTCGTGTCTTTCAAATGCTACACATGTATTTTCTCTTCAGATGTTATGCCTCCTGGGGGAACTATTCATATGCAGACTTGAATGAGTGCACTCGTGTTTACAGCATCAACATCATGAAAAAAAAAATACAAGGTGCTGAACACTGCAAGAGAAGAAGAGTTAGAAGTCAAATCACGCTAAGAAAACCCTGAGGAGTGACTTTGGAGATGAGCTTTTCTAAACCGCTACAAAAGGCACAGAACATCCTGGCAGATGAGCAAGCACACCCAACTGGCTTTAGAGGATGCGTTTTCCCCACCGCAATCTTCCCACTGCAACTCCCCTGACACCCTGCAGAGCTCCCTGCCAGCAGACTATTTCCTTCATACTCAGCACCACAGCCTCCACCAACATTTTCCATGCTTCCAGCCTATACAGCCCTACTGCATAATTCCTGCACTGGTAACATACTGCATCAGCCATTGCAATGTCTGTGACACCAGTTTTTATAAAAGACATTATGAGAAAAGAATCTCCAGTTCTGAAATTTTGCAACCAGCTAGCCAGATATACCAGAGAACATCCCACCAGAAGCTACAAGAACAGAAATGTTTGGGCATCACACCATTGCCTCAGCAGTAAGCTCAGCTGTGAGACAAATGCGAAGTTGCACTTTGCACGTTTCAAAACCTTAACTTAAGCATTTAAGCTTAAATGCTAAAGGCTTAAAAGTATCAAGCTTTTGCACTCTTGAAAGAGTTATGCTAATTCTCATTAAAAATTATTAAAGTTGTTACAGCAAGCACTAAGGGTTAGAAGTCAGCTGCATAACCTTAATTTTGTTCACGTATGTCATTGTATTATGGCATAGCCTGCCATAACACCTCCATTTATTATCCTTTCAAGATGAACTCTGCCTCATTCAGCCTAGAGAGCAGATGGTAATCATTGTTTTATTTCATCCCAATTCAGTGTGCAACCATTGTACTAAATATTGATAAAAAGCCTATTCTAAAGACATGATGATTAAATTGCATCCATTTTATGGTGTTCATTACTGTAACGTTCATTTCACAAGTATTAATTTTTACAGTACCTCAGATGCCATATCAATACACATAAGAATATAAAAGCATAGTGTCATTAAAATCAAAATATTCACAAACCACTGTGTTCTGTTTGAGATGCCTAAGCCCTTATTTCTAACATTATTTTGCATTCTGTGCATAGCTCCCATCAACTACAGCCCCATCTCTGAGCTCTCAGCACGAGTAGAAATCAATCCTGCAGTGTCAAGACATACAAAACCAGGAAACACACAGTTAGATATAAATCACTGCTTAGCTTACTCACTGTAACTGCTTAGCTTGACTGAGCTGGTTTAAAAATTCAAGGCATTGATTCCTTTCAGAGAGGAATCCAGTAGCAATAAGAAAATTACTGATTGAATAGACCTTCTCAAATTCATATCGGAATTCTGTAGCAAAACTGAGAATCCTTCAAGCACTTTCAGACAGTATTTAAATGCAGGTCAGAGCTGAGGATGTTCTTTTCTTTTTATCTTATATTTTGCCCGCAGTGACATTTTGTACACAACTTCCAACTCATTGCCACAAATGAACTGTGTGCTTCTAGGAGCAAACAACTGCAGCATTTCCAGTTTGTGCTTCAACTTTGTGATGTCTAATGTGTTTTTATTTTAAACTCTTCTGATTTTTAAAAACAACCCTTAGAGAAATTCACAGGCAATCTTTAATGAATGCTATCACTGGGTTCTCATCCTTTATGATAACCAGCTGCAGTATATAAGAGGATAATACCTATAGAATTCACCGTGAAAACACAGAGAAACAAAAAATCTCCTAATATCTAATCCAAGCTAAAAGCCTCGTACCACACCTTGGGCTCCCTATCCCAGTATCTTTGCCACTATTTATAAGATGTCCTCACAGCCTGACAAAAGTTAGATCAATCAGCACTTGTTTGCAGTCACTGACTTTTTGTCGAGCTCTTCTCAGTTTCCTTCCAAGGGCCACATGGAATCTGAACCAGGCCCTGTTTGAATCCCTGTGTGTAGTCCCTGTTCAGAGCTCTGCTAAGATGAAATTTCAGGGAAAATCTTGGTCTTCCTTTTCTTAACATACAGCTTTGTCATTCTGCCTTGGTGGCAGAGTTGAACCAGATCCAGTTCTTCCTATGTTCAGACACACTGCAACGCTGCCCAGGCGTTTCACTGAGATCATTTTGGACATCATCCTTCTGCTTCGAGGATCAGCATCCAACTTCAGATGGGTTTGTGGAATCCCCAAAGGTATCAGACAAAATCTACTTCAGACCTGAATTGCCTTCACTGTGAGAAGGGCAGAGGTACAACCCATCTGACACAGCGGACATTTGGGAAACTGCAGCACATTCATTTGGTATGAAATCTTGAGCTTATATTTGCTCTTCACTGACTTTAAGTGAATATGTATATGGCTGTATATGGGTTTTGTTTTGGTTTTGTTTGTTTTTTAAGGATTTAACTTGCCTACATGTATTACTCAAAAGCTGATACTGGGAGTAACACAGTTGTTTCACATCTTCATGGCTATCCTGAAGGACTAGACGAAGCCCACCCTCAGTGAGTCTGAGGATGACACCAAATTGAGGTGAGGACATCAACCAGCCAGGGAAATGAACCAACAGAAACATCACCAAGTTCAACACAGGCAAATACCTCTGAGACATCTGAAAGAGAATGAGCTTTGCCATAGTACAGCCTGAGCAATGACTGGCTAGCAAGCAGTTTTGCAAGTAAGAAATTGGGGGTTCTGTTTACCAGGTCAAACATCAGTCAGCAGGATGGCCTTGCAGCAATGAATGCCAGCTGAGCAGAGAAAGAGGGTGGCCAGCAGGTTAAGGGAAATGATTACTTTCCTCTGTTTTGCACTTGCTTCCAAACATAGGAAAAATCTATTATCTCCATGACATGCAGTAGCAGAAAAGCAGAGATGCTGCGCAAATATTGGAAAAAAGAAACAAAGAAAAGCATATACAAAAGCTTGCAATAGGATATAGGGCAAATAAGATCAATTTGCAGGAAAATAACAGAGGATTTAACTCTACATTTTATTTTGCATAAATGTAAACACATTTCAAGCATCTGAGGGCAAATGGAAGACAGTTTTTCTGTGCAATTAACTCTAGCAAAAGAACCAGCAAAACTGACTGCAAGCTTACTCAATTTTTTTTTTCATTTAAAAGGTAAAGAATAAATGCAGTTTTATTTGCTCAAAATCATCCTAGTGTAACATGACAAATGCTAGAGATCTCTACACCATCTAACTTATTCTATGCACAGCCTACAGTTTCATCCAAAGTACATCCATAATTCTGTACACTCTCATACACATTTGCTTCCTTGTTACAGATGACAAGCAAACAGATCCTTACTTATTCTAGTATTCCTTCTAAAAAGTTATCAAAAAGCTGACATTTGGTGCAAAAGGCCACAGAAGCAGCTGCAAGAAATCTCTCTGATCCCATGTATAATAAATAAAAAACACAAGCATACATAGTACTGGGTAGAAGAAAGCCCAGAGGAGTATACAGAAGTCCCAGAAACTGGTGCCAGAACAGACCTCTCCTCCTTGGCATGTTTCTGGCATGGATGGTACAGTAATAAAGCCAGGGGCACACCTTCCTCTTCTGGTAGACCAAACTGAAAAGAATACTTTATCAGCAGCTGAAAAAATTAAGCTTCTTGTAAAAGAAGTCACTTTGATGAAAATGCTTAGTTAAAAGCATTCATGTGCATGAAACATAACAACACATATGGAAGTGAGTGGAAGGTGGAAGTGAGTTACAGACCCTCTGTATTTATATATAACTTATTTAGAGTGGGATATGGCATTTAACATACAATCAGGAGGCTCCAAAATTCAATGGCCTTGTTTGAGAGAATTATTCAGGAAGATTATGAGATGTCGCAAAACAAAAAAGGAATAGCATTTATATCATGCTCTGCTGCTGGATATATTTTCACAATATATCCCAAGCAAAGCACACTACAACTTAATTATAAAATAAGCTTTTGGTGATCTCAACATAAAAGTTTTTTTTTTTTTTTCTGCTAGCCAAAAAAAAAAAAAAATGACAAAAACATGACTTTCAGAATTAATTACAATTTTTTTTTCTATGGAATTTATCCATTTTTTCCCTGAATTTTTCTTTTCTCTGGATTAACTAAAAGAACCACGTGCATATAACAGTGAAGCCACTTTAAGCAATGAAGCAGGAAGACATACCTACAGAATATCTATGAGAATTCCTGAGATAATTACTGAATAATAGATACACTGTGAAAACACAGAGATCCTGTCTCTGTCTATACCATGGAGCTTCTGAATGATCTTTCAGGTCAGTGAGACCAAATCATTCACCATAATTTACCTATTTCTTCTTTTTTTTCATTTCCTCTCCTTTTTTTGGTGCCAAATTGGGATCTAGAATCTGACTTGCAGAACTTAAAAGCACTTAAAGCTATGGGTGATGCAAAGAGATCTCTGCTTGCAGTATCTAAAAATCTCGGAAGTGATGAACAACACCCTAATGAAAAATCTTGTTCAAGGCATCTCAGATTAACTCCCCAAATATTTGAATACCTGAATTTCCCTCTATGTATAATCAGGTAAAGAACTGTTCACTTATCCCAAGGCAGTGGGGTATTCATAAATATTTTTGCAGCACTTCAAGTGTTAAAGCACTTGCATAATCACATCTGTTCAAGCTCCGTGTTATTGCTCATCAGTACAAGTGCTAAAATGGAGCATGTCCGCAGAAACAAAAAGGTGATTTTAGGAAATACAATTAGCTTGTAATCTGAGCAGGCTAAAGAATTGCCACAGCCCTGCTGATGAACAGTAACTCAGCCATTTGTAGCATCTGTTTTTCAGACTGAGTTGTAATGAGCTAAGGAAAGCCCTTGAGAATTCAGTCTGAATGACATTATACGGACAAGCCATGGAAGAAAGAGGCAACAGTACAAAACAAACAGAGCACGAAGTAACTACCAAGTGCCTCAAGCAAGAACAAAACTTTACAGATTGGGTACAACTCTACACACATTCTTTCTTAAGAATTTTTACTCATTTTCACTCTTACTTTTGATACTGGCAGATAGTTAATTCAGGACAGGAAGGGATGCTCAATTGGATGGACCACTAATCTTAAAAAGTATGGAAATTCTCATTCGGGGATTCTTACAGTGAAAAAAATACATATTTATGACAAAGGTAATCTTGCATTTTTAATACCAACTAATCAAGAATTAAAATGAAATCCTAGTAGGGCACTGAAGTAATCTTTCTTAAACACCAGAGTTCTTTATTATTTTTTTCTTTTTATGCAGTTCTGCAAGAGTTTTTGTTCACATTATTCATCACCGCCTTATTGCAGACTTACCTATTATCTATTAAATAAACACAGTTTTCAAGAGGTTATAGACAATAAAAAACAGAAAGAAGAAAAAGAAGAAACAGGAAAATCACTGATGCTTAAATGACATATAACGTACAGAAAAGTAATTGACAATTGAGAAGACATCCCTTTATGGGATTTTCTCCATTAGAAATTGAATTCATATTGAATCCAGTTTACAATAAAAATCTCTGTAGTAATTGCTATACTTTCTTCTCTTAAATAAAAAAAAATGTATTAATGTAAGTAAAAAATTGGCACTGCTCCTTGAAATTATAGTGTTTCAGATGCATATACAAAATATGAGAAGAGCTTCACATCAGTCATTACATTTGAAACTCCTTGAAGTTCTAACAGTTGCTCAACCAAACATGATAAGTATGAATGGTATTATGATACATACCTAGAAGGTCAACATACATGTTCATAGAAATTACATACAAATATGAAAATCGGTTCTGTTATTTTATCAGAGGGATCATTTTCACAGTTATTTTAGTGTTATTGTTATTCTGGTTTTCTGGAGACTTACTGAAAAGAAAAAGATTTTTTCCCCCTTGTTTTTGTAATAATTCAACCAGCTATGGCCTTGTCCACAAGCCACTATGTACAAGGTTATTCTTGTCTGCTATCAACACATCAGAAGAGAACACAAGCAGATCCCCTATTTTAACAGAGCCAGGCAAAATCTACAGTAGAAATCTGTTACACAGAGAAATCGGCTAAGTGTTTCCAGGATATACTAGATTACAATCAAGTAATTGGTCTTTCCAGCTCTGAGCATGTAGGTCCCAACAAGTACTAGACCCTGCAGAAGCTTTTCTCTTTTTTTTCCTGCACATCTAGTGCAAATCCAGAGCAAACAGTCCAGCTGAGAAGTCTGCAGCGCTATCTCTAACTTGTCATCTTCCGAGCAGAACCGCTCAACTCAATTTTTCTAACCATTCTACAGCAAGTTTGATTTTTCGTTTTGTGTTCTCTGGATGTGGACTGTAGTCTACGCATAGATATATACTTAACAGTTGATATCAGGACTCTGGTAAAGACGTACACTGGTGTATGACAGTCATTTATGCCTTCCTAAAACATTCAACATGTAATTGGGCAATACTGCTTTAGAGAAAGGGAGAGGGAAAAAACTTGGAAGTCCTTGCTTCCCAGGCTGTCTGTTGGTCATTCTGACAGGATGGATAATTTAATCATTTTTCACTCTTTTAAGTGTGCCTGGCTCTGCCTTACAGCACCACTCAATGTTCATTTCCATATGGTTTCTTTAGTTGTTGGGTGCTGTCCCAGCAACTTGGGAAGAAACAACCAAAATATTATTGATGTAGTTTACATATACTGTTGTACATTCTTAACTGTCACTGCACATCCTTGGTTTTGGGCTATGATTTTTAACATTATGCCTGTGCTCATCAATGTACTTGGGATGTTGTTTTTTCCTGTGGATTTGCTTGCTTTTAGTTTCAGTATTTGCAAAATAGGAAGAGGGTACCTTTCTGGAAGCATGATCTTCTTGCTCTGATATCTCTTCTTCTCTCAGATGTGCATTTCATTCTCCTTTTCCTGCAGTTAGCCCTTGACCAAATTGTCAATGATAGTGCACATTTTTGATCAGACTTCCCAAATGCTGTTTTTGGCCTCAGTGCCAGGCACTATATGGGACTGACTGCTGCATGTTCATTTAAAGCCTACTTTCTCAAGACATTCCCAGAGATAACAGAAACATGCTTCTCCCCGTCAGCTTTCTTGGGTGAAATATTTATCGTTGACTCCTGCTTCTGTTTTATCTGTGTAATTCCTGTGCTTAGCAATAAGCATCCCATGTCACTCTTCCTCGCAGGGAGATTTTACAGGATTTGGGCTGGAGTGCAGCATTCAGATTAACTCTACAAAGTGCATATGCAATGCTAGGCTACATCACAGCATTGAATGAACAGTATTACGTCAGACAGTATTACAATATTTTGGTTTATTTGTAAATAGCAGTTTACTAGTGTCATTATTCCTATTTCATTCATCTTCCAATGTGAAAAATGTGTAATTTCTGTATTTTTTCACCACTACTCATCACTACCTCATTTCCGTTTTTAAAATTGAATTGCGGGACATGTTAGTTCAGGCCATACAGAACAATTTCATTATTCCCAAAGACAAACCGCACATATCCAAGTCACTTTCAAGATCTCTGACAATCTGACTTGATATAATGATGATATAAATCATCATAAACTTTAACTGTCTTAAAGAGGTGATCAAGCTTTATGTTTTACATTATGAGAGATCAAATTAAATCATTCTTGTAGCTCTATGCCAGTTTGCAGCACATTCACAACTCTTGAGAACTTCAGTGAAAGCTGAAAATAGTTAGAATTTCTCAAGATCGAATCATTCCTGTAGCGGAGGAGGAACTAAAATTAAAGAGTTCACTGTGCTACAGCTTATGCCAGTCACGGTCTGTGGCACCATCAAAAAAAATGTTGCATAATTCAAGGTGAAAAATGTGTAGATTTAATGACTTACCCCTTCTGCCTTTTCTTCTGTGTTGGCCAGCATTTCCTGGAGGGCCCGAACAGACAGCGACTGTTCCAGCACAAAGGTGCAGATGGACAAGTCCGGGGGCACATTCTACATGGGGAAAGAATGCGAGATTCCATTAGTGGCAGATCTGCTGAAGAGCATTTACTGATGCTTCGGCTTTCCCTCACTTTTGGTGCATTCCAAAGATCTATATCCTTGAGGCTAGGAAAGCGAGTCACAGACTGTGCGAGGTTAAAGCACAGCCAGCCAGCACAGGTGGTTCTTACCCTCCATTAAATTCTGAAGAGATTATCCATGGGCGCACCGGGTCCAGTTCGGGACATCGGGACAAGACAGACACCAATAAACTGGAGGCAGCTCAAAACGGGTCTGGAGCACTTGAGGAAAGGCTGGAAGAGCTGGGTTTCATCTGCCTCATACAGATAGAGGCGAGGGGGAGAATGTTATGGTTGTCTTCAGCCATAACAAGTAGCCATGGAGATGACAGAGCCAAACTCTTGGTAAAGGTGCACAACAAAATTTTAAAAAGCAGTGCATACAAGTAGTAGCAAAGAAAACTGCAATTAGATATCAAAGAAAAATGATCACCTTGAGGGTAGTTAAATGCCAAAAGATGATGCCCAAAGAAGCTGTGAAAATTCCGTCCTTGGGTGGTGGTACTCCAAACTCGACTGGAAAAGGCCCCGAGCAAGTTCACAGTTACCCTGCTTCAAGGAGTAGGATCAGATGTGCTCCCTGAGGTCCCTTCCAACCCAGATTTTTCCACCAGTAAAGCTCCATCTTACTGTTCAATGGGTATGAAAATAAGCACCACCACATGTTTTCATCTTTAGAAAGCTTTCAGTTCATTTACGGTAATGCACACAAATCACAATCTAGACAGTAAAGGAAATTAATGGCAACCTAAAAAAGTAAAAATTGTGGAAATTCCAACACTAATTAGATCATAATAATTTTGGAGAGCTATTTTCTGTATTTCCAAATATAAAAGATTTTTTTTAAAAAAAATATTCCTCACTGATGTTTAATTCTGAAGATTTGTTCCTTTTTGAAAAAAAATATATATTTCTGTTACATCAGGACAATAGCAGGTATCTTTTCACCTACTGTTTTGACTACCATTAACTTCTTTGTAAAGGTCTCGAAGTACCTTCTCAACCTTGCAGTGCTGTGTGCTTCACCATACTCTTAAGCTAAGAATCTTACAATAATAAATATTTAACTACTAATGATTGATAAGATCACCGTGCTATTGAAAAGCTAACGCTATAGACTATAATAAAAATCGATAATAAAGCTGAAACAGCTTAGTAAGAGCAATGTCTGAATTACAAAGTAACACAGGAAAATTAAACTGTATGGGGGGGGTCTTTACTTACGTAAATGAAAGAATATGCAACTCCTACACATATTTGCCTGTCTTCAAAACTTCATGTTCTTTGTTCCTATCCTTTTCATGCTAGCTGCATACTTTAGTACAAGAATATTTTATTGAATATTAGAAAAGGTCTTTTATGCTGCAAACATTTCATTGCTAAAGGATGTTTATTCAAATCTTAGACATTTACTCTTCCATGGTCTCATCCATTAAACTGGAAAAGGCAATTACAAAGCCATTTTATTCTTGCTTATCTCTCCTAGCATTACAGTAATTCACATCTGTTTAGTAACTAACAGACATTTCATTACCTGCTGCTATTTATGTTTTAATAAAGTAAACATAGAAGTTACTGTAAAGTTTCACCTGAAGTAGAAAACATTAAATAACATCCTGTTTTTCAGGGAATTTTTCTTTATTTAATTATTGATGATAAATGCATATTTTAAAAATCTTTAAAAGCTAACATTTTTAGAAACAGCCCTCCACTTACATATGCTGTCACTGCCATTTTTCTTTTGCAGTTACTTAGAGAGTAAATATTCTCTTTAGCTCTAGCATTAGAGCAACAGACAACTAATGAGTCTCCCCTCATGGCAACCTTGCAACATTTAAATCCTCTCAAAATCCCGCCTATGTCAAGGACAGGCACAATCTGCAGACAAGAATTTTAGTGACTAAGAGACTATAAATATGCTATTAAATAACATAGAGTTTTGAAGGAAACATTTTGCTACATGTCTAACACTCACTCACCAATATACTTTTAAGGAAAAGCTTAAAGCCCTATGATTAGATCATTTTTTCAGTAGTAGAATGGGCATGATAAATCCTCAGTTTGAGAGTACAACACAATTTATACACAAAAAGATCAGTACTTGAAAGCAGATGTTTCAGTAGATCAAAATAACCATATTGATAACGCTCAGCCTTCTCTTCTGACAATTTTTATTGTATTCCTCTTTGCTACAGTATCTTCCTATATTAAGGCATATAAAAATGGTTCATATTCCCCGTGGGTTGGTTGGTTGACTTATGAAAGACAAAGTAATAAAGTCCTTCTATAAAGAATTTGTACCAATTATTCTCATGTTCCTTCAATGAAATTATTGTCATATTCCTTCAATTCCTTCAAATTTTTCATTGATCAAAAGATCAATGGAAAATTCTGTTAAGCAGTAGCAGTATTCAAAACAATTTATCTTCAATTTATTTTACACAAATCTGCAAAATTAGACTTTATCTATTAAAGTCGACTTTTAATCTAAAATATAACTGACAACTTCAAAACTAAAAAGCAGCACCTCTCTAAGTTTAAACCCTACTCTTTAAAACACTACTGATTTTCGCTCTGTTGTCTTTTGTCTTCATTTGATCAAATTTAAACAACCACACAGAGCGCTTGTCTAGGCAACCCAGTCAGTTACAACTGCGACCTTATATGCAAGTAGCTTTAAAAAAAGTTATATATTAAAAAACTAGAAATTTTAGATTTAGATAAATTACTATGGACTTCTATCAATCTTTCAGCATTGTTTATAACAACTTACACTCAGTGAAACTGAGCAAATTAACATAATTTAATTCTAGTAGAGCAATTTTAGGGCGCATACGTTACTACAGTAATAGCTGGATTATTTAAGATAATTTCAGAATTCTTTATTATTCCTGCCTATTTTAAATTACACTTATTTTAAACACTAATGGAATTCTCTTTACTACCATTTGCATAGTAAATTATGTTTTACTCTGTAACAAGCAGATTAGATAAAATTAGATAATCATACCCTATATTAAAAAAGTGTTCTGAGCAACACTTTTGAAATGCTATCTAAAAATATCTCCAACTCTAGTCCAGCCCACGGCAGCACAAGGGATGCTGGATGTATTCAGCATGCACTATTTCTGTTTTTACGGAATTATTATTTACATGCACACTGCACTCCAGTATGTTGGCAGTGAAAGCAAAAGGTCAGACTCCAAACTCCTTCCTGCCAGTATTCCAATCTTCACAGAGCACTAACAAGCCAAAACAATCTATGACCTGCAAAATAAAATCTCCCATCTCTCATGAATACTAGGGCAGAACTGAAGAAAAATAAATCTCGGCTGTAAACACTATTCCGTTTCTGTTAACAGGCAATCTTACTTGAGTTTTCTCTTCCTAACTATTTGCCAACTGCCTAGTTCTTTTTCTAGGTTCATGTTCTGTTTTTGTCTTCTGTACCCAAATTGCTAATGAAGTAGATCTACAGGTTTTTCATCTCTGACTATATACTAAATATTCCCACATCAGTGCCTAAAAAAGTACCTAATGAAGCAGCATTCACAGTTTGCATGAGTGTCAGAAAAATGAGATGTGGGTGTTCATAACTTTTGAGAAACTCGCACATTTATTAGATGCCTAAATTTGAGATTACAGGTAGGAGGATTCAAAAATTTAATTTTAGAACAGAATTTAAGCAAAACGCCTGCATGCCTATTTGTGGTAACAGCCTGAAAGAAACCAAATCCTTCATCTATTTTTAATTTACATTTGAATGTATAAAGCTCCCTCTTTTTGGCAGTCCCTTTCACTTCAATGAGATTCAGGCTGACGGCAGTGCTGAAACACATCCAGTAAAAGTACTGCCAAGTAAAAGCACCTATTCCTAGGACCCTTTCCAGAAGGACATGGCTTTCCAAGGGCACCGAGGCCAGGTCCGAAGTACTGCGACCAACTTATTTTCCAAGTCCATCCCTAAGTTCTCAGAGGTCCCTTCAGAAAAGCCATCATTATCCACTCTTCCACCTGTCACTTGCATTTTAACTTATCTGGTTCATCTGGCCTAAACAATTAACTACATGATTTTTTTTTGAGTCTCTCCTTGGGTTGTGCTCAAGAAGCTTCTCTACTACATCCATATATCTGAGTGCCGAAATCTTTCACAAAGAAGTGCTAGCTCTGACATACACAGCAGTTTTCATCCACAAACGCGTTAGCATAGCAGCAAAAACTGAATCCCTCCCCTACTCTTCCTTCCAGGTAGCGCCTGTCCTCTGCTTCTGAACCACAAGGATACGTCAGTGGGGCTGCACTGCAACAGCTAGTTAGCAAAGAGAAGCGTTACCTGAATCTTCATCTGTGCAATCTAGAAATACACAAATGTGCAAAGGGAAAATACTTCTTTGGATTCTTTTTTTCTTTATCCACTTTTAAAAATTCGTATGAAACCTATCTCCCTTAAGGCTTTTGTTACATAAGCATAACAACATTCTTTTCTTCTATGTTTGTAAACAAAGTTTAACTTTTTTTTTCCTGTTTAGAAAAAGTTCATCCTTATGTGTTTCCAAAGGTCCCCAGCTGAGTACTGACATAGCTACCTGCTCGGAAATGCCCAATTCTAATCCCTAGTGTGACATTTACTTTCTTTTGGGATTTAAGGTCTCATACCATCATAATCTAAAAAGGATAAATCAAGAATATTTTTCTCCAACCACTCTCTCTAGTCCTTTTTTTTTTTAACTCTCCATAAGCTCAACACACGTACATTAATTGTTTCTCTTTTTCATTTGTTCTCTGAAAGTTTAAAACTCTTAGCAATAGGGGGAAAAAAGGAACATGGTATAAAAGGAGCCACAGACTGCCCACATTTCAGCCTCACTGGATAAACCAGGTCAATCAACTTGGCGACAGAAGCTTGAATGAACATCAGCTAATAGTATATTACTGTAATGCCGTGTGAATGTGTTAATTTTAAAAGTAATTAGGAAAATTCCATGCTAATCAAAAAAAAAAATCATAGGATCAACAGTGTTATAGAGGGTCCAGGCACACATCCAAATTAACGATTTTTATTCAACTTCATGCTGATCGTGCAAATTCTACTTTATTATGCTAATATTGTGGGCATTGTTCAGAACTTTACTGCTTCCTTTTATTTTCAGAAGTGATTCTGTATTTATAGCTACTGCAATGAGTAATGGAAAAAATGGAATATTATCATTTGGGATTGTGCTATTGCTCCAGAAACTGGAAAGAAACAGCTAATCCAAGATTCTTGCAGAAAACAGAATCTGTATAAATCAGCCTTTTGCCCCTTCTTGAAAGTACAGCAGACACTCATCATAGGCCATTCACACTGCAGCAATCAAATTTCCAAGGAGAAATCCTGCAGTCTTTCAGGAGGTAAGAAAAGTAGCAAAGGTGCAAGTCTTTTGTGGCTGGAGCAACCTGTCTCAGCAAAAATCTTACCTTCAAATACCAAAAACCAAAAGGACATTATTTGCAAAGATTCTATTATTATTAAATCTGTCCTGTAGCTGAAATATGCATAGTCATAACACTTAGAAATGCATGAGAAGAAGAAAAAAAGCTTCCAAAGTACCCTACATCAAGCAATTCGTTCACTTTGCAAGGCACATGAAACAGCATGTCTAAAAGAAGAGGAAGTTGCTTATAAGCTATTAACTGCAAAACACATAATAATTTTAACTGATGAGGATTTCTTTTCCAGAAATTTTCAAACATTAAGCTTACTCTTTTATGTTTCTGAAATCAACAGTGGATGTGAATAAAGAGGAAAATTGGTTCCTTTCAACTATCGTTGGGACAGGGGTCTGGGAGCCATCTCTGACTTGTCCTTAGAGGAAGGAAAGGAGCTGCCCCATTTGTGCTCTGCTGAGAGCACCAGCTCTCCCTGGGCAATGCATTCAAAGCACAGAGGCTCTCGCAAAAATCACTTTTAGCAAAATCATCTGTTTTGCCTCAGAGCTCCTCTAATGCACTAAGACAATTACAGGTCAAAATTCTGTTTTAACTGTAAAATTTTTACAGAATGCAGAATACATCTGTTTTTATAACAATAGCAAATAATGTATAAATTTGGTATTTGGTCAGTTACTCAATCAGAAGCTTAATTCAATAAAAAAAACTATATTTAACATAAATGAAATGCAACTACTCACGGAAATTATAGTTTGTCCTTTCAGCTACAGCATTAGAAAAGCTAGGTGGGCTTCATTCAAATTTAGGTACGCCAGACCCCACAAAAAACATATATACATGCACATCCATTACAACACACATGTATAAATGTGTATATATGTATATATATATACAAACACACACCAAGCCAATTTGTGAGCATTTTGTACCTCAGTTCTGTATTGATCATTCCTGCTGTTAAGTTTCGTTTAACAGCAATAGGTCCATTCTGATTCAGTGTGGGGGCAACAATCATAATTCACTCCAGATTATTTTCATCTGGATTACTTGATTAAAAAAAAAATACTGCTATCAAAAATGTTACTTTTACCTTAACAGGTATGCATATTTACCTCTGCAATGTAGACCAATTTACTTTGAATGGTATAGTGAAAGTTATTCATTGAAAAAACATATGTATTTAATTGTGAAATACAGTCTACAGAAACTTCAGCAAATATTTAGGTCATAGATAGAAAGACATTAGCAGCTGTAAGAGCAGAATTGATATTACAGGACAGTGTACCAGGAAATTCTTGGGTTTTAGATGCTGAAATTTTGCACCAAACTATTGGGCATTTGCTATCTAGTGGCCTGCTTTCGTGGAAGGGCTCAGCTCATCATGCCAGCCCAGCAGCTGCCACAAAGCTCTGTCTAGACAGAGCACTGTCCACAGGCATTTCCCAGCAAGGTGCCACTAGCCACAGGCAGGAACCAAGCAAGGGGCCTAAAGATTTACAGATGCTGAAAGAGGGTCTTTTGGAGCTGGCAAATCACAGTCAGTTACTCTTTTCCTGCTACCCTGCAGAGGATTACAAGGTGCTTACAGGTACCACCCCTATGTGTGACTCTCACTCTTCCTTTCCAAAATTTCGCATTTGAACACAACAAAACACATTAACTACAGTATTAATGTGATGCATAATCACATATCTTCTAGATGGTTTCAACTTTATTTTGCCAATTGTTCACTTTAACTTTCACCTTAACAAGCAAGGACATTCTGCATCTCTAAGGTGCATATCTATGCTGACGGGGTTACCTCAGCATTTTGAATATCTCTGTTTGGTCTTGTTCTATTGTCTTCTTTAAAAAAGGAATTTTTTTTTTGCCAATTCTTCAAATTTTCCTAAATAACCACAGAATTCTTTTTAATTATTTATATATATATATATACACACACACACACACACACATATATATATATCTCAGAATAATTATAAAAATGTGTCAAAAGTTCTGTGCATGTGGAGAAAAAAGAGCTTTACTGGAAAATACAGATGCATTATAGAGAAATGGAAATCAGCTAGCCTCAATGATAAATAAGCTGGAAATATGCAAAATAAGAACTCCTTTCCCATTTTGAGTACATAAATGGAGACATTTATAGCTATTAATCTGTACACTTACTTGAAAAGGAAGCAAGTGACTTTATCACAAGAATTACTCAGCTGAGACATCACAAAGTCTTCAGAAAACCTAAACCTGCCACCACCATCCTAGTAGTCCAAAGAAGATCCCACAGAACCTACAGAAACTTTTTGTCGCCTATGGAAACCAGACAGTGCCAAGGAATCTCATTTCATGGGGAAACATTTCATATTTCAACTTTTCTTGAGGAGACTACCAAAACATGGAGTTCCAATCCGACTATTATTTTGTCCTAATTCATGCACATCAAATAAATGGCAATTGGAATATCAGGATGTTAAAAAGGACAGCTTAAAATAAGTGCAGTATAAAATAAATGACAGTAATAGAACATGCTGAATAAAGTTTTAGCATGTACTGTTCTATGTATAAAGTGAAAGTCTAAAGTTAGAGGGAAGAGAGGGGGATATCTAATGAAAAAAAAATAAATTAAAAATAAGCTCCTATAACAATAAGAAAATTAACTATTTTGTTGCCTAAATGAATTAGAATTAAAATAGCAATTAAAATTAATCTAATTGTTGGATATTCATGAGACATTTTGCAATATAAACATAACTGGAATTGTCTCAATTTTTCTTCCCTATAAAATAGTTCTTAAAAGGCAAGGTAAGATTCAAAGAAACCACTAAGGGCAATTCAGTTCACACTGAGCCTTTAAGTCTATAAATACATATTTAAAGACTATTGGTTGTAGGTTGTTCTTTTACATCTTTTGCCTTCATTCATAGGGAAAATGTTTTCACCCTATGCAATTCTTTCTGGTGTTCTTCTCTGGCCTTTAAGCTTTTTCTTTCTTAATTTTTTTTTCAAAATATTTTGCTGATTTATTGTTGTGTGAGGTAATGCTTTTTAATTATTTATTTATTGTTTACTTATTTCTGAATAGACAACATACATTTTTTTTTAAGTCCCCCAATTAAAAAAATCTGGAGTGGGAATTTGTATGAACTGCCAACAACTGAGGCACAAAGTGTATGTTTCAGTACACAAAGTGTACTGTTTCAAAAGTTGTCAAAGGGCATTTTTATAGCAGTTTATTGTCCCCATGAACTTTTAATTCTTCCAGCTTCTAACACCTCCAACACCAGTGCCTGAAACAGAGCTGGCTCAATTTCCCACTTTCTCTTAGTTAGGGATTGCAAACGAAGAGTAGCTACAGTCACAGCCAGCACAGAAAAGTAACCAGCACTCAGGCGAGGAGCTGGAGTTTGCAAGGAATGTAATGGACCTTTGACAATTTATATAATTTAGAAAGCTGATCATCAGTAAAACTCATTTTGGATTATAAATGGCATCAGAGAAGGAGGGAGAGCAAGAGGGAGAGCAGGAGGGAGAGAAATGGCATTTTGAGCTATGAACTAAAATAAATATTAATAAGAAGAGGAACTGGTGGCACTAGATTGCAAGTGTTTTCCAACAGCATTATTTCCTTCCTCCAGCCACTGCAGCATTGCACTTCCATAAAAGAAAACAGGCTGCAGACATCGCTACAGTTCATGAATCAGCTGCATGTACTTCATTACTATCTACAGATTTTTAAATGAGCAGCCAACTTTGAGAAATGATCATGGAAAAATAAACACATGCCCAAGAAATGCAGCCTGAACGATGGCCCCTGCATTTCCCTACATACCCTAGACCCTAATCATTTTTTCACCCTCAACATCTTTGACTTACAAACCAGACTTACTTGCCCCATTTTCGCCTTCCAAACTTTTATAGATCAGCACCTCTCAATTTACTGTAGCAATGACTATTGTTACAACAGCATGAGAAAAAATGGCCCTCATCATTTTCAGGAGGGCAAAGCTTTAGGTTTCCTAGGGAAGTAAGGAGGAATCACTCAAATGATAATAGTTCCGAGAACTTTTAATAATAAACTTTTTTGTCACATTTCAGATATAATTGATACTATTTATCTTCGAGACATACATAGAAGACTTGCTTATTAATAGGGATTAGTCACAAGAGTTTACTGAGTAGGATTTAGTCAAATAGTGCTTCAAGATACTGATAATCGTGATTTTAAATGCTGAACAGGGCTGCAGGGCCAATTTGACACTGCTGCTTTACACAGGGTTTGTCTAAAGGACTTATTTCACATTAAGCATTTACACTTTCATGTGTTCTTAGCTCGAAACACAAAATTACAAGGCTGTCAGTTATTTCAGGTTTTCAGATCCTCAGCTACATATGATCCAAATTAAAATTCAAAAAGCTGCTCTATAACCACTTGGCACGTACCGCTGAATGTTGCCATAAGTCCATCAGGGAAAATATTTAAAATGCTAAGCTTCAAAGGACTTGGCAGAACATGCCCCCGTGCAACCCTGTCATGTTCAGTTACACAAGGTAATACAGCAATGCAGCAGGCACCGGCATCGGCCTTGCAGTGAACATCTATTATTTGTAGCTCTCATCAGACAGTCAAAGGCACAGCAAAGAAGCACGCCCACCCAAAGGAGTCCGTGTATTTCCACTTAGATCTACCTATCACTCTGTGGATCTTTCAAGATCTTTCAATAGGTATTTCTGAAGGTATTATCAACAATGCATGGGCAAAGGCATTGTTACAAGCAAAATGCAAAAGCCCTTTATTAAACAAACAAAAACATCATGTAAAAGAAAAAAAAAAAAAGCAACTCTCCTTTTTTTCTTTTCTTTCTTTTTTAAAGCAGGAACAGGGCTAAAGAGGGGAGGACTCCAAAGCTAAATCACAGCAAAGTGACAGTTTCTCCAAAGGCTGCAGAACATTCACTAAACCAATTACAGGACTGGGTACCAGGTAACCGACCTCTTACATCATGGTGCTATTTTCACAGCAGGATCTCAGACAAGATTTTCCAGTATATTACCCACTTCTTATATTTTCATCTTTAAACAATGAGAGGTCTGAACAGCTACTGGAAGATATAGATTTTAACAAAAATTTATTTAAGAGGATTTTCAGGTCTTTTCCACACATTTTACATGAGAATATTCTCCAGATCTGTTCCATTACATAAATATATATATATACACATATATACATATATATGTATATATATGAGAGACATGTCAATATTGAAAAAATTGCAAATTATATGTTAGACAATAAAGTTACTAATTAATCTAACTAATCTTAGTTAAATCACAAATCATAATGTACTTAAAAATGTATGCACACATATAAGGAAAACATTACATTTTCACTTATATTGCTTCTATACAAATCCATTTTAGTGGGAAAGAATGACTCAAAGAAGTAAATCTTGTCAAATCTATGCCTATACAGATTTTATCTACTTATGTCTAAATTATGTATGTAAAAGTAGTACAACTAATGTGTACGTATGCATAAATTTATTAACAACTGATTTAAATTATTGAAAACAATTATCTCAGTGAATGTCTGCTAAATGGAGTCCTCTGAACACTTACATAAGATTAAGTGCCATCTCAGCCATTAAATATGAACATTTATTTTGGCAAAATGAAATAAAGACAACTAAAACTGCCTTTGAGATGCAGGTACAAAGCCCTCGACAGATTTCATTTTTTTTTAAACAACAAGGAAGCAATGCAAGCATTAATCATGGAAAAGAGAAAAAAAATACTGTATATCAAGCTCCCAGAATGATCCACAGTGAACACAGGCAGGCAATCTAGATTCCACTCATCAGTGTAAATCAAATATAA
Source organism: Crypturellus undulatus (assembly GCA_013389825.1). NCBI lineage: Eukaryota > Metazoa > Chordata > Aves > Tinamiformes > Tinamidae > Crypturellus > Crypturellus undulatus. The sequence goes on from VWPW01022533.1 coordinate 232,259, forward strand.
AAATATATAGTGCTTCTTTATGTCGGTAACTGCTGGAAAAGCATCTACTGTGAGTTTACTTATACATTTGGATTTATGCAATCAAAAATTACCCAGCATAGGTACTATTTCTCAGCAGGCATCAGACAGATTAATTAACCTGGCCACCGAGAGCATGTTTTAAGTGCTTGCTGCACAAGACGAAAAAAAAACAATCCTTGCCTTCACATCTTGTTCTCACTCGGGAAGACAAATGAAGATAAATAGTGCTTCTACAAAGAAAATATCCAAAGCTGTTTACCTATGCCACTCATTTCTGTGGGGTTGTGCATGCCCATGCTCAGCACCAGTCAGAGCTTCCTGGGAGATGGAGAATTTCCAGATTCCCCCAACTTCTGCCTTGCATCTGAAGACAAAACATATTCTGCCATGTTTCTCCAGTTCTACTGGCTTTGCACAGGGAACAGACCATTGCATTTGCTTTTGGTATAACAATCAAGCTCATATTTTCTTTACCAACCAAGAAGGAGAACTGTCTTCCAGCCACACAGTGGGAGGCTGAACAAGACAGCTCTAGGTTCCGTGAGGAATCAAGGTATGGAAGTTATAGCCATGTCTTTGCCCATGCTTCAGGATGATCTTCTTATCTGGAAGCCTATTTATGAAATTTGACTGTTGACATGGACATTTTTTGTCACATTTGATCGTCAGACTTGTTTATTCTCCTGCTTGTGTTCCATGACCATCCTTTGCCACCTTCCCTTTCTCACACTCTCTTGCCTTTTCCAGGCTAGCCATCTATTTAGGGGCAATAAAAATCCTCCAAAAAGTAGACACTTTGGCAGCCCAAGAAACAGCATGACCAAGTTACTGCCAGGTTGCATCTGCCACCATCTCCTGCAAGGGCAGGGCCTGAGCACCTCGGAGCTCCCAGATGGGGTACAGACGGCCCCAGACAAACGGTCTGGAACCTTCCAGCCCCACATCCTTCACCTTTCCTGGTGTGCCAACTGGGTCCTGTCCAAGCACAAAACTAACTCTTGAAAAAAATAGTAATAACAAAAATCCTGCATTCACGTGAAGCCTTAGCTCTCTATATTATAGACTAAATGATTCCATATGTAAGTCTTTGGACTGTTGTCTAAGCATTAATTCACATCTCAAAATTGATCCACACCTCTGAAGAAAGTTGAAGTCACAGGTTCACACATTGCACATCCATCCTACAAAAATGTAAGTCTTAATTTTTCAAGAGGTCTTTAAATCTTCAAAAACCCCGATTATGTTACCTTTCCTTCTCTTAAGTCCAAAACACTGAGAACTCAAAAGGGACAAAATCCATGCCATTATTTTTTAAGCTTCTTTTTTTTTAAATGATTTAAAGCTCACCTTCTATAAGCCATAGCTTATAAATCATAGATTTGAGGTATATTAATTTTCTACCTGCCATGAAAACAAGAAGGGAAAAAAAAGATTTATATCATCAGAAAAGAGAAACTCTCAGTATCCTGCTGTGCAGTGGTTCATGATCAAAGTCACATTCATGACTGGTCCAGAGCTGAGTATTTTTCACTCTGCAGCAGAGACCACTATAATATTCAGAAGTTGTTTTTCAATAAAAACTAAAGGTTTAAGAATTACGGGCTCCTAATTTTAGAGGGAACAAACATTTCTGGAAGGCTACTAATAAGACAGCTCCATCCGGTTTACTTATCAACAGCCAATGCATTATTTAGGTCTTTAAGAAAAATTACTAAAATGGAAGAAAGCCATTTCTTTAATGAATGGTTTTCCCCATATTAGCAACCTCTACACATAAAAAACAGTCTAATTTTCAAATATAAGGAAATATCTCAGTGACATCTCATTGTCATCTTTGAGATCATAGATTCTACCTTAATAAAAGGGAGGTTTTTCCACACAAGGATTAATGGATTTAAAAGTAAACCTAATGTTGATGATGCAAAAATCACTGTCCACCTTCAAAAAAACAGGGTTTATGTGTTGAGAATGAAATATAATTATAATTACTTTCACTTGAGCTACATCACTACAGATGAGACACTCCCATGTTTGTGTTCATGGCACCTAGAATTATTTTCTATTACTCAACTTACATAACTTAGACCTGATATCTAGTTTATGTATTATTTATTCTTGAAGATAGAGGATCATTTGAAGGAATTTGTTGAGCAACAAAACAGGAAGCTGCTGTACTGAAGGTAATATAATGAGCAATTACAGGGTGAGTGTAGCAACTATTGTTACCTGCCTTCCCAAATTAAATAGTGAGTAACAAAGATACAATAAAACATGAAATAGCTTTTACCAGATTCCAGCCATGCCAGGTGTTTTTCAGAGCTCCAAGCCAAACTTCTGGCTCAAATATCCACTTCAAATCAATCCTATACTTGTCTTCTAAAGGAACTGTGCTCCTGACCTGGTCTGGGGGCCAACTGCCTGGTGAGTAGCTCTCAAGAAAAGGACTTGGGGGTCCTTGGTGGCTCCAGGATATAAGCACATAAGGAAAAGGATTTTCAGCCAAGGACAGCCAAGCAGTAGAAGAAGCTGCCTGGAGAGGTGGTGCCAGGTGTATCCTTGCAGTCTTTCAAGACTATAAACTAAGATCTATAACCAGGGCTTGATTGGATACCTTGTCCTTCAAACGTGTAATTCAGAAAACCTATTTTGCCTTCACCATTGATGCTTTCATTGAAGCCCATGATGACCCAAAGGCAACGCGAATATATTCTTATGGATATTCAGGGAAATATTTTCAACTAGTTTAAAAACGCTACTAGAACCTTCTTCAAATATCATATGCCTTTTCTTTTGATAATTTCTATGATCTTTCTTAGCATAATATGTTACAAGGACACAAACACTGTGGAGAAACCCATTTTACATTCTGTTATTTACAGTCAACTTTGCTTTAAGGATTTTGTAATTTGTCCCCCTCAATATTTAACTCTCCAAAGGATCTTTAATGAGCTCATCTTAGGAATTGTCAGCTCTTAAAAATTAAAACTAGAATGCAAAAAAAAAAACTGAATGAAAACCAAATGAAAAAAATGAAAACTAGCACCCAGGAAAGGCTGCATGAGTGAGGAAGTAGGAGAAAGTCATTTGAAATTTGTACCATCTTTCTTAAAGACAACAACATTCAGTGCTTTTATATAGTGAGACACAAAAAATAGATTTGATATCCAAACTTACCATGTGATAAAAAATAAAATAAAAATATAATAAAATCATTAAATAGATTTTTTTTCTAGCTTTACAGGTGATTAACATTGCAACAAGTTCAAATCCTGACACTTTTTTTCTTTTTGTTAAAAAGATTCAATTAAAATGGAGCTGCACAAATGAATTCGTCAAGATCTCTGCTATTATAATGAATCATTAATACCCCAGTGAAAAATTTATTGCAATGAATAATACATTCAAAAGGATGAGACACAGAAAATGAAGCATTACTCTGCAATGTATCAGAGATAATTAAAGTCATGTTATGGAATTTGGCAAACTAAAAAACAGAAAAAGTTTGGTACTAAATCTTTCTGGATGTCTTTACACAGTCTCTCCCATTTTTATTTCTCTTGCCAAAGATCTTTAATTTGAAGAAAAAAATAAATATAAGTCAAATTTTTCCTTGTGAATAATCAAATAATCCCAGTATACTCACTGCTTTGGTCACAAAAGCAGTTCTGCCCTCAGAAGGCTATTTTTGTCTTCAGTAGCATTTATTGGAGCATGTGTGACTGTGAAACATATCCCCATGTTTTACACCAAATAGCAAAGAATTATTTTTCAAGACACTATATCTATTGAATAGCATCCCTTAGCAGATTAGACAAATTAATCAATTAAATGAGATTTCCTTGACATTTGCACCATCAGTCTGCTAAGCTGAGAAATTAGAAGGATTTAAAGTAATAACTATGTTAGGATAAATAGCACAGAATAAAAGAAAATACCACAGGTGGAACAATCCCTTTCCTATGGTCTTAAAATCAGTATAATCAAATGTGTCTGTGCTGAAGCACTCAAAAATTGCCCTGCAACCACCACGAGATTGCAGCAACCCAAGTAACATGCACGTTCTTCAGACCGCTGTTCTGCTAGTCAGTCTTCTAAGGCAGCTTAAAAGACAAATTACAGCTCTAGCGCTGCCAAAGGGCCATGACAAATTAGGGATTGAATTTCAAAGGGGGGTAAAATATTCACTATATGATTGATAGATCTGTGCATACTACATCAAAGCAGGCAATATTATAACTGTCTCCTTACTTCATTCATGATATTTAAAATAGTCGGTTGTACCTTAGAATTTGATGTGGATTCCAGAAAGCAAAGCCTGTTGCCAAATCCTTCTGCAGCAAGACACAGTTTCTGTTGCTCCTTGTAGACAGTTGCCGTGCACTGCAGAACCACTTCATCATCCTAATAGAAAACAGAAGCAAAAATTTAACAATAGTTATGCTTTTTACACAAGAAGCATTTTAAAAAGTTAGTGCTAAAATCAGAAAGGGTTATCCAGCAAGCAACACAGGCAGAACAGAAACCTGGGAATAATTTTAATTCTCTGTATTGAGAAGGTAGCAAAATAAGTGTACACCCACACATGCACTTTCTTCTCTTTGTCGACCCTCGTAACAAAGATCAGCACTACTGTACGAGACACAGAAGTTACAGACCAAATTCTTCTAGTAATACAGCCAAAGCAAATGTTGTCAATAACCCTAAAAAAACAGGAGCAGGCCACTATTTAAGTCTCGGTTGTATTAAATAAACTATCCACAAGATGAAGAATTCATTTGAAGAAAAAAATACCTAAGTAAAAAACAAGTAAAATTTTGCTACAATGAGTCTTTTCTATGAAAGCTTTTCTTAAGAAAGCTACGGAAGAGCTAATGAATATAGGACCCTGCACATTTTTCATTTATTTATGAGGAAAAATAACAGTTTCCAATAATAGTTTTCACATGAGTGATAATGAAAAGGTCATATTTAACAATGTAAATAAAATGCTATACAATACAGTCATAGGAGGAAGAACGTAACTGAAGCAAACAAGTATGAAACTGCATTAAGTTATTATAATAATGCATGCATGCAAGCAATGCTAACTTACACAAAAATAAATCTTATAAACACACACAGGGGCATTCAGGAAAAATTTAAAATTATTTGAGATATTTTAAAATAAATAAATAAATTTTAAAATAAAATGAAGGCACTAGTAAACAATCTTTTTAAATTAGACGAGCCTTTTATTTGGCTTAATTTAGTTTCTGCTAGTAATTAAACTAAAGTTTAATTCAGAATTAAACTAAAGTTATTTAATTCTGAAATGAACATCTGCACAAGAGACTGAATGGAGTTTAACCAGTCACTTAAAAAATTCACTCATGTTCCCTTTTTTCAAAGTGTCCTCTTGTAGCAAACACTAACCCTAAGCTCAAGTCAACCATTTTCTTTAAGTCAACCATTTACTCCAGCCCAATTTGTATGTTCCTTATGATTCACAGCCTGCTGTAGACACAAAAGGCAGTAACTGCTTGCTGGCAGACATAAATCCCAGAAAATGTTATATGTGCCTATGTTGTACGTGCAGCTCACAACATACAGTTATGTAATATCCTAACATAGATCCAGCCACGCAACAGCATCAAAGCAAGAGTCTGCACATCACATGCTTAGACGTACGCAACACAACTGGAGCACAGAGTAGGAAATCTTGCTTGCAGGAGTACACCTTTCATCATTGGGTTCACTGCTCAAAATCTTTCCTGTTTATGCAGAGCTAAGTTGTATACACTGCACGAAGCCAAGACCTTCTGACTCTTGACTTCATGTTTATCAGTGTGTGGGTACTGCTAGAGCTTGTGCTAATGCATTTTACCTGACAGCACTGCCTCTGACAAAGTGCACAAGTTGCTTGAAATATTTTACTGGGAACAAAAAAACCAAAAGGCTGAAATGCAGGAGCTAGAAAGCATCTCTTGTGCATTCTTTGTAAAAGCAGTGTCTATTAAAATGCCTTTCTTAGTACCTCAGAGCTGCTTCTTTTTTCCTAATCTTAATTCCAAATGATTCAAATGAAAGTTTATCTTAAAGTTACAACAGTGCAGTTAGGTTGCAACTACATGCACAGACACCATGAGAGACAACACAAGTAGAACAGGAAGCCCACTCACCACGGCACCATCAGGCACTCTGCTAGGATCACCCAAAAAAGAGGTGACTGGCAAAAATGCCAAAGTGGTACCTTCATAGCCAAAGGGAAACAAGAAGGGAGACTACTTTCTACTGCAATCCACCGTTGTTCAGAGAACTACATTTTTATAATACCCGCTTCTCCACCATTCTTCAGCACCAGGGAAAGCCTGGAAAGTGTTTCAAGTTTGTCATCTCTAACCATCACCCCCTGCTGACAGCATCAAAAATAAAAGTTGGGTTTAGGTAAAGCCCTGATGTAATTCATTTTAGTTAATGATCTAATGCATCATGCCCTTTCCTTTCAAACTGGCTGTAAACCAGGGGCTGCATTACCACGTAGAGCTCATGTGTCGCATAGATGCCAACTGCTGCAGGATTAAGGAAAGGAATACAGCAACTACTAAATTACACACACACACAAACCTTCTCTTTTCACTTTACAAACATTTTCTCTTCTTCTGCTTTACAGCAGGGCATATGGCATATTGTGTTAAACACAAAGCTCATAAAAATATCTGATTTATTTTTAAATGCTTGCTGATTAACAGAGTTGATCGGTCTCCTGTGCCCTTCTCAAAAATTCCCAGGTTTGCAGGACATGCTTACTAGAACAAGAAGGTGAATCTCAAATCTGCTTTGCCCTATTTTTCTCAGGTGGCATTTAGATGCTTGTAAATGCTGCTAATTCAGGCTGTGGAGTTACCGTGCTTTGAGCTTCTCTTTGTAGTGTACATGGATTTAATAAAATTGATGTATAAGGGATAAGAAAGGTATGTCACCTTTGTCACACTAAGCTAAATTTCATTTAAGATAACTATATATACACATAGCTTTAAGTTCTTCATTTTTGTGCACATCAAAACTCTAACACAAACTCTACGCGAGATTCAGTCTTCAAGACGAATTAGCTGTCCACATGTTCATAGTGCTCCTATACAAATGGTACCCAAATATGCTGCAAAATTATATCAGCACAAATAATTTCACACCATTTCTTTACTGGAAGACAGTAAGTGGGTGAGAACTCAGTACTCTCAATCTGTACCTATTTTCAAAGCAGGATATGCTAGCCAGTTCCAGTATCAAGGGAGTTGAAATGCATAAGTTCCTAATTTGTTTTTGTTTTATGAAGTTATCTCCAAGACGACCTTCACTGAAGGTCACTTTACTCTCGTATAAAGAAAGCCAGTGTGCTTCTCTGCTAGAGAGAAATAGCGCTGTATCATTAAAAAATATGCTACAGAGAAATATTGCTCAAATATCAACTCTTGAACTAGGAAATGTCTCAAGCTGATTTGCTTCCTCCTATTACCTTCTGAGCATTTTTATGCCCATATGTTATGTAGATGAGGTTTTACATCATCCTTTCTTTCTTTTTTTTTTTTTTTGGCCAGTCACTGTCATTAAAAGCAATGGAAGATTTAAAGCGACTGCTAATGGATCCAGCTACATTTTCCTCTACCCAATTCTTTCCCACCCACCTCATGAAACTCTAGAAATTCATTGTCAAACCAAACACAAAGCTGTAGAGAGGAAGGTTTAAATTCTGCATCTAAAAGGGTTTCTGACAAACTGCATGCCACTAAGCACCACCACTGCTCCCCAAGTCCTCTCTTCTGGGGCCCACAGTACAAATATCAGTCTTTGTACATGGTCAGAGCTATGCACATGTCCGTAAACAACAGGATGCATGTGTCACACTAGTATAGCGTGTCTTCCATCTAATTCAAACCTGATAAAAAAACAGTATCCACATTCTACTGTAACTAAAGTATTGTTTCAACTACATACACAAAACAACTGCCACACTTACGAATTAGCTGGAATAGAGCATAGCTTGGAAAAAACCCAGAAGACTGTAAGAAAGCAACTGCGCAGTCCTAAAATCCCAGCAGGCATTTGCACTTACAGGTACTTTATTTTTCTTGTTTTGCTCAATAATCACTACTCTGATTTATATCTGCCAAACTGACTTGCTTTCCCTACACAAACTGGGAGCTTGATCAGTATTTTCATCCTGCTTCTCTGTCACATAGCAGTCCTCATTCCTGAGCTCATTATACCTCACATTCTCCCATTTCTTGGTTATGGCAGCAAAGGTACCAAGAGTAAGTGAAAGTAAGTGCCAGAAAGTAAATCTGTGTACAAAGTGATGCCACAGCTTATTATTACTAGTCATCAAACCCGCAATGCTGTGCCGGTTGCAACAGTTTTTAAGAGTTTCGCAGATAACTGTACTTATCCCGACTAAGAATAAATCAAATCTGAGATGCTGTCCATTTATTTTAGGTACTTTAATGGATGGTTCTTATCGCAGCAAGAACTTCATAACACTCCTGGGAATTTAGAAGTACTGTTATCTCCAGGCCACAAAGTGGAAGTTAAGGAACTAAGATCGTATTATCTACCTGTGGTCACCGAGCAGGCCTGGGGCATAGAAGGAACAATTCCCAGATTTCCAATAGGTAAACTGATAACCTGCACCAGAAATTCTTCCCTCCTCCCCATCCCAGCTTGCAAATGAACTTGATAAAGGCCAAGCGCAGCTTAAGGCACTGGCCAACCCATCACATACAAAGTTTTAAGAAAGTACCATTCATATTTAAGATACCATTTCTTCCAGCCAAAAATATCTGCTTGGTACTATGTCAGTTATCTACCCTGTCCCAAACAGCACAAGATTTTGATGATCATTCAACTGCATTCCCCATTCTGATTCTCCAACAAGTACTTTGGAAAATTAGAAAGGTGTTATCTGCGCCACAAAACCCTACTTATTGTTCAAAAATCCAATTTTGCCAAGTAAGGACAGCTATTGAAGAAAGAGCAGCACAGAGCGGACTCTTAATTACATATCTATTTATCATGAAATCTTTATACCCACAGAAACTAAACAAGTGACTGAATGATTCATCAGAGAACCAGTAACTACTAGTACTATGTTTGGTTCTAAGCTACTATTTATCGTAATAAACTATTATGTTTAACAGCACCCATAAAAATTGCTACAGCTAAATCTGTGTTTTAAAATCAAAATCTTCCCAATAACACACCTTAAGGTGGCAAACTTCATGCTGAGAGCTGCACTCCAGAACACCAGATTAAAGAGGAGTTTGTACTCACTCTCAGTGTAGAATATCAAAACAGCAAGCACTCAAAGCTCTTTAATAACATGTATCTACAATGATTAGTTGAATTTTTTTCATAAAATCCACTCTAACCTCCTAAGATTACATGAAACATATACTATAAAGTCAAGAAAACAGTGCATTTCTCATGTAGAGATGCAAGCATGCTATGTTTCAACATCAACATTCAGACTAGGTAGGTTTTTTTCAAGATTGGCGTTTCTGTTGCTATTCATTTGTAAGCCATCACTAAACAAAAATCATTTCCTGAAGATAAAAGAGTTTTTCTGTCCTATAAAACTCCAAAAAATTGCTGTCACTGTCTTAATGGCAAGTCAATGAATAGAACAAGACTGACTTAATTCTTTAAAATGTAAAAAAAAAAAATAATAATCCATGTCTGATGATTTTATACATTGTGCCATTACTAGCTCCAAGTTTGTCACTTCAACCATAAAAAAAAAAAAAAGAAAGAATTTTGGTGATTCTACTATTACTAAAAATCCCTGCAGGAAAACTTGATGATGAATAAAACAGCAATTGACTGTAATTAACATATTTATTTAGAAACTCTGTATGTGCTTCAGCTGAGGGTGCTTCAGCTCAATATAGCATGGCCTTAATGCCTGCAATTTGCTCACACTAAAGGACAAAAATAGGCAACAACAATTTATCATTTTTGAATATTTGCCTTCTTTGTAAAGAACAGAGGAAAAAGAAAACTGCAACTACTATTAAATTTAAATAATTTGTTGTACTCCTAATCTGACACAAAAGTACTGCCCTTAAAAGGTACAGCTCTGTGGGTTCCTACTGCTCTATAACAGCACACCATTTATTAAACCACATATAGAGTTGAAAACATCCCATCTGCAAAATTAACTTTCAGGGGTTAAAAGTGGTAAATTATGCTTGCACGTTCAAATTTATTTTTCCTGTTGTTTTCTGTGGGGAATACTGCAGTCAGTGGAATGTTTCCATCAGCTCCCATATGCTATAAATCAGGCTCTCAGCACAGACTTTAATAGCTCAGTCATTAATAGCTTCCTCAAGCTCCACAGATGCACAGTTCTACTTCACCACATCTCATTTACTGCTCAACTAAAGACTGTGCAATGAATCACAGTGCAACATACATTTCAGATGTATATTTAAAAATAGACAAAAAGCCTGTACAAATCATTTTCTACATAAGAAAAATGTAGGATGCTTTTTGAGCTACAAACTTAACTTCATCTACCATTTGTCTAGCTTCATCCCAGAGCAGAATACAAGTCTAGAAAGTTCTGTGGGCTATCAAATACAAGACTTCCACAATTACCGGCACCCATATGCTAAGAGTCTACAAATCAGTCCCGTAAAATGACCGGACTGACCCAGCCTACAGAAACAAGAAATTAAAATATATATATATTCCCTCAAAAAGTGACCTTTGATTTAATGCTAGGCATCTGAATAACCCAAACCAATGAGGCATCTGAGAAAGTTTTCAGTGTCAATAGGAACTCCAGCACTACTGGTTCAGGAGTTTCCTTCTCTCTGTGTTTTGAAGGAAGATGAAAAGCAATAATAATGGAGTTGGAAATTAAGATGATTTTTTTCCTTTTTGATGTCCCTGGAGACAACAAAATAGAAGGTCTTAATTATGAAAAAATAAAAAAATCCATGAATATAAGATGCAAGAAACATGATCAACAATTAAGTACCTTTTCAACAATCCTATGGGACAGGACAACAGAACAAAAAAAATGCTTAAAGCCTTATATGGCTTTAACTACTCCATTCTTGGCTGATCGAACACTGTTTTCCACAAGCTACAAAGCTCAATTTGAAATACCATCCTATTAAGAAGACCACACTATGACTCTTCACACACTAATGCAAAGGAAGCCTGTGACAGAGTCAAAAGAAGGGACCAGACTTTAGAATATGGTATTTAAACTCTAATCACAACTTCACCATCTTCTTGTCAACAGTGTCAGACTAGTCAGTAATAAAAGTCATCTGGGAGTTAATACTTGGATGCTCTTAAGAAAAAAACCCTTATGAACTACAAATAATCTGAGTACGGTGTCCTTAGGTAGGGACATGGGATAAAAAAACTGTTATAAGACAGCAGTTCTGTAGGGAGGGATCTGAGCGTTACGGTGAAGCAAATGTTGATCATGAATCAATCACATCGGGGAGCTGTGAGAAAAACAAATAAGGGGGACTAATCAGGAGCCAAGTGCAGCCGACCCTGTAAGTAATGGTCCTTTGCCCTTGCACTCAGCACCGAGGAGGTTTCCACTGCTGTGAAATGACCATTTTTGACAGTGTACTTAAAAAAACAGCAGCAAGAATGATCGGATATCTAGAAAACATAGGAAAAAATCTCCCAAAAATGGTGGAATGAGAATCTGGGAAAACATGGTTATTTCAGGTTATCGCAGAAACATGGCATACAGAATAAGTAATGCCGCTCTTCTGGTGCAGCAAAAAAATGAGGATTAGACATTTAAGACATTTTTTGGGGCTAGCAAGGCACTTCCATGGGTAGATTAGAATCTTCATCACTACAGGACTTGGAAAAAAATGCTTAAGAAAACTTCTTTCAGGAAGGATTTATGCAGAGTTGAACTTGCTTTTGCTGAGAAGGAAGAGCGGATGACTTGTCCCATCACATGATGCTGAATAGCCTGGATAAGTTTTATGGCATGTTTTAATTTTATCCTGTAGGAGGAGTAATTTCATAAGAATTCAGCATTATTCCAAAGGAGTTGTCCTTCTGGACAGAAAATCCCATACAAAATACCTGGAATTAATGAGGATCCAACAAGCCTGTAATTAATGAAAAAATATTAGGAAGCACCCTGCTAAAATATTAATCATAATATTTCCTCCATCTTCTTAGAAGGCTCTTAGTCATTAAAGTGTGCAACATTGCAGCAAAGTCATGCTGATCTGCATGTACTGAAGATACATGCAGTAAAAGTAAATAAATAAATAAAAATCTATCTTGTGTCATCTGGTTTCATATGCAGCACCTGTCAGAAAAGGTTTTGCTGAAAGTTTTGTCAGAAAGCGATCACTTAAAAAAAAAAAAAAAAAAAAAGATTCACCACTCGAACAGCAAGTGTTATAGAACAGAGTTTAGCTCGTGAGCATTGAGCAGAGCCTCTCGGCCACAGCACGCCTCTCATCCTGCAGATTTCGCAGACACCAGAGCGAAACGCAGCTTCCCATCGGGAGACAAACTAATGCATCGGAACAAGTGGCCCCAGCAGACTCAGGCAACGAGAGCTGCTTCTGTCTGCGAGTACTTGCGCAGTACGAACACACCTTGTACAAACACACCTCGGACTCTGATCTGGCCGAGCACCGCGGTGAAACCCCTGGTGACAGTCCTCTTCAGCTCTGCTTTCTGACTGCCTCAAGTACGTTGCTCAGGAGTGCTATCCAACGTGCACAGAAGACTGAAAAGTGATTTCCTGTTTATGTGCAAAGCCAAGGTTCCCTCTTCTGCCTTTATTTCAAAGTCAGTATGAATCAGTCAAATATGCCTTCAGCATGCGATGACCTTGCATATAACGCAAGTCAGCATATGTGCTCCTCATTGAGTTTTATTACAACTATGTCTGCAGATCAACATGCTTTCTACTCATGTTATTATTTCTCACCAATTAGCGCTGTGGTCCTACAATACTAAAAAATGCCAAGTTCAGCTCTTAGATGCCTAATAAGGTGCCTCCATCTGCAGTCACAGTTAAGAATGGCTAACCCCGTGTCTAACACCATTGACAGAGGAGGAGTGGAAGATGTTTCCAATAAAGCATGCTTATCAAATTAAACATGAAAACAGCTCGTGGGTTGATTTTGGCATCCCAATAGCCCCAGTGTGTCAAAATTATCTCTCTCCACTCTCTTTAGGAATTTGATAAGAATCCTATTACATTGCAGCTCCACTCGCTAGCTCCAGGTTATGTCTACCATGTAATCAAAGGTGTGATTACAGCACAGGCTATATCTATGCTATTTTTGAGCCTGCTAGCAGGAGCAACAGTGCCACTAGAGACAGAGGTGAGAGCAGGCTAGGAAAGGGTATATCCACAGGACTGTGCAGGCAAGGGAAGGAACACGACACCTGTGAGTGAGCCAGGTGCCATCTCCAAACAAATGCCAAGTATCTTATAACTCTATGGTGCTCAATCCAAGCTAATACAAATCCAGGCTCTCATCAATATCCATAAGTGATATCATTACTAAACAATTTTAGTTTCACAACATCTTTCTAGGGAGGAGTTTATTAATCTCAGGCAGAGAACAGAGGCACGTTAAAACAAATGATGGGCTCGAAGTCACACAGCACTTGGAGAGGATACTCCAACCAAACACATTCCTCTAACAACTTCCACAGAGCAAGGTGGCTGAAACAACCTGCCTCTCACAGACTCTCTTGATACAGTTTAATCTATGATTACTTCCCCTCTGCAACCTCTCTTGCATACATGAATATATAAGAAAACTTCTCATCCCTCAGTCTTTTATCCTGAAAGCAAGCTCCAGAGACTGAAGCCAGTAATATGAGCAGCTGTTTGAGTTTGCACATTCGATCCTAGATCACTTTATTTTCCCTTGGTGTTTTTTTTTTGGTAGTATTTCTGGAATGATTCCACTTCAGCGCTCTGCCAGACTGGTGTTTTACAACCACCCAATCGCTCAACCTTTTCTAATTCCTAACCAAAAAGACGCACCTGCCATACTGCTTTTCATTTTTAGCCCAATGTTAAAGATTCAGTCTAATCTCCATCTGTTTCAGGCATGTAATGCACTGTCATATACTTCTCCCTGCTTTCTTTCTGAAGCCACCCTAGCTTATGAGATCCTCTCTTTCATTTCACACATTTCCCAAGTCATGCTTTCCTGTTGCCATGAGAAGTCTACCACCTTTCTGAATTCCTGCTTCTTAGACTATTTAATTATTAGCCTAATTAATTTAATACTCATTTGGAAAAAAACTCTCTCAACCTGCTCTTCTCAACTTCTGTCCATTTCCAGCAAGTCTCTTTGATAGATGATCTATTCTTTCCTACAGATATTAACAAAAATATTAACACAGGATGTGATATCCATCCATGAACAATACCAAAAGGACAAAACTAAGTTTCTACGTAGTTTCACAGCCCCACAAAAGACCCCTCAAACCATACCTGCTTACCTGCTTTCCTCACTGCACCTCTACTTTGGACTCAAAATGATGAGTTGAAGCTGCATCATATTATGATACACCAAGCATAAAACCAGAAGGCATCTTCACTAAGTAAGCAAGTATAAAAGATATAGAAAATTTCCGACTTAAGAGACTGATCAACCTCCCCACCGAAGGCTCCAGTATCCAACCTACCCCATTCTCCCCAAACAGTGATGTCCTATTACCATCATTTCACGTAAAGCTGTCCCAGATATCTCTTTCCCTGAAATATCAGTAGCATACAAAATAAAGCCTGCAGAAGTATTAGAGCACTGTACTGCAAATTTATACTCCAAACATAATCCAAAGGACCCAGACACCAGAAAAATAATCACGTTCTATACTGAAAGTGCAGCTGAGGAGAAGAGCACCAAACTGAGAGAAATGGCAGATGGATCTTGTTGCCAGACCTCCCACCAACTTTTTATATATTAGCAGTCAAGTTTTATATATTAGCAGTCAAGCCTCTTTCCCACACCTTTTCTTCAGCTATGTTTGCTTAGACTATAAGTCCTCCTGGGCAAGACTATTTTGAACTGACTTTCATGACAGATCACATCATTAGTAATTGCAAGATTACATGCACACTATAAAAGGAAAAGAACAGAAGCTTATGCAGAGCACAAAATGTTTTGCCTCCCTCAACAGCAAGTTTAAGCAGCAACTAGAGAGCCTGTGAGGAGCACTGTCCCGTGTGGCAAGTCCCACAGCCTGCCAGTGCAGCACTAAACACTTGCACACCTCCAATTTTCCTTCAAAAGAGGCCAAGCAAGCAAGTGCTAGAGCAACCAGCTGCAAGGCGGCTTGCTGCTTTCCCCTGCAGGGCCCAAGCAACGGGCAGCAACAAAGAGAGTAGGGTTGGGCTGCCTCTCTTGCTTCTGCTTAGAAATGCTAGGTTCAGACTTAGCTTCAAACAGGAGGTTTAAGTTAGGTTCAGCTTCGGTTCAGGTTAGGTGTTCATCTTAGGTTTGCACAGTAATTATATTTTGTAAAAACTTGACACTGGAAGCTTACTGCAAAGAGATGCAGCTGGACAAATACGGACTGAGCAGTTTGGAGAGTGAAGGCTATTGATTTTGAGTACTGCCAGTGGTGCACACCAGAACTATGTACAGCAACCACCCCGCACAGAACCTCTATATGAAACACACTTCTGGCTTGATATTTTGGTTTTTCATCTATCCACATCTGAAAGATTCCCCTGCTTTTGCCACAGGACTTCCAAGACTTGCGGGACATTAATCCTCAGGCCTACTATCTTTTATTCTGCCACGATTTGAATCCCACCTTTCCTAGCGTGATCTATTCCTCTATCCCTACTCCTCCACGCACTCCTCTACACTCTTTCCATCCTTTTTCCCTCAGGGTCTTTCTTCCACTGATCACCTCATCTCCTTTTAGCCCTTCATTCCACATCCAAAGAGCCATCCATGACGTAGGCAAAGAAAGACAAGCCGCACCAAGGAGAGCCACAAGCCACCACAGGGCACAAATTCCTCCCTCCACAGTCTGACTTATTTTTGCACCTACCTTGAGCTAGGGGGAATTTTGCTTTGTGGTTCACGACAGACAGTCTCCCACAAAGAGGTGGGAGGAAAGGAAAAAGAGCTGATAGCCCTAGCCCTTTCCAGGGATGAGTCAGGAAAACAATATTTGATATTTTTTATAAGAATATCTTTTAAAAAAAAAAAGACAAAAAAAAACCCAGAAAAAATAAATAGATTTTTATGTCATGGTGGATGACAAGTTGACCATGAGGCAGCAGTGTGCCCTCGTGGCCAAGAAGGCCAATGGCATCCTCGGGTGCATTAAGAGGAGCATCTCTAGCAGGTCAAGGGAGGTGATCCTGCCCCTCTACTCAGCCCTGGTGAGGCCGCATCTGGAGTACTGTGTCCAGTTCTGAGCTCTCTTGTTCAAGAGAGATGTGGAGCTACTGGAGACCCAGCACAGGGCTACGAGGATGATCAGGAGCCTGGAACATCTGCCCTATGAGGAGAGGTTGAGGGAGCTGGGCCTGTTCAGCCTGGAGAAGAGGAGGCTGAGAGGGGACCTGATCAGTGCATATAAATACCTCAAGGGAGGGAGGGAGCAAGGTGGTGCCAGCCTCTTTTCAGTGGTGGCCACCAGTTGCACTAGAGGAAACAGCCACAAACTGAAGCACCAAAAGTTCCTCAGGAATTTAAGGAAAAACCTCTTGACAGTAAGGGTGACAGAGCCCTGGAACAGGCTGCCCAGAGAGGCTGTGGAGTCTCCTTCTCTGCAGATCTTCAATGCAGGGGGGTTGACTATATGATCTCTAAAGGTCCCTTCCAACCTTAACGATTCTATGATTCTGTGATTTGGAATGCAGGCCTCTACACACACTACCAGCTGCCAGGCAAGGCGATGGCTTGGGGATAGCCACGGATACTAAGTCTAAAATTTAGGGAATGGGCAGACAAAGCAAAGAAGGGGACCATTTGTTTGTTACTATATATTTGAAGTTCTAGTAATGAATGTCAGCTCCACAAGAAAAGAGTTACAAATAAAAAGTTCCTCAAGCAATAAAGCACAGGTTATATTGACAACTCTTGTCAGATTTATCTGAGTTTAGAATTATAGTAGTTTGACTATATTTATACTACAACTTTAATTAAATCACTGTATACAACACATTGTTAGAGAGGTTTATTGACTCCTACTTCACAAAAAGTTATAGAAAATAGTACTTATTCATCTTGTTTTACTTGCCAGATCAACTTTCTCATATGAGAAAACTTTCAAATACTATTTCTGTTTCTAAAATTAGGTTTCAAGTCACTGTTGTTGATTAGGTAATCTAGAAAATCTTATTCTAGTACTGACTTGTCTGTACAAGGAAATAATAGTCTCCTATTTTATACTAACTTTGGATATGAGCTAGTTTTAAAGTGCTCTGGGTATTTCTGCTCTCTCCATATCCACAAAATATACTGCGATCATAGGGCTTACTTTGCAATGGCTGCCCCATATAAGCACTCCCTAAATCAGTGAGCTGTCATTACCTCATACAACTTAAAAAAAAAGAGCAGGGTATAAACTAATATAATAAATATTTTCCAAAAGTAGCAGATGCATCCATCTAGTTAAGACGCTACAATCCTAAAATACCCAAGTGGCAGCACTATAACTTCTCCCTATGCTTCCTGTTTTCCAAACCAAGAAGTTATTCCTTGGCAACTCCTAAAATGCTCTGGTGGTGTGCTGTGAATTAGAGGGGGGAGGTAAAAATCTTCAGCATGCTGAAAATGTACTCACATCTGAAAACAAACAGCAGCACACTGAACATGAAAATACCAACTCAACAGTGCTTATTCTGACTGCAATATTCTTTCTCAAGCAGAACATATGAAATGCTGCATTTTCTATTTGCCTCTGAAGTTGCCATGCAGCTTTTACTAATGTTTGGATTTCTGCTACAGATTTTATGTTCGGTTGACCAACCAGCCACATATCCGAGTTTTTAATGTTCATGTGAAATTTCTCTACACTCTACCGAGTGCTGCAGCTGGCTACTACAAAATTTGAATTTGACAATACCAAAAAAAAAAGCCTCCTCTGGAAATAAGATACTAAAAAAAAAATGGAGTAAATGGGCTTCTGCTGCTGTCTTGTACTTCCCTTTGTACTTTATCATAGAGTGAAAAATAACATTCATATAAAAAGATCACATTCTTCAGCACAGTCACAGTATATACCAGTCTGGCAATTTCTACCTAAAAAACAAAGCAGACTGCAGTGGATTTGGTTATTACATACTCCATGCAGACATTGACCAAACAGTAGATCCAGAAGCATTCTGAGCTAAGCCCATCTTTTAAAATAATAAAAGTGTGCAGGTCACTAAAAGATTTCTCTTTACAGCAGCTTGCCAGGTAATCCTAATTTTTAACCATTTCTCTCAAGACATTCACAAGCTTACTGCAGAGCTCACAGTTCACGGAAATGCTGTGAGATTCCAGTAGCACATTGCATATTGCAGCAACTGAGAACAAAGAAAAATTAAAGGGTCTTTTCAGGTGCACAGAAAATAGATTTCCATCGCTAGGTTCTACTTCCCACCCCTTACAGATTTTCATTAGCTGCAAGCTTGCAGTAGCTGCAGTGAGTTGTGACCCCCGAAAACACAGTATTAAAAGCAGTGCAAAAATCTCTTTCAAGCTTATATAATGTTGCAACATAATGCTCAGAGATGGTCTATTTTCTGTTCTCTGTTTTTTACTGAGAACAAACTCACCAGCTATCCTAAGCAAGCTAGGAAAATGGAAAATTATCAGTAAGAATACTGAAGCAGTAGGAGTATATCAATTACTGCAACTTTAACTTCCATCAGCAAATATTTTAACACAAAATTATGCAAAAGCTAAAGCATAATTAAACACAAACTCACATTTGCTTTATTTTTGTTCATATAAATGTGTATGTGCATACATACACATGTGATATAAGGTAATGGCATGTTTCACTTTATTCCTAATTAGAATAATAGAATCATAGAATGC
>VWPW01022534.1:0-55376 GCA_013389825.1 Crypturellus undulatus
ACAAAGGTCCCTTCCAGCCTAATGATTCTATGATTCTATACTTCTTACCTTGGAGAGTAAAAGAAACATATTGATAATATTCTTTTTCATAGTTATTAAAAATTACAAACATAAAGAACACTTTCCAATTCTAGATATCCAAAAAGCCACAGTGTCTAAAACTGTTAGAAATTAATGCCTGTCTTGTGTATCTAAATTATCAGTAGGAAGATTAAATCTTTTAAAATATGTTAAGTCTATATAGGATAAATATGCCCGCATTACTGTAGAGTTTGAGCACCATATTTATCTACACAACAACCTTTGAGTTAGAATAGAGATGTTATCTTTGATCCTATAGGTGTGGACTCGGGTACCGAAAGCTGGAAGCGCTAGATACGTAAAGGACCTCAACACCTAAGTGTTACCTTAACCTGAAAGGCTAAGTGCTTAACAGATTGAAACTCTTTATCAAGAGACATCTAGAAGTATCTGTCAAGGTGAGGTAGAAATAGTGTGCAAAATTTGCACAAGAACTGAGAAGACAAACACTATATTCACCAGCTACTGGTGATGGTTGAATGTGATTGTCCTTAGAAGAAAGGTACAGTGAATAAGAAATATCCTTTGATTTGGCATCTCTAACTGCCAAAGTATCAGTCCACAGACAGCACATCATCTTCTTGCAATCTCTTCCATAGTTGCATCCATTTAATCAGGAGAGGAAATTTAGTAATTATGGTCACAGCTGTGACTAAGACTATGTCCTTTGGGGACAGATTGCCTGTTTACAGTCCAGCATGAAATATTTTGTATTGAATCATGTGATACTGGAAATTGCCTGGTCTAGAGGGTAGTAGGCTAGGATCTTCTGATTTTTTGTGAATTTCTAATTCTAATTTTCTTCTAAGTTTAAAACTGCAGCATCGCAGAGTAGTTGGTTTGAATGTAAAACCTCTGCATCATTCTAAATTCTAGATTATTTAAAATCCCTTGAGTGGGAGAGATTAAAACAATTAAAACATCCTGTTGAACAACTGCAATGAATATTACTTTTATATATTATTAAATGGAAAACAATGAACTAAATAGATAGTAAATATATTTTACATAGAAATCATTTGTTTGTAATATGGCAAATGGAAAGATGACATGCTAATTCCTAACGTGAAAAATTCTACCTTTCAAATCTTAGCTGCTTCACTTCCTTTTATATTGATTTTGGGTTAGCAGACAATGAGATTACATTTTAAAGCATTCAGAGAGCAGAGCATAAGGACAAGGCTATAACAAAACAATTATATTTGTATAAATGAGTCTCTAAAGACTATGGCAAAGCATTATTCTTTGCACATAAAGTTATCAAATTTCCGGTTTTACCCATCTATCACAGCAAGTCATGAGGAAGGTTTTAAAAAAGCAGGTAAAGTTTTAGTCATTAGAGAATTAATAGCTCAGATTTATGATGGCCCTGTGCTGAAATGCTCCTTAAAAATAAATAAATAATTTTTAAAAAGCTTCAATTATGCCATTACACAATTTTTAGGCATCTTTCTGTCTTTGGAAAACTCATTTAAAAAAATAAATAAATAAATATGAAATTAACCAATAATATATATCAAATACAGAACCAAGTACTCATGACAAACATTTGTCTCAATGTTTCCCATGATTTAGTATTCATTCACTTGAGCAATAGGAAATGCAGCAAGAGCACAAACTTGAATAAGACAAACTCATCGGGATAAAAATGAGCATTCAGAATCAAACCGAAGCATGTGCAGACTGACTTATTTTTTTGAGATTGCAAAAAGTTCAATTCTTTATTGAAGAAAGAAAGATTACTTGTATCTCTGCATTTCTTTGCTCTCTTCTACAGACATCAAGAGACAGTGATAATGTGGGCACAAGAAGGCAAGAGGGAAAGAGTAAAACCAGTAAAACAAGTAAAATCTGCAACAAATGCTATCTCCATGAGAGAAAGAATTCCTTGCGTGAAATTTCTTCTTCAAAATCAGAAAAGCTTAGCCAGAAAGGGTGGCCACAGCACAAAGTGAATGCAGGAAGCCTGCGCTGCAGCATTTCATACCCTGGAGGAGCACTCATTGCAGTGCCAAGGGAGAGGCCTCAAGTCCCATCAGCTTTTTCTTCACTGTACACTTGCAGCTGTACCCGAGAACAAATGGGAGTTTCGGGTTTTTTTGAACTTTACCATCAGTTATTTATACAAATTATTATTGATGTTATTTTAATCGCAGTAATAGTAGGTTAATTTTTTAAGCATTCAGTGACCAAAAAGGCAGTGGGAGGCTGCAAAAAACCTTCCTTTATTCTACATTTGCTTAGGCCTCCTCTCAGATTTCCAGTTGTAGTTATATTGAGGAAGCAAGTATAAAAAACAAGGTAGTAGCATACCTCAACTGAGGGCACCCATTTTTACTCCTTCAAGATGATAGGCAGTGCAAAACATGGAAAATAGGCATTAACAGGAATATTAGGAATATTCACAGAAGCATAGTTATATCCCACTCCCTAATACTATCTATGAAACTCACATTTAAAAGAACTGAGCTATTGACTTAACTTCTGTACATGGTACAACAACACAAATGTGCAAAGCAGATTCCTTTTTGCATTCCAAGTATGTTTTGAAAGCACCAAATCAAACACTTCAGTACATATACCAAACTATTTATCAAACCCTAACACCTTCAGAGGTGGTTGGCAGAATATATGGTTTTCAGGCCTTGACATGATCTAGGAACAAAACAGGTAGGAAGTTTTGTCAACCCTGAGGCAACCTATGACATAAAAGGAGCAGAATGATGCTATTGGAGGATATTTTGTGTAAAAAACAGAAGCATCCATTGCTTTCACACATGTACAGGATTCCTGAGTAAGCAAATAGGGATCTCAGAAGTCAGAGAAACATGTCAGAATTCTGTATTTAGATATTATGGTATATTTTCCTCTCAGTTTATGCAATTTCATTTTATAGATCAACTCTTACATAGCTGCAAAAGTAGAAGAAAGGATACAACTGGGATGGCTACTTAACATCAGTTTTTGCTTCAACATTCTGCCGTATCCAAGCTCAGCTACTTCATCATGCAACAACTGACTTTTATGTGTAAGCCAACATATGGCCATTAAACTATTGGCTTCAATTACGAACATAAGGACTAAGAATCAATGACTTACTCATTATCATAAAATACTTAAGTTTACACTTCAGGATGTGCCCTTGTCTTTTAAGTCAAGCAAAGACTGGCACAGATCTAGACTTATCTAAACTCACTTCTCTCACTTGACTCCAATTTTATTTTTTTATTACCATATAGTGGATATTATAAAACCCCTTGTCCTTTAAAAAGTATATCAAATTTAGATAAATCATTGAACTTCTTCGCATTTCTGTGCCACTCTTTTGATTTATTATAAATGCTAGATCTTGTTTTGTTCTTCGAAAATAAGACTGTAAATGGCAGATTATGAAAGTTCACATATACACAAGATAACCCAGGCAACTACAGGCCGGTCAGCCTCACCTCCGTCCCCGGAAAAGTGATGGAACGGCTCATACTGGCCGTTGTCTCCAGGCACGTGGAGGACAAGAAGGTGCTGAAGACTAGTCAGCATGGATTCGCGAAAGGGAAATCATGCTTGACTAATCCGATAGCCTTCTATGATGGGATGACCGTCTGGATAGATGAGGGGAGAGCGGTGGATGTCATCTACCTTGACTTCACCAAGGCTTTTGACACCGTCCCCCACAACATCCTCCTGGACAAGCTCCGGAGGTGTGGGCTGGACGAGTGGTCGGTGAGGTGGATTGGCAACTGGCTAGATGGCAGAACTCAGAGGGTGGTGATCAGCGGTGCAGAGTCTAGTTGGAGGCCTTTGTTGAGCGGAGTCCCCCAGGGGTCAGTCCTCGGTCCAGTCCTGTTCAATTTATTCATCAACGACCTGGATGAAGGCACAGAGTGCTCCCTCAGCAAGTTTGCCAATGATACGAAGCTGGGAGGAGTAGCAGATACTCCAGAGGGCTGTGCTGCCACCCAGAGGGACCTGGACAGACTAGACAACTGGGCGGTCAAAAACCTCATGAAATTCAACAAGGCCAAGTGCACGGTCCTGCACCTGGGGAGAAATAACCCCAGACACCAGTACAGGCTGGGGACCGACCTGCTGGAGAGCAGCTCTGCTGAGAAGGACCTGGGCGTCATGGTGGACGACAGGTTGACCATGAGGCAGCAGTGTGCCCTCGTGGCCAAGAAGGCCAATGGCATCCTGGGGTGCATTAAGAGGAGCATCTCCAGCAGGTCGAGGGAGGTGATCTTACCCCTCTACTGAGCCCTGGTAAGGCCACATCTGGAGTACTGTGTCCAGTTCTGGGCCCCACAGTACAAGAGGGATGTGGAGCTGCTGGAGAGAGTCCAGCGCAGGGCCACGAGGATGATCAGGGGCCTGGAACATCTGCCCTATGAGGAGAGGCTGAGGGAGCTGGGCTTGTTCAGCCTGGAGAAGAGAAGGCTGAAAGGGGATCTGATCTGTGTCTGTAAGTGCCTCAAGGGAGGCAATGAGGAGGATGGGACTGGCCTCTTTTCACTGGTGGTCACTGACAGAACCAGAGGAAATGGCCATAAATTGAAGCATAAAAAGTTCCATGGGAACTTAAGGAAGAACTTCTTGACGGTGAGGGTGACAGAGCCCTGGAACAGGTTGCCCAGAGAGGTTGTGGAGTCTCCTTCTCTGGAGATCTTCAAGACCCGCTTGGATGCAGTCCTGTGCCACGTGCTCTAGGTGGCCCTGCGTGTGCAGGGGGGTTGGACTAGATGACCTCTAGAGGTCCCTTCCTACCTTAGGCATTCTATGATTCTATGATTCTATGATAAGGTTTCATGTTGATTTTTGCCCCAAAATATTGTCATAAAAAGCCCAAACACCTTATATCTAAAGAATTATTATCAGAAAAGGAAAACTGGAAGTACTTTGGTCTCCTGTCATGGCAAAAGAACACTGAAACTTTCAAATTGCTCATTTACCAGTATTAAACCAAGAAGTTTATTTCCTGTAAACTCTTGTCGTGTTTTCTCTATTCTGCATATTCAATCTTTCCTGTCAACTTCACTATTTCCCATTTGTATCCTCATTAGCATTAGTCATTAAAACAAGATCGAGCAAAACGCTGGAAAATCTACTCTGGGGAAAGATATCAGTTGCGCTTTATATAACTTTATTTAGAAAGCATATAGTATTCCATCACAGTGGTTTAAAATGCTCCAGCCATTTCTCTGCAAGCCTCAGTGTTTTGGATTATTACAATGGATTATTGTAGGATTTTTATATGGCTTGCTAGAACTTTTTCTATAGATATTCTGCTTTAATGAAGATACAAAGATTAGGCACATAGGCATCACCTACTTACTGCTACAAAACCTGTGGATTAGAAGGGCATATAATGGAGTAGGTGTCACAAAGTTTGGGAGTCTTTGAAGCTTTGTTCCAGTTTCCTAAAATCTAAGAGAATCAGAGTGGGAGAGACTATAAAAAATCACCTAGTCTTTCTGCTGGCCCAAGGCAGGATTAAACACAGTTACACATTTCTGATAGATGTTGCCCTAGATGTTGTTGTTGTTTCACTTATGTTTCAAAACATTTGCTACTTTTTCCCTAATATATAAAGAAAAAAGATTACTAACCATAAATTAAACACCTTTCTCCATGTGAAATGGAGAAATTATATTTTATCTTGACTTTTAGCTATTCCTAACTTCTTCAAATGATACAACTTGGAAAATAACAACATGCTCCCCTTCGAAAGAACTCAATAAATTCACACGGTGGAGGACATGCTAGTGAAAGTAATTTTGTGGGAGAACTAGAAGTTAGCTAAACAACCTGTTTTAGTGCTCTCAAAAGCAAAAGAGAAAAACAAAAGAGGAAAATCTTTTATACTTGTCATTTTCCACTTCCTTCAAATAACTTTTACATAGATTGTGACTGAACAAACACTAAAAAAGTCATAAACCTCTCAATAACATATATCTATAATTAGTTGACACAATATTGATACAATATTAAATCTTATCAGAATACCAATTGTTTTGACTCTACTAGCTTCCAAATGATTCACCAACATTTTTATCTCATAGCCAGGCCTCTCCTTTTCCTTAAAACATGCTGAAAATTAATGATTTTCAATAATGCATCATTTAGAATAGAGAGTCGATCATACATATGAATGGAAGATGTTTTATATTGGAAAGAAAATTACGTGCTGCTTACTTTGCCATCAATAACTGCTTCTGCCTCTCCTCCTCCAAAGCAGATCTATTATCATCATTATTCATTCCCGTACGTGGTCTTAGGGAACACTTTTACGGGGAAATGTCACATTTTCAGATGCCACTAACTTAAATTGCTTTACAGTTTTATTAAAAGTCCCCAGTGCTGCTGGCTGCTTGCTAGACATCTCAGATGGCAAGCTCTGATGTGCTCTTTGTAGTCAAGTTGAGAGGCAGTTTACTTTTACTTTCACGATTCCCTATAAATAAAACATTTTTAAAAGCTAAATGACCTATCTACTGTTTTTTTTTTTCATTACAGGACTACCAGTGCTTGCCATTTCAAGCCTGCAGAACTAAGAACCTTTCCCGTTTCTTACATTTGTAAGCCTCAGCATGACAGCCCGTGGCTGTGAGAATGCAACTAGACATTCCTGGTGTAGTGTCTACAGCCATAGACAAATAACTCTTCCAGGGAACACAGAATATTTCTCCATTCTGTTTTACTAATGTAAAACTTCTTGTCTGTGTTTTGCAGAGCTGGAGTGTCTAGATATGTTTTTAATATATAGCTTTTTTTTTTGACTTGACTTCTCTGCAATAACTAAAATAGCCTACTCATTTAGGTTTCCATTGTAGCAAAGGATTTCTTATTGGTTTTTAATCACTGCACTGGAAATAAAAGAAGTTATTTGCCTGTTTCTGAGTGTAGCAAGATCTTATACATTCAAGACTCAGGTTCGTCTTCAGTCCAAGATCTAATTAAAGAATCATTTGTGACTATTAATTTATTATTATTATTATTTTAAGAAAAGAGATAATCCAGGGAGAAGAAAGAAGCCTTCAAGAGCATCTAGGACTAACTTCTGTCAAAAATGAAAATTTTACTCATGATGGATTGAAATCTGTTTTAATAGAAAATCACGCATTTCTATTCTTGGCTGTAAAAGGATCCAGGCAACAAGTCCTGTTAAGAAAATTACCTTAGCAAATGTAAAGCATGAAAGTATACATGCTGGGAAATGTCAGGGAACAGTTTTTTGCTATTTTTTTTTCCTTCTGGTCTCAGGTAATCAGGTTAACATGGGTTAAGATGGGTGAGGAGCTTCAGGTTTCTTTCCCCTTCCCTTCCCTTCCACTTTTTCCATTCTTCATTAGAAATCATAAATTACCAACAATTTTATTTTTGAAATATTCAGAAAAAAACATATTATTATTTCCAGATAAATAGTTGCAAATCTGAAATTCTCTGTAATAAACAAGGAAAACATTTCAGCTATTCTCGCATCTGATAGTTGAAACCATCCAAGTCGGTGAATCAGCAAGCTCTTTAAATGCAGTGTTCCACTCTTCATTAGGAATCATAAATTACCAACAATTTTATTTTTGAAATATTCAGAAAAAAACATATTATTATTTCCAGATAAATAGTTGCAAATCTGAAATTCTCTGTAATAAACAAGGAAAACATTTCAGCTATTCTCGCATCTGATAGTTGAAACCATCCAAGTCGGTGAATCAGCAAGCTCTTTAAATGCAGTGGCATCATATAGATTGATTCGTCATGTCTCCATTTGCTGTCTGGTTAAAACACTATAAAGCAGCTTGAGTAGTATAAATAAGAGAAGGAGAGAAACTACAGTATTTGCAGAAGATTTTATTGACAGAATACAGCATGTGTTCAGTGTATATAAAAAAGAACAAAACTGTGGTATGTGTTCAATATACCATCATTAAAATACACCTACATTGTTAAGTCGTATAAAGGGCATAATGGAAGATGCCAAACAACAGAAGTAGTTGCATAGCACTGCAAAAGATAATTATCATTAAGTATAATGCCATATCTGATGATCCTTACAAGGTGTATACTAAAAGGGGCATTGTGAGCAAAGACTAAAGTGAACAGTGAGGAGGAGTGTTATAAGAATATGCTCACATAGGTAGTTAACGAACTCATGGAAAATAACAATAATAGTAATCTGTTTTAAAATGTATTTCTTCATATCACCATCATTATTCCTATTTTATGAGAGAGTAAACTGAGACACGGATCACTGAAATGACAATAGGTCAAAAATAATTATATTAGATTATCCCTTTAGTAGGTATTTTGTAACTAAATCCATTTTAATCGGCATATGTTTATATTGGATATATTCTAGAACTAAAAAAGTATTGGAGCATATTTGTCAACAATATGGAAATAGCTCAACCTGAGTAGAACATTAATCTAGCTCAGAAGTCATTGAATCTTGTTTATGCTTTTTCTGTAAAGCGCTGAAACTGCAAGGAGACATTTCTTTCAAAATACATGAATGAATGTTGCATGTGATGATTTCAGACTGGAAGAGGCAAGAACAGCAAAAATTATACTAATATTCTCTATCTTGATGCCCATAGTTTGCTTGCAAAAGAGTCGCTAGAGAACCAGTCAGCATGGAAAACCCTCAAAGCAAGAAGGTACACTGTTGAGATTTAAATTCCAGGTACTGCCACTTAAATTCACATAGCTATTGTTAATTCGTCTGATTTGCTGTTGACAACATCACTTGGAAGACAATCACTAAGAAAATAGACAGACATGTTAACTCTATCACCCTACATTATGGAAAATTTTGTTCACTATTACTTTCCAGAAAATCTGCTGCCTTTATTTAGGACTGAGGAATATAGAGAGCAAGACACATAAAAAAAAAATAATAATAATAAAAAAACCCTCTTTGATTCAGATTTTTTTTATTCATCACATTTAAGGAAATTTTAAGGTTCAATGAAGTCAGGTTTTCTGTGTCTGTTTAGCTGTACTTCTTTTTGCCACCTCTTTTTAATAAAAATCATCATTTCAGTAGGCTCCTTGACCTGTTTTTATGAGAATGCTTTTGACATCCCTTCTGAAGTAGAACTGTAGAAATATTTTATTCATGTTGGTTTCTTCCTACAAACACATTTTTAAAGTAACTGGCCTCTTTTCTCACCTTTCTGTATGGTTACCTAGCACCTAACATTTTTATACTGTTCTATAATTTAAAAGATTGTCTGTGTTCACTTATGTTTATACACCACAGACTAAGATCATCTTACAGTAAGAAACAAGAAATAAGCATGATTATCCTAGATTTATGAGGTACCTCTGTAAGTAAACAAAAACATTCAGGAAATAATTGACTCATTTTTTTTTTCAAGTGTAGTGAAGCAGATCATAGAGATCTATGAAAAAAATGTTAACATAAAAGGCTAATTAAAATGGCTACACTTCAGTCTCAGATTGTAAAGCTATTCTGCAACAGTTAGCAGTAGAGAAGACAATCTCCAAGATCCTCTTTGGATGCTTCTTCAAAGCTAGTGTACTCAATAGATGATATTCACTAAGTGAAATGCTTTTATAAGTGAGAAGGCTTACAGAGATCCTTCCTGGTGAATTTGAGACTGTATTTCAAATAAAATCTTTCATGCAATTTAGTTATAAAACAGAAAGAATGTTTGCCTATAGAGAACTTAAGCAACCTGATCAGCCAGAGCATATTTTTTATTTAAAACAGCAGTTGCAGGAGATTTGCTAAAAGTTTAAGAGCATAATTTATAGAATAACATAAAAATATGGAAATCAAAACATTCCAACAATGATACTTCTGTGCCTCTATCATTCATGATAAGCCATCAATACAAAATTTCAGTAATAGCCTCCTGTATTATATACCGCCTCCTCCTTACTAGTAAAGACAAAAACAGAACAAAAGAAAAACAAAGAAACAGAAAATAAACATAAATCAGAAATAAAACAAGATGCTGGCAAAGTTTGGAACAATAACAATAATAATAAAAATTTTTAGCTCTCCTGCAATGAAGTATTCATTTATTCTACCTAGTATGTGAACTTTTGCTCTCAGCTGATACCAATAAAATGACACTGAAATGCAGTTAACATGACACATCTTACTCAGATTGTAAAGGAACTCTATTTACTATTTCAGCATAAATTTTTATGAATTTAATACTAAAGAGAGTTTATGTGAATGTTATGAGACAGATCATACAATTTCATTAGAAATCTCTTTATTCTCATTTTTAGAATTCCTGCTTATTGCTTCTGTCTTTCCAATAAATATATGTTTAAGTTTCTTCAAGTATCTTTCCTCCAGACCACAGTCATTCAACCAATTAGTAGTCTTTTAATATATGGTAAAATATTTCCCAAGTAGAAAATATGAAGAGTCTAGCAAAGAACTGGAATGTCAGTTTGCAGGTTTGGGAGTTTGCAGGTTTTGAGATTCTCAGGGCAGGCTTGGGAGAGTGGTAGCTCTGCCCTTAACATTGATGGGTAGAGAACTGAGCCTTTTGTATGAAGTACCTGATGATCTACATCTGAGAGCTACAGAAAAGCTGTTCATTGTTTTTAATCTCCTCAAATTGCCTCTATGGTGCTTAACATTTCCAAGATGGGAACAGAGAAAAGAAGTCATTCTTCATATTTCATTTTAAAACTCATGTGAAAGAGGAAAAATTCCTGCCTTTTTAACAACTGAGTGAGTTTTCTCCACTTTATTGTCATTCAGGATTTCATCACATCTACCAACATTACTTCTTAAGGAGTTTTAGTCCCATTTAAATAAAAAGTGCCTTTAATTGTACTTGGAATAACACCTTGCATTTCAATATAGCATGCATAGTTTATACAAATAGTGTCAAACATTGTAGGAAAAGAAATTCTTCCTTGTTCTAAGAACAAGCTCAGGTCTAATTGGAGAGGACCACTGGCAGTGAAACAACTACATTTATCATGGCATGCCAGAAGAGATAATGATATGCATGGAAGGCACAAGAATAAGATTAAAAATACAGGTTGGAAGTGCCTGTCTATGTACAGCAACCTGCACCCTGAGCATTCACAAATGACTCAGAAGGAAGTAGAAAAAAGCATATGAACTCCTCCAAATAAGAAATCCTAACCTCACCATCCCTGACATGCACTTCTGTTTTGCAACGCAGAAGAGACATTGCATGTTGAGGGAGAAAATAAAATCCCTCCGGATGATCAGACTAAGACGAGGAATAACATTAATGTAGTTTGGATGCTGCATATCAACTTCTCAGATGTTCATTGACTCAAATCACAGAGTTCTGTGTCCCCCTGTTCTTTCTCTTAAGCAAATCCTACTTTCTACACTCAAAAACATTCCCTCAGTTCATCAAACAAGGTGTTTCTTTAACTCCTTCTCAGTCTGAGGTGGTTATGCAGAAGTAATAGGCAAGAAACTTCAGCATATTTTCTAGACTGTAATAAATAAAGTTATCTTTGTATTCCACCCCCCAAGGAACAAACAAACAAAAACCAAAAAAAAAACAACAACAAGAAAGTCAAGGGACATAGACTGTTCTGTTGAAATGAAGATACATTCATACTAGTGATACAAGATAGAGAAATCAATGTTAAAGGAAGATTGTGTGCTTCCAGTACGAACTGGACTCTGTAGAAGAAGAATCCACAAAATGATCCAAAGCATCTGGCAAAAAAAAAATGGGCAGTGGGTGGTGCTGACAGTAAGAAGGTGCCTACAGAGTGGAGGTAGGAGGAACCTACAGGATTTAAAGGTCTGGCTCTGAGAGGCTCCCTGGGAGAACCTTGGGCAATCACAGACCAATGTCCTGGTGTGTCAATACAATGGATCACAGCCTCTCTACGACAGTTTTGACTCAAACTGGTATCTCTGAGGGAGACAACCATGCTGCAGAGGAAAAATGTTATTTAGAAGTCTGATAACTAAAAGGCTGTTTATCATCTAGGACTTCATTAAGTTCTTAAAATATTAACTGCTGACTAACAAAGCAAATTGGCAAAACTCAGAATCACTGAAGAGAATGTGTTTTCACTGCAAAATAAAAGACTGTTTAAATTATTTAGGAGGTGTGATATTAAAGTCATCAGGTCATTTCAGTCCCTATTCCTGTCCCTTGCTTGGGACTTCAGGAGAGCCCTCCTTTTCTCTTATCTTGAGAAATGTGACTTAAGCAAGCATTAAGGACGCACTGATTACTCTGCTATTAGGGGGGCATGGCAGGAAATAGGGGAAGGAAAACTCCTTTATCTAGAAGCATGTCTTAGAAACAACAGCGGAAATCTGTGGGTGAACTCACTACAGTCAGAATTATGAAGCACGAGTTAAAGCTTCCTTCTTTTATAGGTAATTGTTTTTATCGTTTGTTAGTATTATGGCATTAGGTTGCAGTATTTTTCCTGTAAAACAGCAAAGGCAATGAAGAAAACAGATGAAAGATGAGCTCAATAAAACAGATTCATCAAAAAACCTTATGGGAAACACCTATGTTGGGAAAATATCCCTACTTAAAACAGAAACTGATAGAATCATCAACTACAACAAAAGATATATAAAAAAGAACAACACTACATCCTGCAAACAATATGTATATGAAGTTTCTATGTCCAATCCAAAGGAAAGTGTTGACAGGAACAGTTATGAACCAGTATGATAAAATAAGAATGCATAAAATTGATCCCTTCCATTATAGGTAGATTATTAAATTATAGTAACACACAAATATGACCCAGGTTTGCCCCTTGAATCCTAAACCTTACATGCATAAATTCAAGGTGTAGATGCAAGAACAGTCAAACTCTGATGTAAATACTTTCATTCAGAATTAAGAGAAAAAAAGCCAGAAGAAAAAAAAAAAAAACAGTTTTATCATTCTGGAGTCACAGTGTTCTGGAGCTCAGGAGTTTAAGCTACATGTCTAACATCCTGAAACTTCTGGAAAAATGTTGAGAGCTGAAGACACCTAGTAGGCTTTGGACTGCCTCCATGAATGAGTCTACTAAAAGAAGCAGAGAAAAACAATGGACTGTGATTTTTCTTCTGAGTAGATACTTCCTTTCCATCACTGTAAGCACAAGCCATAAAATATCCTATCAGTGACACCACCTTCAGTATTCGCAGTTCTTTAAACTCAGTCTTCAGCTTGTATTACATAGAAGACACACAGTTTTGTTTTTCATCTGCCTGTCAGTGATGAGATCCCATTCAACCTAAAATGTCCGGAGGAGATATTACAGAGTAGAAAACACATAGAGGTTTTAGATGATTACATTTTCCATGGGAATTAAGGAAAACATGCCTACAAATGAAATTTAACTACACTTATCAATAAAATGACTTTGCACAGACAATTTGATCACCCAGTAAGTACTTGCCAAGCAAAGAAAATGCATTAATTTGATGTTTCTTTTTTTGTACTGTCTTTCACAGTACGTTCTCGTTTTGCTTTATGTTAGGAAGTCGGTTGCTTACTGGGATATGAGGATTCTTTCAGTTCTGTTTTCATTCTTCTCTCTGTTCTGATGTGTTCGAAATTTTACTGTTGTGCAAATATCTTGAAATTCTCTCAAGCAGGAAGGGTAGAATATGAATGTTGTAACAGTATCACAGCACTGTAACCTTACAATTCCCATATCCTTACCGAAGTACTTCCCTCAACCAAAGTGAAAAATTGGAAAGTAGCTAGACCACAACAAAGATGTCTTCATTAAAAATCCGATATCAAATTTTTACTGAAAGAATCTTTAAGAAATAGAAGAATATGAGCTTCTGCTTTCCGAAAGAAAGTTTCTGTGGCGTGTTTCACATTCTAAATGACTCAGTTAAGTGAAAATGACACTCTTTTAACTACAGAATAAGAAGTAGAGTTTGTTGCTTTCTCAGTTATTAATTAACATTTTAATAACATTGAGATGGAAATCTAATATTTACAAAATTTAAGTACAATTAAAATATCTACACAACTATACAAATGTATGATGCAACAATGCCGAGAGGAAACAATGCTGAGAGGAAATATATAATTTTTTGAGAGTTATTTTGATATCTGCTTAACAAATACTCTTGGAAAATGCATACAGAAATAGGACTGACTATGTAAAGTAATTTCCAAACCTTTTCCTAGCAGATTCCATATCACATTTACTTTTTATAGATGCTGTCATATCTGGGTCAATAGATATTCAACATCAACTTCATATAGGTTATATCTGGTCAATAGATATTCAACTTCCATGCTGCTGAGGTCAAAAGGTAGCCAAATTTAGACAACCACAATGCAGGTCCCTTTTGAGGCTTTGCTATGCTGCTTATGTTCCTACTCCTAGTAAAAGCAACTCGTTCATTTCACTATTTCTATAAGGACAGATTGGACAACACTATGGGATTAAGAAATTACAGTTCAAAATGGTAAATTTGCATCTGAAAATTCCTTGGGCAGGCAAGTTCAGGAGCTTTTGATTTCATCTTGGTCCTTTTCATATATAATGTCCTGCATTTGTATTCAAGTTAATTTCCCATAAACTTGATCTAAATTGAGTGGTGACTTTATTTTATCCCTAACTCTTATAGTTCACCCTCGTTAGCCGTGCTGTTCATAGCAATACAGAATTACTATCAACAATGTAAACTGCCAAATAAGTCCAAAAAGTGAATGTGGTACTACAGTAATAAAATGAAAATATTTTTCCAAAGTTAGAAAGTAATGAAAACAGTCCTCCCACTTTTAATTATTAACTAAAAGATACAAATGTTATTATAACTGGGTGCATAGAGCAGGTTTTCTGTAAAATTTCTTTTACCCATCTTAAAGATTTAATTCAGAGATTACCAGATGTTTTTTACTTTTATTTTATTCAAGAAATGAAATACTGTGGGCAAAATAGGCTACATAATTAGGTAAAAAATTATCTCAGTCCTTTAGGGGCCTGAAATTCCATTGACTTCAGGGAAGGGATGTAGATGCTTTTGAAAACACTGACCAAAATGATTTATCCAAGGTCATAAACAAAGCTGCAGGAGAATCAGTGTCACTGGGGTGATGGTACAGTCTCACAACAATACCATCACTACTGGAACAATCATACTACCAAGTAGATTACATTTTAATTAATATCCAAGAAGATTTTGTGAGATGGAAGGGAACTACTTGGAACTAGTCTACAACAGTTTTCTCCTTCTGCAAAGAATCAGCTGAGGAATATCTCGCATGTTCATATAGAATGAGAAAGATAATTTTCTCTCCAAACAGAACAGGCTGTCACTGCCAGCCATGTGCTTTGGCCAAAATTGTTGAAGAATTTATGTAAAGTACCAAAATAAATAAGTTATACACTCTACACCTTATCGGGACACTGTTGTTTTCTCAGTTGTATAAAAATGTGAAATAACGGTAAGAATAGAATGTTACCTTTCTAAAACACGTTTTATGTTCTTGTCTTGTCAGATGGTTTTGTAAAGAGCAAGCTAGACTATGGATGCAGAGATAAGGCTGGCTTAGTTTGGGGTGACTTTTGGAAGGATAAATAAAAAAAATGTAATATTTCTCTCTAAATTAGCTTACTGAGTGCAAAATAAAGGCAGTAAAAATTATCAATTATATATACATTTAAACTTTGCTATAGGTCAAGAGAAGATGCATTAAAGCAAGAGCAGGTTTGTACAAAGAGATCCAAATTATAAATTAATACAATATCAAGCAAAAGCATTTAAATTATTGCTAACAACCTAAACAAAAGATATCTACCACCCTTTGAGTTTCTAAATTGATTCTGAACAGCTGATCCCTAAAGGGAAGCAGAGGAAACAATTCACTTGTTTTCTGGAGTTTAATTCACCTAGAGAAGAAATTCATAGAACACAACTACGTTCAAAATAGGCTTTTTCTGCAGTCTTAAATATTTCCCTGGTTACAGTGACAGGATTGTTATCTTCTGCTCTAGATCTTCCATCTTTCCAAAGGCATCCTCTCTGCTATGTTGTGAATGACCATTCTCAGTTTGTCAACTTGTATCATCAACAATTTTTGTCAACAGCATAAGCCAACCAGGATGTGTCAGATTTGTTCTTTTCTCTTTACTACTTGGGATAAATATCTATGCTGAAAAATACCTACCTGCTTAAATAATGGCGGAAAACATGGCCCTCACTACCCAAGTTAATGGTCCATCTTCTGCTCACTAGGTTAAGCAAAATTCTCTTTTCTTTTTGTTCAGACGTGTGCTTTCATGCCAAAAAGTTGTATGTGGCTATAATTAGACTACAATAAATTATTTACTTGCCCTCACTACTCCCATGTTGAAAAACAGTAACAGCCTCTCAAAATAAGGTAAGTTAATGGCTTACACAGTTATTTATGTTTTATTTGTTTAAAAAACATTGAATGATGTTTTGCAAGTACTAGGACATAAAAAGAAAGAAGCACAGAAGGAAAGAGAGGAAAAAATAAGATGGACCACGTAGAGGAGATGGAAACATAAAAATATCTACTTACTTTAAAAACTTTTATCCTTATTTTTCATCCTATTCATGCCAGTTACACTTGTCGTGAATCAATGTCTAAGGTGTACAAATCAAATCTGTTCAATAAATACTTACAACGTCCATAGCAATGAACAAATATCAGAGAAGCAGCAAGTAGAAAAGTGGATTTTGCCTATAATCATTTTTGGAGACATCCATCCAAAACTTCACTGAAATATCTTTCTAAACAGTCCTTTAAACACAAGGGGAAAGATAAAAAAAAAAAAAAATGTTTTCCTGGCCCTCCAGAAAGAAATAAAAATAAAAAAGCTTTAGCAATGAATACGCTCTGTCTGAGTTCCATCGTATTGAACATCACTGGAATAAGCACTTTATCTTTTGAGGGCAAAACTGACAGCCTCTTAACTACACATAAAATATTGTCAACAAGTAACTTTTGTTGACAAGTATGATTCATCATACAAGAGACAGTGTTATAAGTAGTCCTTTCCCACTTCAAAGACTAGACAAATACCTGCAGTAATGTGCAGCAACCGTAAAGTTTTTTTGTTTTGTTTTGGTCTTTGTTTTTGACATATACACACAGGGTTGATTCGTTGGCTCAGAGTGCTTTTCAAAGCAATAATGTTTTGGCAAGTTGCTTGATTGATGGATCATCAAAAATTCTCCACAGTAGAAGGGAATGCTGACTTGTGGACAAAATAAGCCTCGGTGGGATTTCATCTTCCTGGAGAAATGAGCGTACGAGTCTGTTTCAGATGGACACACAGTAAAGTTTATTAATATAGATGTTCAGCTGGAGGTTCACTGAGTAAATGTTAAAGCAGAGAACTGTAATACGTCCTTAAACTTAACAACAAATATCAGTGCTTTTCGACGGCAATTCATGACCATCCACAGTCCTGCTGAACTTTACTGGAGATCTATTTTATAGTCTAGACAAGCGGCCCTCAAGCTTTTAAAGACTGAGACCAACCATAGGATGGGAGTTACTTCCTCTCTGCTCTTTGATATTGAAGACCTCAGTATTCATACATCTTCCACAATCACCTGCCCCCAGAAGCACCATTACTCTGGCCAGTGCTGCTATAAGTTGTAATCTTCCTCCTTTCATACTTCAGTGAACTGGTGAATATTAATAGGGACATTTAAGTATTAGTCATCACATCCAAATTAGTACCTGCTAAATAAGCAGGGAGGTTGAAACAACAGCCTCTCATAGACTAAAATTACATAAGATGGTACTTTCTAGCATTAGGAAAATAAGATATTTTAAGGTCTATTAGCTCAGTGATTAACTGATCATGTGATTCATGTTTTAGAAATTTGTTTTGTTGAAGGAAATGTAGTATTAGAGAAAAAAGTATTTTCAAAATTCATATTTTAGTTGCCAGTGTATTTAAAGGATTCATGTTAAATTCAAAATCCAAATTTTGTCAGTGAGCAAGCTGATTCAACACCTTTGAACTGTAGTGTTTTGCAAAAATACTGGTGTAACTGAAAGGAAAAGGTTCCTTTGCTCTGTTTCAACATTTTGATGTAAACACATGTTCTTCACAAACTGCTTTTGGCCTTTGAATTTTAAAACCTCCTAATTCTTTTTGATTTTTCATGGTTATTCTTGTCAATATATCTTTCTTACAACACATCTGCTTATTAAACAAATATTCGGTCCAATCTACTTGTAGTCCATTAAAACAGGAAGGAATCTTCTATCATCAATCTTATTTTCATCACCTCAAGTTTTTCTCAACTTTCATTCTGCCTAAAACTCCCATTAACTGCAAGAAATAAACCCTGAAAAAAGTGAATACATATTTCAGGATTTGACTTCCAGTATAGGATTTATTTTGCTGAAGTTATTTCAATTGCTCTGAGTAAACTGTTAATTAACTTTATTAAACATGGAAATTAAACATGGAAACACATCTTTTTAAGAACGTTATCTTTAAAGTGACTTATGTTGCACTGAAACAGACAAGCTTACATAGTCAGTCATAGAAAAAGTTCATGCTGCCAGCCCTCAAAAAGATTATATACATATCATATATACAATGCCTTGATGACTTGACTTCGCTTTGGAATTTTATGGTTTGTAAAATATTGCTTTATATAATCACCTGCAATTATTTATTATCTTGTAAAGGATACATCTCCTGTGGAAGATTATATCTTGCTCAAAGCAGATGTATCCCTTTTGCATGGGTCGAGTTATATGCATTTTTACTGAGTAAATGTATTTTATTTCTCATCACTGCACACTGAACACAATTCATGTTCCAACTTAGGTAATATTTTATCTGATACCTGATAGAAGGTATTATTTTCTGAGTTCATCAGTCCTATTACATATATTTAGAAACAACACAGTAGGAGATGACAGTTTAAAAGACACATGGTTAAGGGCAAAGTCTGATTTACAAGACACCTAATACTGTAGTGTGATGATGTAGAGCATGAAAAGAACTAAAATCCGACATGAAAATATTTTCCATTCTAAAATAATCTTAGGTTACAACAAAGTCCATCAAAACTTTTCAGAACTGGTATGCAAATATTTTTGCTATAAATTAATTTTGAATCATTCTCTATTGACCCATTAAACTAAAAAAGAAAGACAGAAACAAACCAAACCTAATGCATCCTAAATCATTTGTTTCATATTTTCTCTTTCTCTGTGAAGGAGTTTTATTTTCAAACTTTATTTCCCAGAAATATTTTATCTTTCTGGTATTTATTTATTTTATTTTTCTGGTAAACTGTGCGGTTTCGCAGGCCCGCATCTAGCCCCGAAATGAGTCCCTGCCCTAGCCCGCCTCCCTCGCGATGCCTCAGTCAACGAATCTCCGCAATGAGGCTTCTGGCCCGGGCCCACCCCCAAGATGCCTCAGTCGGCGAATCTTCCCGGGATTCCGGTGGGCACTTCCGTGATGCCTCTATCGGCGGCGGTGGCCGCTGACCTGGGCAACGATCCTCCCTCCACCCTTGAAGGCAAAGCTCCCTCTTACCAATGCAGGAGATGGCAGCTGCAGGGAGCAGCAGCTGCAGGTGATAATCTCCTGTAGCTCTTCAGGGATAGGGGTTAGCGCAATAGCGGGCACTTGCTGGGGTGTGGCCACAGCCACCAGCCTTGAAAACACTCCACGAGAGCTCAGGTCAGCGACTGTTTTATTGAGGAAGTACACGAACTTTTAAAACTTCGGGCGAGGGAATAGAAGCGGAGGAAACAGGGAGGAGTGGTATTTGGAGCCGTTGCTGGTTGGATAGACCCCGTCGGTGGGCGGGCAGCCTGCTGAGGCAGACTGCTCCTGGCCCCCTTCTCTCGGATTCTAGCACCTTCTAGAAGGTGTCAGATCCTGCTCAGTCAGGCCTGCCGGCCTGAAAGAGCATGTGCCAGGCTTGGGGGTCATACGGGGGGTACCGGGACGCCCCTGTACAAGCTCCAACTGCGCATGCCCTGTTCAAGGGTCATGCAAAGGACACCATAGTTTCCTATGGGAGTCCCCGCCCCCTTTTCTTAACTCCCTACAAAACTGGTATTTTCCATCAAACTCAGATTATATATGTATGGCTATGGCGATTTAAACCAATGTGATTTGTATGAAAAAATATACATACAAGGATATAGTAAACACAGAAACATAAAACAAAGAGGAACTTTCTTCTCACAGCAAAACTTGCCTAATTTTTGCTCACCAAAATATGCTGAAATATTGAATGGTTGAAACTAAGAGACACTTGCAAGTATCTAATTAAGGTACAAAAGAAAATATGTATGAAGCACACAATAATTTATAAACACACCATAATAAAATATATTTCTGAGTCACGAAAAATTGTCTCTTCCAAAGTTAGCAGCAGAAAATCTTTCCACTCTTTCAAGTTTAATCAGCCCCTCCCACCAGATATGGTACTAAAATGAGTAATGGCATGTAATTTGTATTAAATTCTTACTCATGTGCACAGATACAACTTTTAGACTGAGTACCTGGAGCAGGGTCTCCAAACAATGGCAAAGCTGCCTTCAGGTCAACTCAGGGGATGGACAGGACAAACAGGAGTCTAAAAACACCTGGTAGAGCCATGATCATTCTATTTTCTATCTATAGAAGCTCTTTAAAGTCAGGCTGAGTTTTCTCAGACAGAAAAAATGGCAACATTGGTTTCTGAGAATAGTTTTGAATCAATCATCAGATTCAGCAGACACTATTGCTATGTTAAGACAAATCTGTTTCTCCAAATTTCTCCCTAACACACTTTTATATAACATAACTTTTATTTCCTTTCTAATGATATCAGGACAACCCAATACACATCCTTCACATTGCAGTAATAATGATTCAGTTTTGCCTTTACTGCAGAGAATTTTTAAACCAGATCAGGTTAAAATGTGCTTAATTTCCTCCTTGGGATGGGTGAGCAGGATGAGGTGAGATGATTGAATTTGCCTGTCATGCACCCACAAGATTATTTCATTCAGCTAAGAGGAGGAGCTAGATCATTTATGTATGGCTTTAACCATAATAATGACAGTAATAATCCCAT
This sequence comes from Crypturellus undulatus, assembly GCA_013389825.1. Lineage (NCBI taxonomy): Eukaryota > Metazoa > Chordata > Aves > Tinamiformes > Tinamidae > Crypturellus > Crypturellus undulatus. The sequence goes on from VWPW01022534.1 coordinate 21,128, forward strand.
CTGATAGGCCCTGATCCTCCTAAGAGAGTTTTCATTTATTTCAGCAGCCACTGGGCTGACCCTATAACTGACCCTACCTGAAAAGAATATTAAAGGGAGTGTGGTATCTCCCTTGCCTGAAGTCAGGATGCCTGATATATAACAGCTTGTGAACCATATTCTCTTGAAGGCTCAGTATACAGATTTTGTATAGTGTTAGGGGTTTGTGTTTGTGTCATCACAGAATCACAGATTGATTAAGGTTGGAAGGGACCTCTAGAGATCATCTAATCCAACCCTCCTGCTCCAGCAGGGACACCCAGAGCACGTGGCACAGGGTCACATCCAGGCAGGTTTGGAAGATTTCCAGAGGAGACTCCACAACCTCTTTGGGCAGCCTGCTCCAGGGCTCTGTCACCCTCACAGTAAAGAAGTTCTTCTTCACATGGACATGGAACTTCCTGTGTTTCAACTTTTACCCATTACCCCTTGTCCTGTCACTGGCCACCACTGAGAAGAGTTTGGACCCATCCTCCCTGCAATCACCGCTCAAGTACTTGTACAGGTTAATCACATCTCCTCTCAGTCTTCTCTTCTCTAGGCTAAACAGGCCCAGCTCACTTAGTCTTTCCTCATAAGATAAATGCTCCAGTCCTTTAATCATCTTTGTTGCTCTACGCTGGACCCTCTCTAGAAGCTCCACATCCCTCTTGTACTGGGGAGTCCACAGCTGCACCCAATACTCCCGATGTGGCCTCACCAGAGCTGGGTAGAAGGGGAGGATTCCCCTCCTCAACCTGCTGGCAATGCTCCTCCTGATGGAGGCCAGGATCCCATTGGCCTTCTTGGCCACAAGGGCACATAGTTAACTTGTTGTCAAGCAGGACTCTCAAATTCCACTCCATGGAGCTGCTTTCCAGCAGGTCAACCCCTAATCTATCCTGGTGCCTGAAGTTATTCCTCCCCAGGTGCAGGACCCTGCATATCTTGAACCTCATAAGGTTTCTCTCTGCCCAACTCCCCGTCCTGTCTGTGTTTCTCTGAATGGCAGTACAGCCTGCGGGAGTGTTGGCCGCTCCACCCAGTTTGGTATCATCCGCAAACTTGCTCAGGGTGCACTCTATCCCCTCGTCCTAGTCATTGATGAACAAATTGAACAGCACTGGATCCAGTACTGACCCCTGTGGGACACTACTGGCCACAGGCCTCCAACTAGCCTTGGCCCCATTTATCACCACCCTCTGAACTCTGCCATCCAGCCAGTCCTCAAGCCACCTCACTGTCCACTTGTCCAGTCCACACTTCCAGAACTTTCCTATGAGGATGTTACAGTAGACTGTGTCATCTCTGCTTCATGAGAAAGTGTCATAGATCCTGCCTTATTGAAAAGCAATGAATTTATCAGTAGCTCCAATCCACTTATAATGATACTTTATTTCTATTATATTTCTCAGTCACCAGGAGCCTCACGTCCTTCAGCATATGTGAAACGTCAATACCTGCTTCTTTGACTGTCCATTGAGCATCTGAATGATAACTGTTCATCTGTCTTTCTGCATGTGTTCACAGATAGGATTGTAATGCAGTAATCATTTGAGTGGAGTCAATTACTGTAACAGGCTACTCAAGAAAGTGGATAATGGAACTGCATTTATATATTTATATATTTATTTTTGTGCAAGAAATTTTGCTGGAGTTTAAAAAATGAGATGCTGTCTTTAATATTAACCAGGAGCATTTTTAGTTTATTTAATTCTTAAATGATATTTGCTAGCTCTAATTAGCAAATCCAACTGTTTTGACCATTATAATTTTTAAGAATTTCTATTAGTTCTGGGAAGGAATTTAATTAGAATAAGACATTATTTGATACTGCAGGGAGAATTAAGATTCAGTAGGTAAAATTAAATAATGCAGCCTTAGCCTTTGAAATGTTTTTCAAATTATTTAATTAGCCAATTACAGCTTATTTAAGCCGTACATGCTATTTACCTTGAGAGACAATTCCAACTGTGATTTAATTCAGGTTTACTCAGATGGTATTTGCACTTGGCGACTTTGGAAATAGCAGGACAACGATGGGTCTGTGCTTGCAATGGCCCATCGGTCCCATGCCAAGTTTAGCACAAGGGGAGGTAGAGCAGCATCCAAGGGTTACCGTTTCCTCATGATTCTTTTGACACTAACAGATGTGGTCATCTGCCACCCACTCCTTCTTGAGTTAAGTTTTCTCCTATTGTAGTCTAAGAACACTTACTGCCTTCCAGTTGTCACCGTCCTTACATAGTTATCCTGTGATATGTATTCACCCACCTGGAGGCTTCTGACGTAGTATCTTATTATTCTCAATTTATTTTGAATAGTTCAGTTCTCATTGAACAAAAATGTTCCTTTTTGCTCCATTAGCATGGGATAGGAAGAATCTTTATTTATTGTATTTAAAAGATCCACAAGGATTACATTTAAATCTTTATTGCTGTTAAAAATATTGTCTGAATAATAGATTCTTCCATGCCATTATTTCGTCTATATCCCTGTACCGAAGCTCTAAGTTTTGTATGTTTCTCTTCAGCATTCTTACTATACTACAGTAAGGCTTTCCCTTGTCTACCAAACTTTGATTGGAGTTTACTGGTTTTAAGAGAAATATCCAAGATACCAAATATAATACTAGAGAGCAAAAAACAATGCTTGAGTAGTATAGTTCTTCTTTGATGAGTAATTTAGCATACTCTGCCAAAAGAGCCCTTCCTCTCTAGAGGCAGAAAGCCTTTTCCAGCTCTTTACCTTACCTTTATAGATAACATGAACTCTTTCACCATTTAAACACTCACTTTATATGAGAGCAAGAGTCCCTGTTATGATATTCTTGTGTTCTGGCAAGCAAATGAGTTTGCTGCACCCTTGTAGAAGGAGTGTTGGATTTAAAATATTCAAACAGTTCAAAATATGATGGCTATGCGTGTGAAGTAGTGAAAGAAACAAAAAAAACAGCAACAAAAACAGACATATCCTTTCTGTTTACACCAAGACTTTGTTCTAAGGTTAAACAGCTAAACGGATCACTGATAGTAAATGGTGTATAGCTCCCTCCTTCCTTGTCAAATTACTCTTTTGACAAAAAAAAAAAAAAAAAAAAGTGAGTTAAAGTTGCTCATGTAGCAGTTCCTGAAGGGCTGCTGCTGAAGTTATGCAGCATGTGCTTGTGTTTACCCACTCAAGCTGTGTTGAGAAACTGCATTCTAAAAGAGTTGCTTCATGTTGCTTAGTAGTTACACAGCATTGCTTCATGTTGCAAAGCTAGTCAGTACCAAAAAGATACATCCCTCAGCAACAGCTGGCTTGAAACTAACCTTTATTTCACTTATTTAGATACACAAATTTCTAAAGGAGATGATACCTTCTGAAGAAGAGGAGATAACTCTCCTTTACTCGATTAACCTCTTCTCATCCTACTGAGGCTCCTCCTCTCCCTTTATTGATGCATTGGGTTGGCTCTGTGTGACATACCCCTTACATAAATGAGATTGTCTGTTACATCAGTTTGAAAAAAAAGTTTCTCCAGTTTCTAAATAGGATAAATGTGTGTGTGTGTATATATGACTTACTACTGAGATGCATACTACTTCATCAAAATCAATCACGGACCAGTAATTAGCTGCTTTTGATTGATTAACAGTTACAGGGTTCTCACCTAAAGGTTTTCCACCAAACACTCACATTAGAATATTCAGATTTCTCTGAATATAGATATTGGATATATACATTGTACAAATTTAGAATAATAAATAATACAACATTTAAGCCAAAAGAAAGGAACACAAAAGTAGATATTGAAACAGATGTATGCTTTAGACCATGTAAAAAATGAAGTGGTACTCCTGATCCTGCTGAATTCAACAGAGAGAGAACACTGATTTCATAATACCACTATGTTACAGACATTTCTGTTCTGCATTATGTATATAAATTCATTCACATCTTTATATAAAGATATTGAGATAGTACTTTAAGCAATGATTCAACCAAGTACCTCACAGCTACACAAAATAACAAATGATGACTGGAGACCTTTTGGAACTTTTTGCATGTTTATGTGTTGTCTAACCTTGCCATAGAGAAAAATCTGCTTCATAGGAGTGTATAAATTGGGTGACCATTCAAATAATTTTAAGTATTGTATAGTGACAGTATTGTATAGTGCAGCACATCTAGATAAAAATAGAAGGTTAACTGAATGAGTCTTTAAATAGCAACTACTGTGCATTATCTTTAGAGTCGTGAGAGACATGCTTTATGAATACTGCTTGAAGCCATCCGGAACCTTGCCACCAAACAGACCGAAATAATGATGAAAGTGTCACCTGTTTCACATTAACTTCAGATGGGCACTGCAGACATCATAGGTTTTATCTTTCCACCCCTTCTGCAACCCATGTTGAGGTGACTTGAACACTGAAAATATCCCAAAACCTTGTGTTGTTGTTCCACAAAGTCTTTTCCAAATCCTGTGAGGATTCATGGACAAAATGGGATTTGTCCATGAATGCTACATGGGTTTTATCAGCATCAGGAGTGCTTTACTGTGAGACAAAGGGAAAGCTTCTCTGGAGAAAAGGTAGTTAAGCCCATAAAAAGCTTCAGTTTTCTCATATTCTCATTTTTTTTTCAACACTCAGGGTTTCTACAGACCTGTTTTCTCCATAAATTAATGTCTTTAGATTCAAACTTAACAGAACCTGCAGAATTACCTGCCCCATATGGCTGTGATACTCCAGCCCTGGGGCTCCCCAACAGGTCTTGCTCCCTCAAGTGTCCTGTCAGCCAGGTCTGTTATGTACTTTGAAAAATCTATGCACTATGAGGAGGTGTCATGAGACTCTGACTAAAAGTTTTCACACTTTAACAAGTGCAGATAAAAGAGGGATAGGGGTAAAGAATAAGAATGGGAAATGGCTTCAGTAGAATTTGAAAGAGTGTTAGAAAGCTTATGGAATGAGAGTAAAAAAATTCATAAAATAAACTTTTTTTTTCTCTTCTAACATCTCTTAGAAATACGACCACACTGCTACTGTGTAGCAGTAATTAAGAAACATTTGATGCTTAAAAGCTTTAAATTCAAATAGTTTAAAAAGAATCATAGAATTATAGAATTGTTAAGATTGGAAGGAACCTTTAGAGATCATCTAGTCCAACCACCATGCACAAACAGGGCCACCTAGACAACATGGCACAGGACCATGTCCAAGTGGGCTTTGAAAATCTCCAGAGAGGGAGACTCCACAACCTCTCTGAGCAACCTGTTCCAGCGCTCCGTCACTCTCACTGTTAAAAAAATTTTCTTTAAGTTCCTGTGGAACTCTTGATGCTTCAGTTTGTGGCTATTGCCTCTAGTTCTATCAGTGGCCACCACTGAAAAGAGGCCAGCCCCTTCCTCACCCTCCCTGGATTTATTTATATACACTGATCAGCTCTCCTCTCAGCCTTCTCTTCTCCAGGCTGAATAGGCCCAGCTCTCCCAGCCTCTCCTCGTAAGGCAGATGTTCCAGGCCCCTGATCATCCTTGTGGCCCTGCGCTCCACATCCCTCTTGTACTGGGGAGCCCAGAATGGGACACAGTACTCCAGATGTGGCCTCACCAGACCTGGGTAGAGGAGGAGGATCACCTCCCTCGACCTGCTGGAGAGGCTCCTCTTAATGCATCCCAGGATGCCATTGGCCTTCTTGGCCACGAGGGCACACTGCTGCCTCATGGTCAACCTGTTGTCCACCCCAGGTCCTTCTCTGCAGAGCTGCTCTCCAGCAGGTCGGTCCCCAGCCTGTACTGGTGTCTGGGGTTATTTCTCCCCAGGTGCAGGACCGTGCACTTGGCCTTGTTGAATGTCATAAGGTTTCTCACAGCCCAGTTGTCCAGTCTGTCCAGGTCCTTCTGGATGGCAGCAACTGTTATTTCCCTTCCATAGGAGAAAAATCTGAGACAGAAATGCAAAATGTTTGAAGGTGTAAACTAGACCCCAGGACAGAGCTAGCAGTGAGCCAAGGTTTCTCACTGTTCAGTAGTAGGATGAAATAATGATCCCATTCTCTTCTTTGCTTCCTTTGCATGGAAATTTTTAAATGTCCATATATATGTGTTGTGTGAAAATGAGTATGTGTGTGTTTGCCTGTATTTCTTCCTCAAACCTCCCTTTTCTGGTGTAAGAAATTGCATATTAAAGCATTTTGTATGATGTGCAGCACGATTACTCATTATTCTCATCCTCTGTGGAAACATGATATAAAAATTATATGGTGAAGTGTCATCTTAACTGCAATCACACAGTGTCTAGATCTACGAAAAAAAGATATTTGGCACTGTCAAATTGTTAAAACTTTCCAGTTTCCCCAAATTGTTTCATATTGCTAATTATTTAGATAAAATAGGTAAAAAAATGTTTTACTCAAGTACATTACACTCCCAATATGTTTCTGCATTAGCCTGCAGTAGTAGTTGCCTTCACCTATGATGACATCCTTGTAATATAAGACAACCGTCTTGCTCCCCCTGTGCATGCTAACAGCTCAGGAAAAACAGCTTTTTGCTTCTGGTACAAAACTCCTCCACTGATACGAATGGCACCATTACACATCTTATACTTTCCAGGATCAAAGTAGCATTTCGGAGTAAGAATATTTTTCCCACTTGCTAAGATAATAAACGGAAAAAAATAAGTTTATCTTTTTATTTAATATAATAAATCTCATACACAGCAAAAACTACTTGAGATGCCTACAGGTTGGCTTATGCTCTGAGAAAGGGCTTTGACTAATTTACAAGGGATAACTGAAAATTTCCTCATTCCATAGATCATGTTCAAAGAACTCTTATTAAAGCAAACAACCAAACAAAATAACATTGAAAGAGATAGCATCAGTAAAAATCAAGCCTCTCTGAGTTTGTAAATATGTGAGCTCAGACTTGCTTTTACTAATGACTTCTGTTTTGTTTTACTGGATTTTTAAAAAGTAAAATGAGCATTTATGAACCCACCATAGAAGGGAAATGTAGAAGGAAGCTGCATTATACATTGTGAATAACTGCAGCTCTGAGGGGTTAATGATTTAGAACTAGCTCTAATAGTCTGTATAAATGCCTACATGGAGAAGAAATTTTTCATGATTTATAAGAAATTAGATATGCAGTAAAATGAATTCTACATTAATTTAAACATCTGCCTTTGACATACTTCTGAGATCAATGCTCTGCTTATTGGCCTTTACATACAATAGGCTTTGCAAAGCAAGAACTCAGGTAAAATCATTTCAGGCTGAAAGCATTTGTCACTTGAGCTTAGATAAAACTCTTAACTGAAAATTCTACATAAAGCAATCTCTACAACAAGTTCGTAGAGAAGGTCATGTTATAGGATATAGATCATGTAACTTCATGAAACCACCTTTTTTCTTATTCATGGCCACATGGACTTGTTTTCTTATTTTGTAATTTTGTTGTATTTGACAACACCCATTGCAAGCATAGAAAAGTAATTAGAGGACAGCAGTTCTACCAGATGCCATGTTAATCCATTTTTTCTCATGTGGTTTGTTCAATGTCCTTGTCTCCTGATATCCCAGATATCACCATTTTGAATTTTGATACAAGAACATTGATACAGAGGGAAAGGGCAGCATCTGCCTACATACAGAACAGGTTGTACCCAGTAGCTTCACTCTTTCCTCTGTCTCTCCTATGAGAATCATAACATCTCCCTGTTCTCTCCCCTTCTCATGAAGGCAAGTGAAGAGTTCAGCTTTGATCTCGCCCTGTCTTTAATAGATTGGGTTTTCCCCCCAGATATAGCAAAGCAGAGTAAATAAATCTTTGTCCCAGTGTGGGATAGATTTTACATTATTATTGAAATTTTGGGAAAAATTCATATAAGAGGGACTAAACTATGGGATTTTGGAATACTGTCTGTATCATTACTTTCTTTTACTTCAATTATTATTATTATCTGATTATCAACGATTATTTCAATGATTACTATCTAGCACAAAATTAAGGGCCCAAAGCATAAAGCATTCCTGCAGTATTCATACTAAAATAATAGGAAATTCAATTCCTATTAAATTTCAAGCATATTTAAACAATGGCAGGCCAAATCCTAGCTCACTGAACATCTCAAAATCAAATGATTGCATCTCTGAATTATTTCAGTTGATTTTTGCAGAGGCAAAATTGATTGAAGACAATTTGTGTTATATATATAACAATTTACATCATAATAAACATGATATATTTACACCCAGGGTCAATTATCAGCTCAACATTACACTTAAATTGGTGGATTTTGTAGAGATAAGCTGGAGGTGAGAGACCATGCAAAGGTACATCAAGAAGATAGAGAGATAGTAAATGAAGAAGTAATACATTATATGAAGCAGTCCTTTGCCTGAGTTTTCCCATTTGCGAAAATCAAAGCATTCTTATAGGGTCACATATCTCTCCAAGGTCTGTGCTGGGAAACTGGGCCTGAGAGGATGGAGTGCACTGGGAGTCAGTGAGGCAGCCCCTTAGTAGTCCTAGGCTGCTTGCTCTATTATCAATCAAACTACTTAAGAGCTTGATTGGCCTGGAAACCTGAAAGCCTTAACTGTATCTCGGCCATTTTATCCCTTCCATTTTCTCAGTCGGCTTCCCAAGCTTTTTAGAAGGCAGGCAAAAGAAGAAAAGAGAAGGCAAGCAAACCTGCCTGCCATACGAAAGTCATCTAATGGGTTGTTTGAAGTTTCTGTTCCATTTCACTACAGTTTTGGCACTTGTACAGTGGTCCTGCATCTACGAGGAGTTGCAATTCAAATTCAAAGTTATATGACTAGTAGAATTATTGACAGTAATCTCAGAGGAAGTTTTTTAATAATAATAGATAATTTTATATATTTCACCCCTGAAAAAACAAAGATACTAAAATAAAAACAAAGATCCTAAAATCATATTTCATTTCACGTTACGGGTTTCCATAGACAGTAACATGGATTCTATTATAGCTTGGAAAACTTAATCTGCTTCAGGCTCAAAGGATTAGGAATTAGTAGTTATTTCTGCACAACTTTATTTCACCATGTTAATTTATTTAATTATGATGACTTATAGTTGATATTGCTTTTGTCTCACCTTGATGATTTCAAAGACATTATTCGCTATCAGACTCTGTATCTTTCGTCTAATTTTCTAAGTGTAGCTACTAAGGGAAACTATGCAAAACATTTTAATTAATATTGAATGTAATCAAAATGAAGAGACAAATGTTCACTGCAATGCTTCAGAAAAAAATGGGTTATAATAAATGAACCCCTTCATGTTCCCATTTGTAGTACACTAGTGAACTGTAGAGGTTATGCAAAAAGGGTTATTTCCATTTTTAGCATTTATAAAGAATTTAACTTTATGGAATATATACAATATTTTTTTTAATTTTATGCTCTATGTGCCTAATTTATGCTTATTTTGTTCTACGTTTTCCATACATCCAGAAAAACAGTGAGAGGACTCACTTTTATAGAAAAGGAGTATGAGATAAAATATTAAAAATTAGTCGCTATGCATTTTCTAATTAAAGTACTAATAAGGGATTAGTCAAATGCTGACATTGTGATACAGAAATCGTCTGACTTTCACTATATGCATTTTAAATTCACCTACATATAACTTTCAGCCTAAAGTTTCTGCTAGCAGTGTTTACTTTGGTCGGATTGTTTTATTTGTTTGCTGGGTTTTGCTAGTCTGACAACTCCTATTTATGACTCTATACCTGGGGAAGAACTTTAACACAAGTTTCCTGCTATACCAGTGCCACGTTACCTTTGTGATAAAACATATTATGTTTATTCTTTTATCCAAACCTATGCTTCTTGTGAGAAAATTGTCAGAGTTCTGACTCAGAATGACCCAAATTTATTGTATAAATATCCTGAGAGGAAAACTCTTGAGCTAGAAGTGCTGCAGTCAGTAATCATGAGATAAGATTTTCCTCTAGAATGTCAAGAGTTTTCATTTTTACATTGTTCCCATTTTTTAAAGCGGAATTCTAAAGAATATTGCTACCTTGCAGTTTTCTCAAAAACCTTTATGTGGAGTTTCAAAGTCTGCAGGTGTAGTTATGATTGTTATTGCCATTGTTTGCTACATATAAAAGAAGTAGTATCTAAACCTACTGTGTCGGCTCTGGAAATTAGTTCACAGCACTGCTCAAACTCCAGGTAACAAGAAAGGGATGGAAGAAGAAAAGCTATTTCCTTAACTTCATCTGAGAAACAAAGATCAGTGCAGGGTCTTTTTTGAAGGGATAGTTTTAACTCAACTTAGACTCCTTAAAGATCACAATTAAAACTTTCTGAGCAAGTTGAAACTATTTTAGAGGAGGATAGAAGGAAAAGACTAAATGGAGAAAGACTAACCCTGAATGAACCCATGGGAACACTGCCCCTTCATAGTTTTCCCTTGAATGCTGAACTTTTATTAAACTGACTGGAGTTGAGAATTAGACCTAATTCTACCCTTATGTACTAAGGCTCACGGAAGTTTAGAGGTATGAGACTGGTCCATTAAAAACCAAAAGCCTCGAGGCTAACTTTAATAATTAAACAGTCTCTCCTCCTGTCCTTCTCCTTTGCTTCTTAATTTAATATTTCTAGCTTATTTATTTATTTATTTTCACATCCCAAGAGCACAGTGGTTGGACAGAGCCTCTATCTAATGATGACATGAGACGGTCTTTATTTGTTCTTATTAGGAAAATTAGTTTTCTCCCTGTCTCCAGTACCCTCCAGTATAACAACACTCCCCAAAAAAGCCTCTCTGGAGCTCTTCTGACAATGCTGAAAAAGAGTGGTGTTCCTCAAAACAAAACAGACAAAAAAATCCTGCATAATTCCTGCTGGAGAGGAACTGTCATAAGCAGAGTTTCTCCACAATGCAGGTTGGTCCTTCCCTGTCTTAGAGTAAGCAACTTCCACATACAGAGGAAATTCATATGTATGCTCACTTATAAAGAAGTTTCTCTGTGAAAGAAGGCAAAATTTGAAGCAGATCCTGGAATTTCAATTTGTGTTTCTTACTGTAATAGGTATATAAGACTACTTATGAACATGGGGACACACAGAAATACACACTAGCTACTAGAAACTTTCTTAGTTTTAAATTTAATAAAGAGAGAAAACTTCGGATAATAAGGGAGGAGTAAATCAGAGCAAAGCAGAGTTTTCAGAGAGAAACAGAGAAAAGTAGCTCAGGGGAGTTTAATGAGGAGAATGTGGTGACTAAGCATGAAGGAAGAAGGTCATTCCCCAACTGCCAGGACAAAAAAGGAGTGCAGGTAGAACAAGGAGATGAAAGGGGTTGAGCTTGTGCCTCCCCTTCCAAGAGCTTCCCTGACTATCGAAGGGAAGCTCCACATGTAATTGGGTTGTATAATCTACAATCAACAACTAAGATACAGACAACGCTTGCACATGAACATCATCAGGATTAAGTCTATTTAATAAGAAGTAATTTTGTATTCTATGTCAAACCCCTGTTAAAGGTTAGTTGCTAATGCTTATCTGCAGAAACCGAGAACCTAAGAAGGATTTTGAATCACGTAAAAAGGAAACAAAAAATCCTCACAGATTTGATGAAATTCAAAAATTAATTTTATTTTTACCAAAAATTTCAGGTAAAATCAGAAATATTTTGAAAATAATAATTCTAAATATTACTCCACTGAAAGAAACTTCTCATTTCATTTCAATTTTACTTTCTTTCAAAAAATTAAAATAATTTAAACACTGGCACTCAAAGTGACATAGTTTGTCCTCCCCACAACTAATTAATTAAGAATTAAGAGTTTGAAAGTGTAAATGAGCCAAAAATCCTTATTTGCAGAACATTAGCCAATAAATGACTGTTTGAACACAGCTTAACATGAACAATCTGCAGCTGCATGTTTCCAAAGCTGTTACATGAAATAATTTTGCCAGCTCCTTAATGAAAGCTTATTTTCTCTTTTCCCAGTTAGCAGAAAGCAGATCTTTATCATATGTTTTTTCATAAAATGAACAACAACTGTGGGCAAGCAGTCAAACGGTCATCAGAAGAAAGATCAAAATCTCTTTCATTTTGTGCTCTTTGGAAAAGAAAACTTAGAACAGGTGAATAATGGGCAGCTTCACTGCTTTTGTGACTTCTTAGGTATAAGCTATCAGGTCTAAGGGCACATGGAACATGAAAAATGTGTACAGGCATCTTATACAAGACTAAGTCAATATAGGCCAAAAGCATCTTTGTAATAAATTTCTGACATCTTCTTTCAGTTATTAAATGATAATAGTAAATTCTACCAAATTGTATTAACAAACTGAAGTGCTTTGATAGGTGTGTTATGAAACACATTCAAAGTTTTATATTAAAGAATGTTCTAAACAGAAATACAGTCATTTTTGTTATATTAATGATCAGGACTAACCAGTTAGAGATAAGATCCTCACAGATATATAGGTCCGCATGTTCACTATGAAGCAATACATATTGAGGTAGGTCAGTGTTATGACTTCCACTTACCTAATTCAAAGTTGGAATATGTATCGAACACTTCAGATTAAATGTTAAAGAATCAACTTATTAAAAGAATACAAGTGAAAATCAAGCTTTAAATAGGAACATGATTAGTGAAAAATATAGCATTCATCTATTTTAAATATCCACTAAAGCCTCAGTGAAGAAAGAGTTTCATTAATTATATATTACAGGATAATTTTATCCAGATATTACACCATTTTATTCTTTAGAATTAAAATACAGCTGATGCGGTTCATTACTTATGTTTTAGGCAACATAACCTATTTTGTGTATTATTTCAGGCTACAAAGTAGGATTCAGTCAAGTAAAAGTGAATGTAAGTTCTATGTAATACCTAATTTCATTGATGTTGTTTTTTCTATACATACATAAAACATATTGTCTACAGGAATACAGACTACACACTACCATTCTTTTTGAAAAGAGTATTTGAATTATTACACTCATAATACACAGAAAACTCCAGTACTGCGCACTTGTATATCTTCGTCAGATAGTTGGTGGAGCACCAGAAATTGGGGACACCAATGCGACAGTGAGTTTTGGAAGAGTTCAGGGTAGATTTATTATGAGGTTTTTGTCACAGTGGAGATGATTGGCTCACTAAAGGTATAAAATTCTTACACTACAGTTGGCAGAACAGTCCCCAGATGCTTGATGTAATGAGAAATAGGTAAAGATTAAAATAGAGGGAGGAACAGGAAAGAAGACAGGCTGGAGGCATAAAACAAGGTTGAAAATAATTCAATATTTGTTCACTATTTTTTCAATGGTTATGACAAATGAGAGATTAAAATTGACTGGTCCATGACTGTGATATAAAAAGAAAGAGTTAAAAGAAAATATTTACTGTAACAATCACTAGCTAGAAGAAATAATTAGATCAGGGAGGAAGAGAGAGAAGACACAGAGAGCATAATGGCAATTAGTAAAATGTATCAGAAATGGTTGCTAATGGCATAAATCTCTGAACAAAGAAAGGAGAGTGGTAATCTAAGGTAGGGTAATTAAGAGGAACCAGATTGACTTTCCTCTTCTGCATATATGTTACAGATGAGGCAAATTAGTATTTGCATGTCTGCTAAAGTGTCCCCCACTTATCCTTCCCTCCTTTCTTTCTCTTCCCACCTCCCTCCCCCCACAAAAAAAAGGAAAGAAGAAGAAGAAAGAGGAAAAGAAAGAAATCCTCCAAAATATAATCCATTAGGGACAGTTAATGGAGAAGGAAGATGCAATTGTGGGAAAGAGATTGAGAAAATCTGTTTAGAGCAGATTAGCACCTGACTTAGAATCTCAGAGACTTCACATCTGTGGAACTTTCAGTGACAGCAGCAAAAGCAGAACACATTCATTGTTGCCATCTTTTGTTAACACTTGCACTGACGCCAAATAATTTTCATCAAATTTCCACTAACAAAACAAAGAAGGCCAAAACCAGAGGAAAACAATAATGAGATTCAAAGAAAAAAATGTTTACATCCAAGATATTATCATATGGTTGAACAAATCTTTTGTGGACTTGGATTGCCATCTCTTGGTGGAGGACATAATGGACATTATATTTGTAGGGAGGAGAGAGGAAAGGTAGAAATCGTGAGTACCCATTTCCTTCTCAGAGGAAAATCTTTAAGATGGACCATCTTCAAGTTATTCAACCATCACTTGCATTGACTACAGAACTGCAATCAAATGCCATATCAGAAATACATACTTTTCTTGTATTAAAGTCCCACTCTTACAGAGCTAATAATAATTTCCTAATGAAAGTTCTATTAAAAGGTAATAGTGATGTTGGTTCTATACTCTGATACTGCATGCTACTTCCCCAAGAAATGATGTAGGAGAGGTATAGGAGATGTAAGAGTAGTAGAAAACACAGAGGATATACCAATGAGCCGTGAGGATTTGTGCATTTCCAAACAAAGCATGGTTCTGAAATGTAGAATGGTATGGTACCCTGAGAATTTTTGATTTATTAAAATAACATAATATTAATCTTTTTCTCCAGTTGTCATATGTTAACATTTAGCTCTATTAAAATACACAGTACAGTTTTACTTGAATCAAAAGATGATGTGTATTTATAATTTATTATTAACTAACCATCCCTGAATCAATAGGCTTTTTGTCTCCAGTAGGAGACTAAGTTTTCTTGGCATATTTTTTCTGGTTGTCACTTTTCACCCCAATTATTTCGAACAGACCAAAGTTCAGACTCAACTGTTAGATAATTCATTTTGCTTTAGAGAATAATGGAAAAGATATCTAAAATATTTATTAGCAAACTCCTTGGAATGATAGCAAAAGATTTAACTGGAGAGCTACTGACAAGATCTGTGCTTTTATATATTTATTTATTTTTGTCCATAAATGATCTGCTAATTATTAGCAAATTAGACAATTTGTTAAAAAGAGACGTTTCAGAGATGCACACTCATCGGAAATTTAAAATAGTGTCCTTAAAAGATAAGGTTTTGTGATGTATTCTGAAAAGATGATTTTATTCCACTTTTTTAAGTTTATCATTCCACGTTTCCCATCTTTTGCACTTGAATTACTTAATTTAGCATTCCTTATTATTTTTTTCTTAATATAAAAGCCTCTCATAAAATAAAAACTTTTAATAGATATCAAGAGAAGTATCTTAAATATGTTTTCATGTAAAGATGTTTTTCTGAATAACCTAACAAATCTACGCAATAGTCTACTGGAGTTTATAGATCTTCCTTTGATGAAATGCTTAAACCACCAAATAACACAACAAATGATAAGACTCTCATGAAATTCCTTGCAACAAGATTGCACTTATTTATGCCGGGGCGAGAAACAAACTCTACTGCTCTTTTAGTTCTACCATTATGACGCTTGTCTGAGCAACTTTGAAAGTGCCTTGGCCAACAATCATGTATTAACCCCACTCTCTCATCAAATAATTTGTGCAGTAATTGGTCTGTGCATCATCAACTTTGAAAGTCCATTATAATGTCTGAGCTCTGCCCTGAGGAACTTGTAATAATCAGTGCCCCTTTTAGCCCATTTTTATTGCAAATTATGTAAAATCAGTTTTAAAGGATTCATTTCTACACTTTTATGTAGTGTTTACAAACACAGAAATGGTATGTAAATTCATGTAAATCACTAGTTTATATGCACAGTAGAAACTACCTAAACTTCAGGCAGCAGAAGAAAAGACAGGCAAAAAATGGAGGAGTGGTACTAAATCAACTTAGAAGCTCACACTGTAAAAAATATATGTGTATATTTGAACAAATATGAATACACTGGAAATATAAATGTACACACACAAAAATGTAATCTTGGCTTTTAGCCAGAGCAATAGCAATAATCAATAAAGAGACTACTGGCTATTCAGTACAAAAAAATCACTTTGGAAGGTTTAAATATTTCCTAGTTATATCTTCTTGATATTTGGTGTTTAATGCAATGTATCTAAAAGCTTTTAACCCTTTGCTCTTAGAAACTGAATGGAGTAAACATTTTTATACTCTAAGAAAAAAAAAAAAAGAGATAATTTTACCTGGGGACTGAATTTGGCAACATGTTATTAGAATGATCTGTGACTTAAAAGGGCCCTCTGGCTTTGCGAGGTTTTCATTATTTTAAAAACTGTTTTATACACTTGGTCAAAAGTTTCCCTCCAACATCTTTTTCAAATCTTTACACATCTTCCATTTTACCACTCTACATACAGCAGCATATAGTATATTTATTACTTAAAATGAAACTAATTTATCTGCAGTTCTGTAAAATGCACAAGACATAATATAAGTCAAGAATCTTGAAAACTCAGGAACAAAATCCATTACCCATTGACTACTTTGAAATATATATATATATATATATATATAAAGATATAAGGAAACAAAAGTTAAAAAATGAAACAAAGTTCTTTCTCTTATTTAGGTAAAATATTTTGAAGTAGACACAATAGCAAAGCATTGCGATAAAGTTTCAAGATCTTTTACATATAGCATTTTGTCTTTCTAAAATGCAGACACTAGTTCTCTAGTACAGTCTGTGTGTAGATTATGAACTTGGACCTTGGTCTCAAGCCTCTGACATAGTGTTCATTTGTCCCTGAAATGATTAGTCTGTCTGTCCAAAAGAAAACATCCTTTAAATTAATTCCTCTCTCTTATATTGGCTGAGACTTGCTTCCCTTCCTCCTATTCTCATCTTCAAAGCATGCTGCAGAGGGAAATACACGTAGAAACATGAATGCCAATAGACTTTCCCCTTTTCCAGTTATTTGCCTGCATAAATAATTTTGCTTTACTCCACATTCTGATTTTCTCCGTGTTCTAGAAAAAAAGGTTAACAAATGCAGAGTATTCTATAAATAGGCTATAAGATCTATAGGTCCCCTTGCTTTGTATGTAAACCTATCATTGACTAGATTTGGAAAAATAATTTCCTTATGTGAAATGTTAAAACAAGTTCATCTATAAACAAAAGGTTAGTGAGGTTCTTCTTTTTCTCTCCAAAAACTGAATTTTCAGATGCTTCTGTTCCTTCTTTAGTGAGAGCTTCTGGAACTGGAAGCACTTAATACATATCTTGTCATTGCCCACAGATGAAGAATAACACAGGAAACAGACAAGCATAATGTAAAACACAACATCACAATCCACAAAGATATTGATGCTAAATGACAATGCTTTAATTGATCACATAGTTAATTGTTGATGATGTTTTAAGAGGGAGAAAAAAAATGAAAAGTTGTTGAACTAACGTAGCTGAGTTCATAAAAATCAGCAGCATTCCGGTATTGGATGGAGAGCTTGCAAGGAGTTAATATGTTCTTAGTGCTTTGTATTCTAAATTACTTTTAGAAAGTAATATCCATATTGTACCTTGAAGGAAGGCCTAAGCAGTAAACTTTAACGGCTGCCTGAGTTGGCAATCATTTCATAGAGACAAGACACTGCACTGGAAATTGCTCTATAAATAAGATCCCTTACAGAAGAATTAAAATGAAATTCATGATATTGATGTTCACTAGAAGCCATAACAAAACAAAACAAAACAAAACACACACACACACCAGCCAGGAAGTTGCACTTTTTTCAGATCACTGTCTGAAGCACCTGAAGGACACCCTCAAAGTCAGTTTGATCAATGGAGATGAATACATTTGTCTGGCTTTCTGCACAGCTGCTATGCATTTGAAAGGCTTGAGCACATACAGCTGGCAAAAGGAATAGGGTGGATATTTGATATCCCTCCTGTAAAGCCTTTCTAGTGACCACTAAATCCAGCAATGCACTGTACCTTACCGGAACATAGTCTCTCTACAACCTTCCCCATCTTCTTTCCAACCCTGTTATGGGACTTGGCATCTTCCCTTGTCCTCATCCCCTTGATATAACCTCTCCAAAGAGCAACCTCTTTCGCTGCTATGAAGTCAGACAATCTGTCAAGACCAGAATTATAATCTCCACCACTGAAGATTTTGCTTTGCTGGCAGTGTCAAGGAAGAGTATCAGGGTCGGTGCGGTGGTAGCACTAGATCCCCACCCACTGTTGCTGGAACACTCATATTCTTTGCACATTTAGACAGTGCTGAGAAAATGTCACATGAAGGTTTAAAGGTTTAACCTGTAAATCTAATGGAGAAGATGGTGGGAGGTAGGCGGAGGTGAGGGGAGAGACTGAAAAGTGCATACCACCTATTTGAACAAAAGCCTCTGTATATCATAGGAGAGGCAGAGATAAATGGGGAAAAAAATCAAATTGCTGGAACCACTTTCAAAAATAAAAGCAATCCAAACAAGAAAGCAAGAAATGATATATCATTACCTTGGCTGAATTGGATTACTGAAGCCCTTCCATGAAAGTCATGATTTATTCTCTGTAATTCAGTCTTTTCTTCAGACACCACAAACGATGCGCAAAATATTCTGAGCTACTATAGCATATGGCACTTTGTGCAGGGAATGATTGATACTCTGCAGTTAACAGTGACATTGATGGCACTGCAAAGCAAGAGGAACCAGCAAATGTTTGAATTTTGTTTAAAATAACACTTTTTTTTTTTTTTTGAAAATGATTTCCAGTCAGCTTCCCAGCTATGAAAAGTGACAGGTTAATGTCACCAGAGCTATCAATCTGTTATTATTGCACACAACAGAGATGGCCCCATCAGCTGCCACAGCTGTGAACTTTAACCATGTTCCTTAGGGGTGATAGGCAGCATAGTGTCCAAATCACTTCAGTTCTTGCTTTCATGCCTAAAAAGTATGTTGGGAAGCATAGTCAGAATACCTCATCTGATACAAGAGACTACAGATAGTCTGCCTGTGCAGGAAAACAGTCTCTGTCAATTCCTCTATTTGTTAATTATTAAAGAAAATACTGCTAATCAAAATTATTTTTATTTTCTTTTTCCTTCTTTTTTTTTCCTGATCTTTTCCAATAATTAAAGGGTACTGTAAGCATATTATTTTACTATTTTATTGGTGTCCACAGTTCAAAAAAGAGTAATTCTGAGAAATTAAGATTTAAGAAAAAAATACATAATATTGCATACTTTTTACAGGTAATAGGTTTTATTTATTGTCTGTATTTCTTGGGACTGTTTGTTTGTTTTGCCTCTCCCTGTAAAGGTTTTATGTGAATTTAGACTCTCTAAGAGCAGCAAAACCCTACACCTGACTGCTTGCCTATAGAATACATGTAATGGGCATTTCAGTAGTACATGTCTTCCCTTGACTGCAGTTCCAATACCTGAATTTGGCAGATACAGAGAAAAACAGGGAGCAGATAAACTGCTTACATCTTACTGAACTACAAATTTTCTTCCGTGGGTCTTGAGGGCAATCTTAAAAGTTTTACTAAATTAGGGTCTAAAAGAACTTAGCCTTAATAATAAGGCTTCAAATGAATCAATTAGTGTTAATGCCAGCAACATAGTCTCTGAAAACTGCTTCTTAACACATATACCCATAGATCAGTCTGCAATAACTTGTAATCCTGTTTGCCTTGTAGCCCAAGTCTGCACTCTCACTTATACTAACAGGAATGTACCTACTGTCTCCAATCAGTAGGCTAGATTTTAACTGACTCTTTAGCAGGAACTGATTTTAACAGACACACGTACAAGTAAAGGAAATTAAAAACATTTGAGCTATGTAAATTTATGTACTACCAAAACATAAAGAATTATTATTTACCTTAGGCATTCTCATTTTGGCATTAAATTTGTCATTCTGCAGCTATATTTCTCTCACTTCTGGCATATTGGAAAATGATAGTATTTAAGAGTTGAACAAGTAACTTAATGATTCGAGGTAAAATCGGTGATTTGTACTGAAAGAGTCAAGGCTCATTCATGTTCTGAACATTCTTGCAAGAGTATTTAAATTCTTGAGAAGAAAACTTTGACATGAATGACAGAGTAGTTAGGATCAAAAATAGCTCTCATCATCATGCTTCATTACTTTAAGAATAGTAAGTTCTGTATGTGGCTTCCAAAGTTGGTTTATTTTGCACATTAGTCACAACCATGCTCTTTTAGATAGGACAATTAAATAGATCATTAGTCATTTTATAGGATATTTATTCACCAGCCAAGAGGAAATTGTTATTCTGCTCTGAGATGAGCTGGGTAATTCCTGACTGATAAGATCAGAAACCTTCTTTGGAGAGGCGTGCATAACCAGATGCCCACCTTCAATTAATTCCAGCAGTAAGGTTTATTACCCTGTCCTTATAGAGTGCTTAAGTACCTGCACAGTAAAGTTCCTTCAGCTCTGTAGCAAATTAGTTATTGGATCACAGAACTTGCCTCTCAGGAAAGGCAGTACAAAAGCTAAGGGCAATTAAGCTCTGCTTGGCTTAGCTTACAGATTCACCTTTAGTTCAGCTAGGATGACACAAATACACAAACCTAAGTTCTGGTCTCCTTAAAGTACCATTTAAAAGATGTCTGACATCCTTGTGAATGCCTCGTAGAGAGGTAAAATATCACAGTCTTTGAATTTATGTCTTCTTTAGCCAAGGCAAGCCCAGTTGTCCATTTTCGGTGTCCATGGGAAGCTTCCAGTCACACAGGTAGTTCATTAACGTGAATGAGACACTGCACATCTGACTGAAGAAGGACGAGTTTCAGTATGACACTCAGCCCAAAGAAACATGCACAGTGCCTAATATTGCTGCCTCTTTTCGGCAGAGAAATTAATACCTTGCTCCATAACATAAATATATTTGGAGTCCTTTGGCTATATCTGTTGTACCCCAATTAAGACAGTATTGATTTGGGAGAAAAGAGAGAAAAGAGAATTACCAGGGAAAAACCGGACAGCAAATTTATAGATTATGTATACAGTAACTTAACAGGTAATTAAATTTCATTGTTTTGTGTTAGTCTCTACCTTACATAAAGCAACAAGGTTTGCTATAATAACTCCTACTCTTTTTAAACAGACCAGTAAGAGTTTTTTTAGTGCTGGCCAAATGAGCAGATAATGTTTTTGGAAAAGTGAAAAAGAAGATAGGCTGATTTATGTTGACTTAGCTAATGAGATTCTTTGGTGCAAAAAAGGTGAAAAATGGTAAGGGTAGCTAGGAAGGGTACTGGGAGAGGAGTTTTTTGTGTTTTGTTCACCTAGATAATTATTTCCATAAAGTTCGGAGAAATACTCAAATATCTCAACAAATTTTAGAAATGTATTTTTACAGTTTTAAAAGCAGAGAGATATACTTCATCTTCAATAAGATTCAAAAACCCATATAGGAATTTCAGCTTCTAAGTGCTGATGACTTTTTAATTAGCAGATCTTCTGACAAATGTATTAGAATATGTTTG
Organism: Crypturellus undulatus; assembly: GCA_013389825.1. NCBI lineage: Eukaryota > Metazoa > Chordata > Aves > Tinamiformes > Tinamidae > Crypturellus > Crypturellus undulatus. The sequence goes on from VWPW01022534.1 coordinate 42,529, forward strand.
ATAACTGGAATCAGCATCTGATTAGATTACAGACACCAACGTGCATGCCTCTGATCTCTATAGATCCTTCTTGAGCCCCTTTTTTTTTTTCTTCCAGAATCAAACCACACACAGAACACTTATCACATAAATGCCTTCTTGCACTTCTCATCTACAGACCAAAACATGCCATTACCGTCGACGGCAGAAGTTACCTCAGTCTGATTTTGAGTTGCTGACTGTTTGTGTTTCTCGCTAGCCACTAACTAGTTCAAAAAGTCATCAAGTCACCCCACTCCTGGGACTGCCAGCAGCAAGTTCCAGGTCCTGCAACCTGTGGGATATGTGCTACGCTACAGAGGAAATTCAGCAAGACATGTTTTTCTCAAAGGCTACTGAAAATGGCAACAATCTAAGTCAAGAGCTATAGGGAAGAAGTACTCAGGCAATTGTCTTGACAATTAAAGATACTGGCTTCAAGCCTCCAGCAAAGCAAAGATTACAGGTAGTTTGAAACTCAACACACCATGTCAGACAGATGCAATACTCCTGAGGACCTGCAACCACAGTTATGTACAGTTGCATTAGAGGAACTCAGAAGAGAGGATCATACCATTAAAACAAAAGCATGAATACACGTGTACTGTCTTCTGATTTCTAGTTAATTTAGGACCCCTAAAATATTCATATTTCAAATATTTCAAAATATAGCTAATATTTCAAAATATTGCATCTTAAAAAGCTTGACTGTCTGGCACGATTTACTAACAAGGTGCTCAGTTCCTGAATTAATAGGCTTTTCTTCCTGAAAGTTACAGTAAAATTTAGCAGAATCTTTTGTGCTTGGAAATGATCAACAACAAGTCAGAAGCATGTTTTGAGAAAAATGGCACATATTTTCACTAATATAAGAATGAGGCCTCAACATTTTGTCTCATTGATATGAAATTCAACCCCCATGGGCCGACTATATTCCTTGCAGCATTTCATAGATAATTATTCTTGATCTACTTTCATGACCTACTGAGTTCCATTCCGTTAACATTTTTGTTTTTTTAGACTCTCTGAGCCTCTTCCCATATTTGCTGATCCTTATGCCCTTCTGTCAGTCTACATTTTATACAAACTATATCCAAAATATCATAAATTAATTTTAGAGAAACTTAAAGAAACATTCAGAGACATTGAACATTAACTCTTTGTTCTTATGGATTAAAGGCTAACATTTGAGAGCAGAAGTCATAGCCAAATGAGTGACTGCAGGCATTTAAACACTTCTGCTAGTCTTTTAAATTAGCTGATTATAAATATGAGCAAGAATGGCAACATGGATGACAAATATATTTTCTAGAATGGTTCATCAAAATGCAATATCTTGCTGAGGATGTCAGAGAGGTGGAAATATGTAAAATAGGGAAATCAAAATTAATTATAAAAGCTACTGAGGAAATATGAGTAAAATACAAGTTGAAATGAAAGGTATAAGCAGTCCTATTTCTTAAATTATGAGCAATGATATTTAATAGTTAGACTGCAGACCACTGTCCTGAGCTAATCTAATAGTTGTGTTTGTTTACTTATTAAAAACTTGACTGCAGTCTCATGTGTAGCTTGTATAGACACTACAGAATATATATATATATATATACATATATAAATATATATATATGTGTGTGTGTGTGTGTAGGTAGCTTGTATCCAATGAAAACAACTTAGTGCATAGCTTAGAACACCCCCAAACTATCAAGGCAAATAAGAAAAAAAAAATGATTGCATAGATGAACTTAGATGAACTTTGGCTATATCAATAATAGTCAAAATACACAGACAGAATGGAGTGTGGGGCAGGAGCAAGAAGTCATTAAGCACTGCTTCCCCCTTTTTTTCCAAGGGATCTGAGCCTGCACGACAGAAGGCACAGTCACTTTGTCATCAGCGAAGTGCAAATAGTACAGTTCTTGAGAGCAGCATAGCAGTATCTGAAAGCAGAACTTGCCTGAGCTCTTACTTGATGAACTAGGTCTACAAGCCAGACAACCACTTCCAGCACCACCAAGGAACTGAAACAGGCAGACTAATCAGTGCATAATCTAGAAAACATCAAGATATCTTTGCTATTTCAATTTAAATTACATCTTTGACTGTAATGCAGGCATACTGTACTTATGCAGTGCTGGTGGTAAAAGCAGGTACGTTGTATTTGGAATGTTCCTTGCACGATCCCACTCATGAAGAAAGGTTTTGTTAAAAGAATTGTGAATACAGTCGTTTTTAATTCCTATAGTCAATATATTGTTGGAGTTATCTATAATAATGTTGTCTCACTGACTAATTTTGATACACAAAGAAGCTGTGGATTATATTTACTACCAAAAAGAAACTAATTGCCTAGAAGAACAGCTACCAGAGTGTTCTGTATATTCTTTATTGCTGTTTCAAGAAATATGCTTGGTTTGACACAAGAAACTGTTTTATTATGTCATTTATAGTATCACTACTTATTTTTGATCTGTGCTGCCATGGCCAATATCCAGATGACACTAACTCAAGAGAAAAAGGCTTTAATTATTAGCGTCATTAATTTTCTGAATCAACATCTCACAGTATAGTGATAATGTTCAGTTTCATTGAAGCAACTACTAAAAGGTGGACTTTGTTGTTTCATATTACAAACACATGTTGCTGCAAGGAATTCCATATTCCTGAAGTATGTGCTCCAGGACAGCATTTTTGTTGTTGATGGTTACTGTTATTTGGTTGAAATTTTAAGCCATATTAGTATTAGGTGTATAATCTTAACATATTTAATATATTTTATGAATTGAAAGGGACCAAGATTTCTTAGAATCATAGAATCCTTAAGGTTGGAAGGGACCTTTAGAGATCATCTGGTCCAACCTCTCTGGGGTCACACAGGACTGCGTCCAAGCAGCTTTTGAAGATCTCCAGAGAGGGAGATTCCACAGCCTCCCTTGGCAACCTGTTCCAGTGCTCTGTCACCCTCACTGTCAATAATTTTTTCATTACGTTCCCATGGAACTTTTGGCGTTCTGGTTTGTGGCCACTACCTCTAGTTCTATCGGTGGCCACTACTGAAAAGAGGCCAGCACCATTCTCTTCACTCCGTCCCCTGAGGTATTTATATACACTGATTAGATCCCTTCTCAGCCTTCTCTTCTTTAGGCTGAACAGGCCCAGCTCTCAGCCTTAAAGGCTCTCTCAGCCTTTCACATAACAACAAAACTCCTCTAGAGTTCATTGGGTCCAGCGCTGGGACCCAAAAATGTCCTGACATTTTTTCTCTTCCAATTTGGGTAACACTAGCTCCAGAACTGCCCCTGCAGTTCCTGAATTTCCAAGTTTATATTTGTTCTCTTTTAACCTTTTTCTATCGTATCACTGCCTAAGGATTGCTATGTGGTATAGAATGTCAAGTGCTCCCCATTTATAGGGGATATATTTTTGAAGTGCTAGTATTCCAGCTATTGACATTTTCAAAGAATACTGCTGATTGGTATTGCAGCCCAACAGCATCTTTTAAATACTAGAGCAAAGGGGATATACCAACAGTAGCAGTAATCAAACAAAATTTTGACAGTGTGGGAAACAAAGATAATTCTTCCTTCAAGCCACAGGAAATTAATTTTGGAACCTAAGGGCACATAAAACCTCTAAAGGGTCGCAGTCTCTTAGATTTTAATTTCTTGCACACTTTGTGCATTTTTTCTATCAGTAGGCAAACATCATTAGCACTTCACAATTTCTGATCCAGTTACATTGTCCCCTCAGTTCTTTGCATTTGTTAATCTAAAAGTATTTTTCTTAAATACTCTCCAAATAACTGGGTCTTGTCAACCTTGTACTTTAAGGCAGATAAAATCCAAACGAGCAGTGAAACTAAATCTGTGGAGCGATGGATAATAACAAAGGGAATGAAACTGACTACACTCTTTTTCTTTTTCCCTTGCCGCTGCACTGAGCATCCCGCTTCATTGCTCTACACCTCCTAACCATACGACACATATCTGAAAAGCGCAGATAAGATTATTTCAATAATTTCCTTCTAATCCTGTTTTCTTTGTTCCTGTGATGAACTGCCTGGATCATCTAATGCAACACCTGCCATCAGAGACAACCATGTCATATAATCCCTTTCATGAGCTTATCGAGCACAATTTTAAAAGTGTTTAAGTCTCTTCATCCTGCTATTCCTATTTTGCTGAAAACTACCATCACAGGTCTTTTCATTAGAAATTATCTTTTATTTCTCATCCTTATTTCATTCATAGCCCCTTCCTACCCATTTGATCTCTTGCTCAACATTGTGTATCGGTAAATAAGGTGAAGTGAAAAGCATTAAGTAGCAAAATGACCCATTTCAGTTAGGGACAGGCAGAACCATTTAATCTGGATGATGGTAGACCAAAACCTGCCCCCTAAAAGCCTACTGGCTGCCTTTTCTATTTTAAGGGCATTAGGATTAATCTATGCAGACCATTTTCTCTCACACTGATGCTGGAAGTGTAACCCGTAGGAATATGCGTGTCACCAGAATCGCACTTTATAGGTGAATGCAGCTCAGTGACTTGTTACCCTTGAACAAGAAATAATTCTACTTTACATCTAGACCTACATCTAGATCTGTTTTCATAGGCTCATACTGTGATCGGTTAACGTATACAGTTCCTGCTCTTCATATTAACAGAGGATATCTACCTTTTAAAGAAACAATTTTAATTAGTTGCTACATACATGACTTTGCGTTTGTACAAGTAAATTTCATCTCTATTACTTACATTTTCAAGATTGCTCCATTAGCATCATTACTCTGAGATGAGGTTTACTCTAAGTAACACCTGTTGCCATCTTCCTTTTTATCTATCTTCTTTAATAACTTATTATACCCTTCTTGCTTAAAAATAACTTCTTATTCATCACCATGTTGATTACTTTATGGAAGCTCTAATAGATAAGATGACAGTGAAACAGAAGTCCATGTTCTCTAAGAAAGCTGTAAGGTCAATCTAATACTATTTTGTTAAAGCGTATCACACACACATCAATCCTTTCTCATTTGACGTAATTTCTATAATAATTATTTCCTTTAAGACTTATTCTAATTGCACAGTCAAGGTCATTCTGACAGTCCAGTAGCTGCCTCAGTCATTTCTTCCCTTTCCATTCATCCAGTACAATTTCTGAATACTGATATCTTTTTTCCTCAAACCCCCATCTATTCCATAAAGATTTGTCATAATAATATAATGAATTATCCCAATTTCCTAAATGATATTTCTCTTCTTCCTTGAACTACAAATTCCTCTGAGTTTTAACAGTTCTGATTTGGAAAAATTCAAGTGTTTTCCATAACTGAGATGCTATTATCTCAGCGTAGCTAATTTCACAATAACTACATATACGTATGTAATATTAGCAGAGTAAGCTTGAGTCTTTAGGAAAGGGTACCTTATTTGTAGCCTAAAATAATTCAGAAATACAGAATTCATTCTAAAATACAAAAGTGTCTATTTATCATCTGTCCTTGAAGTTTAGAGAGGACTCTCCTAACATCACCGAGGTTTCTTCTAGCATTCTTCCCCAAATTCTGATCAAAATGAGTTTGTTTGCTCCACGCTGCCTGTTCCTATTTATTCACAGTTTATGACTTCAATAAGCAAAAAAGCTGTCCTATCATCTCAGTTTATATTATGCTTTCCTGAATATCACAAAGCTTTAAGTGAGTGTTGTGTTACTAGATATTGCAGTCAAAAAAAAAAAAGGACAAATTTGGTGGAAATCTATTGTGGTCATAACTGGTAGTCATAATCGGTCAAACTTAATGATCCCATAAAGGAATTTTTACATAGAAATATAAACCTTACAGTCTAGTTTTTAATGCATATATAATCACAGGTAAAAACACTTTCAAGTAAATAAAATACACAACGGATTGAGACAAAAGAATTAAAAAATTAAATCATTGTGGATTTCTTGCAGTAGTGTTGTAGTTCATAGGCTTTGTCTTAAATCTAAACCCAACTACTTTTTAGTCTAACCTCCAAAAATGAAATTATTAGCATAGAAGTTAAGCAAATACTGCAATTTACACAATGACTTCTTTGATATCAGTCAGGAATGATTTCTTCCACCCACCAAGTTAACTCTAAGCTAGAGTCAATAGGATCAAAGCAGGAATCATTTGATAAAATAATTCTGTTTCTGTGATGTTTAGACTAATTACTGCAATGGTCCTACTAATATAATACTCAGTGCCCCCTAAGATTGTGTATAGCGCTCCAGACAGCTGGCATCACTTCAGAGTACAAATATAACCCACCCCAAATACTCCAAACATATGTTATTAATACTGTAGTGCCTAACCTATTGACATCAATAAACAGTCCCTCAGTCTGGGTATCCATAACCCACCTCTTACTGTGCATGAACAGGATCACCCTCACAGTCCAACTGCTGCCTGCTCGCAGGGGGCCATGTTTGATGCCCTTCGATGCTCTGCTGGCTCCCTCACACCTAGGTCTGGAAGCCCAGGTAGCCTTCTGAGTTAGCAAGTCTAAGCACGGTGGGAGTCTGACCCCACTCGGGCTTGCAGAGCTGCTGGTCTTAGATCTTAGACCTTAGAGGTCCTTTCCTACAGGCTTCTGAAGATCCCAGGCATCACTCCAATGCTAAGTAAGTCACTAGTATTTTCCATGCTCTAGCTATGTTACTGGGTATACAGAATGCACTACCTAATATTGCAACCTCCTAAACTACACTTAACACACCTCTGCAAGGCTCCTTTAACTATGCAATTTAAGAGGCAGAGAGTTGCTAACTCTTTGAGACCTTGTAAGAGGTGTTAGGAAATGTTTAACTGTGACTTCAAAATCCTATCATATGCTGCAATACACACACCATCTGTATCTCAGTTCAGACCAGTATAATGTCCAAAAAGTCCTTAGGTACCCTTCAAAATGCTTCAGTCATCTTCCTCTAGTTAAGAGCACTTAATTGTTCCAAAATATACATTATTTAACACTTTTTCCTTACCCATAAAATTTCCTTTTCACAGAAGGAAAAGCACCATGCTTCAACTAACATCCACCCAAACAGGTGGAATAATTTATCTGCAATAAATAGGAGTGAGATTCAGCACAGCCTCTATCCATCTTGTGAAGGTGCTAAGGGTTCTTATTAAAAACTATGGTTTTTAATGGCAGGTGAGTCACTGCCACACTGCAGTCAACAACAATGTACAGTAGGTTATTTTTACATGTACTATAATTCTTAGAATAGTCTTCATGTATTCAAGCAGCATTATTCTGAGAAAGACATCATTTTTTATCACTAAATGCAAAGAATATGCAAATCTGTGAATAATAATTCTATAATAGTGTGAATAACATTTATAATAACAATAAAAATAGTTTAAAAAATCAAAGATATCAAAAGTTTCTTTTTTCCATCCCCCCAAATTAACCAAGACTATGTAGCATTTTTCTTAAAAGTATCCTCAATAATAGGTGACATTAAGAGTTTAATCCCAGCTTCATTTATTTCCAGAAATAATCATACACAGTGTTAAAATACACATATATTTTGAATCAGAATAGCCTTTATAAAAGTATGCCAATTATATATATTTTTTAATTTTATTAAGCTGAAATTATTTTTTTTTTTAGTTTGTTTAAGTAGGTCTTAAGCTAGATCTCAGCCTCCTGCAGCCTTTGGAGGACTGATATACACGTCACTCTGTGTCAGACTCTCCTGGTTTATTTAGATTATTTTAAATGCTACTGTCTAAATTGCCCTCCAAAACCATAGTATATTGCTGCAGAGATGTAATATTGTATAGATATAATGTACTAGTATAGTATAATAATACTATTCTCTGGATCTGTGTGGTAAATTCTTTTCTACTTCATGCAAATAAATGGTGGTGTTCCATCTGAGAGGTGGTCTATATTTCCATAATATAGATTGTAATTCTACATGTTGGTGTGAGGATCTTGGAGATCAGAGAAAAAAGAGCTCAGAGGAATCAGAAACAGACAAGTCAGAGGCAACTCGGCCTCAATATCCTCCATGCATCCATGGAAGAGGTAGAATGAAACTGGTAGTCTCCTTCACCTACATAAAGAAAGTCTTTTTAAAAGTCAACAGCAGCTTCTCCTTTTGTTCAAGGAAATACAGATAAGACTCTTAATTTTCCCATGAAGTGTTTTGTAAGGGTCACTATCTAAAAATATATAGAATATGTAACACATTTTAGAATCATTCAGTTTGAAGAACACTTTCTAAGATCATGATACTGTTTTATTTTTAAAGAGAACTCCTAAAGTCTTCTTCTAAGCCATAATAGCAACATTTTTCAAGTGAGCAAAAGTAATTTCAAAGGAAGCAAGGAAATGTAGACTCTCTCATTTTAGCCCTTTAAGGCCAGTCACAGATTGACCATACTGTGCTAGAAAAAGCAATGTTTCCATGCCCACATTCCTCATGCATATGTTTATCCACATAGGTTTTTGATTAATTAAGTTAGGCATACATGTAAGTTTTAAAACTAATAGGACCTTATTTTTCAGGAATGAAAGCCTGAAAAGGGTAGTTAAAGAAATAAAAGATGGATTACCTAGTCTTATTATATTTTTAGTATTATTTACTGTTTAGCTTTCAGACTGTTCTCAAACTCATGGTTGAGATTTTTCAGGTTCATTTGGAAGATACATAGTTATATAGCTGGCTTGAGTACTCAGTACTAGAGTGGCTATTTGATCTGAAAGCAACCAGTTTTTCTTTTGCTTTGCATTTTACAGGACAAGATGCACTGTTTTGCTCTTATTAATTCTTATATTACTTTCAGAGAGAGCTTCATGCTGTTAGTGGATTATTTTTGTTTCAGCTGTTAAAACTAAACTAATCTTTTAAATAGAATATATTATGTAAATTACACTGGTGACACCTTTTTCACACATGGGCAAAATATCACTGAACAATTCTATTAGCTCTGGAAAGACATTTCAAAAGAGAGTGTAACAAATGCACTTCATATATTGAGTCTTTGAACACTGACAATTGACAACACTTAGTGGACACAAGTGTCATGTATCCTTTGAACACTTCATCATTCTGCAGTAGTAAGAACATATCCAAAGATTACTGCAGACTTTTTTTTTTCGCTTTAACATCTAACAGTGGTGAAAGCACCTTTGACTTTTTTCATCCTATGCACTTTTAAGATTAGCATGACTCTTGAGTGCACTTTAAAATCCACTCTATTGCTTTAAAAGATGAAGAAAAGCCTATCAGTTTTGTCAACACTGTCACATGGCTGCTTTTGTCTCTGTCAGTCCTTCTTTCGCTTTCTCATATCTGCTTTTTATCAAAAAGCAGATACATCCATTGCCAGATTTAATTCTAATTGTGCCTTAGCTTTCCTTGTCACATCTCTACATTCCCTGACAGCATTCCTATATTCCTCTCAAGGGGCCTTTCCTTTTTTCCACTTTCTGTATATTGCATTTTTCTTTTCGAGTTTTGCAGCAGCTCCTTGCCTATCCGGGTAGGCCTCCTGCCCCGCCTGCCTGACTTCTTACTCAAAGGGGTGCACTGCTCATGAGCATGTAGGTTGAATACTAACCAGCTCTCTTGGGTCCCTCTTCCTTCTAGAGCTCTAGCCCATAGGATTCTTCCGAGCACGTCTCTAAAAAGGCCAAAGTTGGCCCTCCTGAAGTCCATGGTTGCAAGGCTACTTACAGCGCTGATTCCTCCTTGTTGGATCTTAACTCAACCAACTCATGATCACTGCAGCCAAGGCTACCCTCCATCTTCACATCTCCAAAATGTCCCTCTCTATTTGTTAGTATGAGGTCCAGTAGCCCACCTCTCCTCACTGACTCTTCCACAATCTGTGTTAAAAAGTTATCATCCATGCACTGCAGAAACCTACAGGAGTGTTTGTGCCTGGCTGTGTTGTCCCTCCAGTTGATATCTGGGTGGCTGAAGTTCCCCATGAGAACCAGGGCCTGTGACCGTGAGGCTACTTGCAGCTGTCTGTAGAAAGTCTCATCAACTTGCTCATCCTGACCAGGTGGCCTGTAGCCAACGTCTACCAGAGTGTCTCCCACATTAGTCTGCCCTCTCATCCTTACCCACAAGCTCTCAACTTGCTCATCATCCACCCCAAGTTTGAGCTCTGTGCATTCCAGTTGCTCTCTCACATAAAGAGCAACTCCACCACCTCGCCTTCCCAGCCTGTCCTTCCTAAAGAGCACATAGCCTTCAATGGCAGCGCTTCAGTCGTGTAAGCTATCCCACCATGTCTCTGTAATTCCAGTGAGATCACCATGCCAGGACCGCCCACAGATATCCAGTTCCTCCTGTTTATTCCCCATGCTTTGCGCATTGGTGGACAGGCATTTAAGGGAAGTAATCAAGCCTGCAGATTTCCTGGGAGGGGTGAAAGAAGACCCTCTATAATCATCTCCTATACTCACTTGTCCACTACCATATTCCTGTTGGATGCCTTCTGACTTTGGCTACATGACACTGATTGCCCAGTCCTTTTAACATTCCCCTTTCCCCTTCTTGTTTAGTTTAAAGCCCTCCTAGCCAAACTGGCCAACCTTTTGGCAAAGACACACGTGCACTTCTTGCTGAGGTGGCTCTCATCATTCCTCACTAGCTGATGATCTTCAGAGTCCCATGGTCATAGAAACCAAAACCCTGTTGCTAAGATCAGTGGCACCTGTAATACCTGCCTCTTCCTCCTCATATCCATTCCTCTCATTGTCAGGATAGAGAACACAACCTGGGCACCCAGACCTTTGACTGCCATCCCTAGGGCTCTGAAATGGATAAGTATGTTTCTCAGTTTCCCCGTGGCCCACATGAAACAGTAACAGGAAATAATAGTAAGACGCCTGGACAAGCCTTGGCAGTCTCTCTACAAGGTCCGTTATTCAAGCCCCTGGCAGGCAACAGACCTCTCTGGATAAGGGGATAAGGGGCTGGGTCTACAGATGGGTGCCTCCATGACCTGCAGTAAGGACTCACCCGGGGCAATCATTCACCGCTTCTTCTGGGTGCTCCTTTTCTCCTTAGTGGAGCAGCTTCAGATGCAGACTTGACTGCCTCACTCTAGACAATCCCCTAGATGGACCTTGGTCCTTGACCTCATTTGTCTGTTCTTATATTCTTATATTATATTCTTATATTAAGAGGAGGCACTTAATTCTGCCCCCTCTGCTCTGTGACAAGAGGGTAGTGGATCCTCAGCTCAAATTGGGGGGTTCTCTTGGTGCACTTCCTGGGGCAACTGCATAATGCAACTCCAACAGTCTATTTCTTTCTTGCATTCTCTAATACTCCTCAACCTTTCTACCTCCTCCTTCAGGTCCAGCACTAGGCTAAGTACCTGCTCACACCTAAGGCAGGTATTGCTTTTGCTGATAACGTGGAGAGGCTCAGCCACTCCCCACAGCCAGAGACCTGGACGGCTGCATGTTTCTGTGACAGCTCAGTCTGTGTCACCACATTCCTCCTGGCTGAGGCTCTCTGCCGAGTAGAGACCATGGCTGCACCTGAATTCCCATTCATGGAAGAGACTGTGGAGAGAGCTCTTTCCCTGAGCCAGGAGGAGCCTGCTTGCACCCTGCCTGCACTACCCGCCACATCGCTCTCCTGGTCATGCTCCCTGAGGCATGAGTCTTGCTGACTCTGCCCACGCTGAGGCAGAGCCGCCTCTGGCTTGGGGCTCCACGCTGCCTGTGCAGCTGGTCCGTGCTGTGACTGCCTCTCGCTCCCGGCGCTTTCCTGCCTGGCAGCTTTTGCCGCGGTTGTGCTCCTCTAGATAATGTGCTTCGGCACGAGAGTCTGCTACGGAGCTCTTCCCTTCCAGATGAATATAGTGAATGTGATAATATAGCGAAGCTAGCTTCATTTCATTTCCAGGATTTTTGTCTCTCTTTTTTTTTTTTTTTTTTTTTTTTTTGTTCTGATCATCTTTCGTGACTTTTGCCATAACCTGCTGCTCTGAGTCAGGTAATGTGTAGACATAACGTTTGAAGTTCATAAATATTACATATATGTATCACATGTGCTATGGTGACCTGCTTGCTTATCTTTCCATTCCTTATTTCAAGAGATAGGCCTATAAATATTTCCTCACATTTCACAACATAACCAAAATGCTCACAGCCCTGGCCTGGAAGTTCTTCTCCACTCTTCAGTATGGAAAACTGCTATTGTGTTTCTCCTTGTTCATTTCTCTTCTTTGAGTCTCTAGCCACTTAGCTGCATTAAAGTTTTAATTTCTGTGTTGAAGCAAAACATGCTGATTTTTCTTCGTTACCTGTGTCCTTGGTCTTAGTAACACGTGAAGGCCAGCCTGCTCAAGCACTTGTGTTGCCACAGTCACAGCTGTCTTGAAGAAATGCCAATGCTGTGATGATAATGGAACCATAAGAGAACAAGCTATTTCATCTCTTCTCATTTATCAGAAATGTAACACTTAGCAATATAAATGAACTGGTTCCTAGCCGGTTCCTGGTGTGGTTTAACATTTGTTATGAATTTTCTATGGTAGATGCATTTATTTTTAACACAATCATTTTGTCAATCAGCTGTTGGTCAGAACTGCATAGTGATAAACATCAGAATATTTCTTCTGTATTTTAAAATAAAAACAAAAAACCCTTTATGCTATTCATCTTATATTGACTAAAGAATATTACTGAAAGGCCTTGCAAAAGGTCTGATTCCTTTAATTTCCATGACTTAAGTATGTTGTTGGTACATGGACTGCTTGAGATACTATGTGGTATTATGTATCTTCTGAAGATATCCGTACCTGGAAAAGTGATGGAACG
>VWPW01022536.1:9133-30382 GCA_013389825.1 Crypturellus undulatus
GGCCCCGCTGCGCGCCCCGGCGCGGAGCGGAGCCGGGCCGGGAGCGGGGGGGACGGCGCCGCCCCCGCTGCCGCGGCCGAGGTGAAAAGTCACTTTTACAATTTGTAGCTGCGCGGCGGCGCGCAAGGAGCGTGACAATTCGGTTTGAACGCCCTGACAACGCGCTGAAAAGGCCCGCGGGGCTGGGGCGCAGCGCTCAGCGCCCGGCCGCAGCGCCCAGGGGCTCCCGCGCTAGGGACGGTGCCCCCGGCCCGCGCGGCGCGTTGGCCCGAGAGCCGTTTAATTTATTCGAGATGTTCATTCATATGAAAATTGTATTTTTGTACATAAAGAGCTTTATTCTATTATTATGCCTCCTGTCAAAGTGGGTTCGTTTTTTAATTAAAAGAAAATGTGCTTTAAATTACCCTGTAAATAAAAATTTTAACGTTTTTACTGAATTGTAGCCGTGTCTCTGGCGTTCTGCTTGTTCAGGGTGGGTTTGGGGCTCCTTGCTGGGGCCCAGCTGGAAGGGGATGGTTATGCCAGGGTCCTGCCGTCCCATGGCTGCTCCGGGGACCAAAGTCCACCCTGCTGCCTTGGAGGGTGTTGGGGGAACCCTCTGAGCGCCGAATCCTGCCTTGCTGCAGAACTGCTCCATCCTGCCCCTCTCCAGTATTCCCCAACACTCCCATATCAGCCCAGGAAGCCAAGCACCCTAAAGCATCGCAGCATCTTCAGCTTCCCCCTATTTTAGGGAGGAAGAAGAGGAGGGCTCACGTTTTTACGCTACTTTCTGCACCCAACATCCCCAGAGTTGCACGAGCAGNGCCCCTCTCTAGCGTTCCCCAACACTCCCATATCAGCCTGGGCAAGCACCCTAAAGCATCGCAGCATCTTCAGCTTCCCCCTATTTTAGGGAGGAAGAAGAGGAGGGCTCACGTTTTTACGCTACTTTCTGCACCCAACATCCCCAGAGTTGCACGAGCAGAAAATGCAGAACAAAATATGTACATCTCCCGTTACATCTCCTTCACACAGAGGCAGAAACAGACGTTTCCAACACTGAACACGCACACAAGCCCCTGAAGAAATGTTTTGAGGTACATACACATGCATTATTGCTGCTCATCAAGGGTAAAGGTTGGAAAACACCCTAAAAACCTATTTTTAGTGCATTCCATCTACTTTCATTCTTCCATGCCTCAGTTTCCCAGGTGTAAAGCTAGAGCAGCACCTTGCTCCACACCACGGCTGAACAGAAAGGTTGCATCGAGCAGAGCTTTCAGGCATCCCAGTACTCAGGAGGCCTGTGAAATTTTTGGTGTGAAAAATAAGGTGTAAAAAATAAAGAAAATAAGGTGCAACGAGAATCAGACAAAACTATGAGTAGCTGTTCATTGACTGGGCAAATTCTGCTCCTCAAAGTCAGCCCTCCTGTGTAATAAAATATATAGCAAATAAATTAAATTGGATCATATAATTACTGCAAAATATACATGCAAATAGGCTGAATTCAGGTTGCACAGACACCTCCGTGGAGGTATTTGCTCCTTCCAGGTGTCGGAGTTTGCAGTCTTTAGAGTATTTCTTTACCAGGTTTTGCACATACACAGACACATGCGCACACTCATCTCCCTCAGTCAGTACCAACACAAAAGAGGAAACGTTATTGCTTGGAAATCTTAATTGAAGCATAATGCTTATATTAATTAGACGTCATCAACCAGTATAAGCCAGTTCCTTAATGATGTCCCGTTAAATAAAAGCGATTTGTGAAATCTAATTCTGGCAGTAACAGGTCTTGATCTGCGGCGCAGTGAAGCTTCGCTTGCACCTGCCCTTGAAAGCCAGGAGGTTTTGTATGGAGTAGCCTCCAGGGGCTGAAATTCAGTACAGTCCGTGGAGACGGAAGGTCACCTAAAGTCACTGGGTCCCAAGACACTGGACTTCAATCTCAAAGAAGAAAAAACCTCCACAAAACTTCAAAATAGCCTCTCTTCTTTTGTACTGCCTTCACTGCGAGCAGAGATCTGTGGATATTCTGCACTATATAAAGAGCAAACGTGTAGCAGGGTTCAGTGTATGATGTTAATGTTCCTAACGGGCGATGAAAGCCGCACACTGCGCGCGGGTACAATTGGATTCATACGTTAACATGAGTCAGGAACACGGATTCAGAGCTGGACAAATCTGCCTCTGGGACAGATAGAATGTCCATGTTCAGAGGCTGCCGTCCCGAGCGGCACCCCAGTCTACAACAGTGGCTTTTGTGATTATTTTTATGAAAAAAAAATAAATAGTTTTGTGATTTGACATTAGAACAGGCTTCCCCCCATTCTGGACAGGCAACAGACAATTGTACTAAAATAGTACAAATAAGAAGGGATAGAATTAGCTGAAAGAAATATTAGGACTGCTGAAATTATTGACAAATCCCTGGCAGAAAAAAAAATCAGTTGGTAAAATGTTTCCATAAAGAGACACTATCATCTCAGTCTCACTGAAAGCAGAGGGAAGATCATTAGCGACTTCAGCAAGAATAGGATCTAGTCTCAGAGTTGCTAAAACAAGTCAAATTTGAACCCCGGCACCACATTGCATATATGTATATGGATTTTTTCATACGTCTGCCCATGGTGTTGGTAATCCCTCATCCTTGCGGGACCAAAATAACCACCTTCAGGGAATGCAAACACAGGGACCCTCTGCCAGGGGGTTCTGCAAGCCCTTAAGTCGCCTTTAATTCCCCTGGGTTAAGAGAGAAAGTGTGAGACAGCCCCATAGACACGCGCATAGATACAGAAGATACGCTGAGCTCTTTAAATAGCTAATGCTGCTGCGAAAGGAAAGGAAGGATAAAAAAGACCTTTCTCTAACCCCATAAGAAATTACTTAGAAGGATGAGCAGGGCTCTGAGGGGACAAAATCACCTGGAAAACACGTTTGACCCCAAAAGATGCTGCCAGGCAATTCTTTAAGCTGATCTTTGTTGCTGGCAAGAGCTGCAGCCCTTTGGCTTCTGAGCACATTGCTCGCTCGTGTGCCTGCCTTTTGTACATGCAAATGTAGCACTTTCTCCTCAGACATTGTTTGGCTTTTAATCTACTTCTGTAGTGACTTTGTGGATCTTATGCCTCTTCTGAGACGGGAAAAGGATGTGGACAGAATAGAAAAAGAAACAGGATCAACTTCACTGACTGGGTTGAGAAGACGGTATGAAATTGCTGCTACATTTTCAAGTATATATGACATTGTGAAAAACATCACTTTTTTGTCAATAGAAAGTATTACAAAAGGAAAAAGATCTGAATTTTATATGCTTCTTGAGTGAAAATAATGTTAACTGAAAATCTTCAGCATCCTTTGGGAGAATTTCTACATAAACACCTCTTGCTCAATCAATCACCATTGTGATGATTTAAGCGATCACTATTTAAGAGAAATAATCTTGTGGCCCACACTAAAAAAATCAATTTCTGCACTTCACCTTTACAACAGAGTATCTGTGAACCTAAAACTCTACGGGTTTGAGAGACCCGTAATTCCTGATTTCAATGCCCTGTGGTGCCAGGGGCACATTGCTCCCATCCTCTCCGCTTTGCCAGCTCCCAAACAAGGCTCTTTAGTCATTAACACGAACATCTTGGGAAGGATTTTTATTACTGAATGTCAATCTGCTGCAGATTGAGATTTTGCCCTGTACATTATCTGTAAAATACAGGCTGCATTACTACCTGGGAGCCCGTGAAACTCAATATCATAATTACAGATCTCTGGTGCTCGGGTGCTCCATTAGGCCTGGTTTCTATAGGAGGCAGAGATTATCACAACGCAAGCAGGTGACTTCTAATTGTCAGCGTCAAGGGCCTTCCCATGGGTGGTACCTGCACTTGAAAGAAAGCACCCAGAGGAGCCACGCTGCCACGGACCGAGCCGTTGCACCGCTAGTAAATACTACAGAAGGGAGATGTCAAAATGCCCCATAAAGTACTTGCTGCTTCTGATGCTTTGCCAAACTTCTGCAGGCTCCAAAGGGCATTACTAAAGCATTTATTAGTCTAGATTGACAAATTAAGTGATATTTCCCACTGGATAACACTGTGTTAAGCCATAGATGGCACAGTGTTATTTTTTATTTAGATGTTGGTCTTGTGCCCCTATTTGACCATCTCTGCAGCAACATCTGTGAGTTCTTCCCATCACGGCATCTGAAAACTTTATGAAACTCTGATGGCTCAAAGAGGAAGAAGGAAAAAAAATAAAGATAAAACACATTACAGAGGCGGTGGTAGAGATGCAGCGTGACTTGACCCCAGCCATCATTCCATGTCCACTGTTTTGCAAAGCAGAAAAAATGGTCCTTGCTCAACTTGCTGCCCTGTTTGTTTGTCTCGTTGACTTGCAGCAAGACTTTGTCACTCGGTAGGTGGCATGGAGCACATGGCGTGAGATTTGGGCTGAGCAGAGGAGCTGTCCCTCTGACCCCCAACGCCAACTCGTCTAGACACCTCAACTCTAACGTAAGGGCAGACTCCTCGTGGATTCTTCCCTTTTTTATTTCCTCAGGTATAAAAGTCAAGCTGTACCTACAATATATCCCCCTGTGGGGATGTGAGTTTTAAATGTAGCATTTGGACACGTACTACACACTAGAACTGCATATTTTTATAAAAAGTACAAACTTACAGAGGTATCAGACTTCTGGAGAAGAAATTAGCCTTATTCCTTGAGTAAGAGGGAATAAGGGTCTGCTGGGTTCATAGACCATGAATGTGGTCTTGCACAGACGGTACCAACAGAAGCTGTCCCAGGGTGCGAGGGTTTCTAATGCCTGAACTGCAAAGAAAACCCTCAGACTGTCTCACAAACCTCCCTGCTTTGAGCTTATCTGTTTAGTCGCACTATCGAGTCCTCTGTCCCCTCTCCTGTCACTCAGAGGGTTCTCATTGCCTCATAGACAGACCAGGCCCCATCACTGCACAGCCTCCTGCCAGGCTCCCGGTCACACCTGGGAGATGGTCTCCGTTAGGAGCTGAAGCTCGAGAGGGGACTGAGGCCTCTATTTCCCAAACACGGATTTGGCAGAGTCCTCAGGACTTCACTGTCTCTTTCTTGGATTATTACATTCTGTACATTCCAGGATAATCTTTCTCTTACCTGAAGATTTCACAACAGTGCCTTCTAGGAAAGCATTTAAAGCTGACTAATGGCAGTCCGAGGCGATTACAGACCATAATGGTTTGTTGCACAAATAATGGATTAAGTTCCATCTGTAGGAGTTAATTGGACTTATTTCTACAAACAAACAACTTTTTCTGATGCTCCCTGTATGGCAGATGTCAGTAATCTTCATAAAAACCATATGTGCTAGGAACTGCAGCAGGAGGCTCTGCCATGGCAGCGGAGCATCCGTGGGTGCCTGCAGACCTGGCGGGCCCTGGGTTTCTCCAGACTGCAGGTTTTGACCAAGATGAGAAGGCAGAAGACACCGTATTTGCNACCATATGTACTAGGAACTGCAGCAGGAGGCTCTGCCGTGGCAGCGGAGCCTGCAGACCTGGTGGGCCCTGGGTTTCTCCAGACTGCAGGTTTTGACCAAGATGAGAAGGCAGAAGACACCGTATTTGCAAGAAGAAAAGATGCAAACGCAAAATCAAAGGATGATGTAAGCCCACTTTTGAAGGTGGTTGAAGAAGGGACATAGGGACTGGACACCCTTGGATCCTGTAGTTTCTCCTTGTTGCTACTGCCAGGACCAAAAGAAAAGGTGGTCCTCCATGAACACCTTCAGTTTAAAGAGGCCAAACAGAAGCAAGAAGTGTTGAAAAGCAAAAGAAGGAACAAGAATAGCTGTAACGGGTCCGATTCCCCGGCTGTTCCCAGTGCTAGCCCTCAGCATAGTCGACTGGAAAGAGTGTAAAATGCAGGACCAGAAAGGATGCAGATCACTACAAACAGGTCAAAGCTGAAGTAACTCCACTGAACAGCCCTGCCTCGTGTGAAGTTCTTCCTTTTGAAAAGCTTCCTCCTTGGCAAAGCTAGTCACTTCGTAAGGAAAAACAAGTGGTTCTATGACATTAAGGCGAAACCCTTTAAATCAGCATGGCCCAGAAAAAGCTTACCCTTGTCGCTGGGATTTGCCAGCTGGGATCTGGGAATCACAGGGAACAGGCAATATTTGCAATATATTTTCCTGCAATATTTTTCCAAGACCCTAGAGCAACTAAGGACCTTACCAGTAAATAGCAGCAACTATATGCAGCTGAGTCAATCCCTCCCTCCAAAGACTTAGTAGCTTGATTTGTATTTTTAATTTCTTTACTTGGCTGTCCCTAGATAAAAATGCACAAGTTGTTTCTGTAATTCACTGGTGTGAACCAGTGGGGTTTAAATTCTGAAATAAAAACATAAAATTTTTTTTTTTTCCTATGTGAGTATGCTCTCTCCTGCACCAGTTCTTTGCCTTTTTGAAAGGAAAACCTTCCCTGTCACAACATCAGTAATGGATATTCCTTTCTCAATTACCCCTTGCTTCACCAGGAGAGCAACTGATGCGCATCATGTTTATCCAGCTCACTGAAGTGCTTTCATTATCTAAGAAAAGAGGTTAATTAGTATTTAATCAATCTTTTCACATGGTACAGTTTCCTCCTCTCCTATTTGCAATCAAAAAAGAGGTAGGTTTCCAAAGCAAGAATGGCCTCTTGATAAATCAAGTGGCAGCTAATTAGGTCTGAGAGGTCCTAAAGAAGGAGGGCCAGGGCTACCTGACCTGGCCGGCTGTCACCTGCGCCGCTCTGCCTGTCACCTCCGCAGTGGGAAGCGCTTGTCAGGCGCTTGGAGGCTCCGGAGGCGGGTCGGATGCATCGCTCTGGCAACGGGAATTGTCAGGAAAGGGAAGGCGGCTGCAGCTTCGTGAGCCCAGGCTGGGGTTTGTGTGGGCACGAGCTCTCCGCTCACGGAGCTCCGAGGATCCACAAGCTCAAACCCTGCAGAAACTCTACCCTCCTCAGAGAAACAGATGGGATCTCTTTTCTTTTTTTTTTTCTTTTCCTTTTTTTTGTTTTTTTTCTCCCTCCAGTATTTATAGACAGCTCAGGAGGCATCCTTGCACCTGTACGGGGCTGAACTCAGGAGGTGAATAAGAGAAGTTAATGACGCTGGGTGCCAAAAGTTATGAATAATAAAAGCATCAGTCCTTCTAAAAGAAACATATGCAGCAGGATGGAGTTTCCTTCATTAGGCAGTAGGCAGGTTTTTGTTCTTCCCTGAAAAATGCCAGGAGCAAAACAGAATCTCTCACTGTTTCCACTGAATTAGTCCTGCTGGCTGCTTCGAGGGGGCTGTGCACAGATGTACCCTAAGGTCTAGCTGAGACAAACACCCCTCCAAGCAAAGGGGACTTAATTTTGGCACTCTCCAAGAGGATCCTTGGTGAGAGACTGGCACAGGACAGCTGTCCCAGGCATCTAACCTTCCCACTGTAAAACGGTCCCAATACAATAGATACAGATTTTTGCATGCATGTGATATTTATAATGGAGAAAGTGGCCCATACGTTCACAAACTTACCCATTTTGGCCACTCGACTCTTCTCTCCCTAGCCTGTAATTACAGACAATAAGGGGCTAAGTCACATGCCCTATGGTAGCCACACTTTGGATTTCTTTCCCCGACTTTGGGAAATTCATTGTCTTTAGCATAGTCTGGAGGTTCAAAGTCTGCTTTCACCCGGCGGGGCGCCCCTTCTGGGTTCATAAAGCTACGTTCAGAAATCTTTGGGCAGACCCAAAGCTGACAAAAGTGTCATTAAATAATGCTGGCAATGAATGAAGCTACCAAAGAAGACATAGTCCAGTTTGCATCTCAGTTACAAGAAGTGCAATGACAGAGTGAGTAATCGGCTAATTGTCTAGATGAGCCCTATTTTCACAGTGCAGTCGTGCGATCGCACCATCTGGGGGGAGCGCGGGGAGGGAGCCCCCGCGCACAAAGCGCTGCCCAACGCGCCGGCGACCGTCACCTTCCCACCCGCGCCCAAGGGAGCCCGTCGGCGTGGCCGGAGCGTTGAACCACCGCGTTGGAGAGACTCAATTCGCATTGCCCCAAACTGCAGCGTTTTGGGCGAACCAGCTCTCCAAAAAGCCACCTGAGCTGCCCCCAGGAGCGCCCGGCGCGGGGCAACGTCACGCTGCAGATGTCACCACGGTGCAGAGACCAGGGTGGCCGGCGCAGGCCGGGCGAGCGGTGCTGGACGCGCGGGGATGGGGGCATTTCCCCCTCCTCGGCTGGAAAAGAAAAAACTGAATTACTGCCTTTGAGTCCCCATCTATTTTTCTCCAAAGTTACCATGAAGCAAAAAAAAGTATAAATCACACTTTTAAGTGGGGCTGGCACTCGGCTCAGAAGGAGAGAGAGAAAAAAAAAGAGGTAATGCCATAATGTAAAATAGTTAAAAGCTTATTAGAGCTGTTCAGGGCAGTATGATTTCCACTTTGTTTCAGAACACCCCGAGCCCATCCTTTCATGCTATTGTGAAGGCAGCAATTCAAATCTCCCTTTGTCAGTATGAATGGCCCCTCTTAAAGCTCTTTTATGCCAACATATTCCCTACAGGCATATGCCCTTTAGCTCTATTACTGATTTACCCAAGTATTCAGCCCATACCTTCTGCTTTTCTTTTTCACTTACTGAAGTTCCACATGACACGAGCTGCAGCCTCTCCTTTGGTGACTGCCCCGCAGCCCCCTCCCGGCCCCCAAACTGGGATGCTGCTGTCTCCGCCGCTATCTATCTCACCAGGAAAAGCCACACAAAAAAACTAACAGAGGAGACTTTTCAGATGATTGATATTTCTTCCCCCCTGCTCTACCTCTCCCCCTTTGCAGGCCCACATTTGTTAGCACAAACAAGCGAGCGAGGGGATGTACCTCACCCCCTCCCTGCCAGGCAGCCATAGGCGAGAAAGAGCCTCGCGGTCTTTGAGGGGGGAAAAATGTGAGCGTAAAAAAACGCAAGTGGGCCTATTACCTCTACTTACCCTAATTAGACTGGCTTTGAAGGGCTATTCAGAGATTTTGAAAGGCCGTCCTCTCCCTGCATCTCATTGTGCAATGTTTGCAGAGACATTTGCATCTGTTTGTGCTTCTGAAAATAGCAAGGGATGCTTTCAAGAAAGCAAAGGCACCTCCAAGCCCCTGTGCACCAGCCCAAGTGCTGCAGCCCGAGCAGAGTTTAGGTATGTGAGGCTGGAGGGATGGAGGGATTGAGGGGGATGTAGTTTCAAAGGTTTCAGGACTCTACTCCAGCCCAAATTTAAACAATTGACGTTAACAATGCAATTTTAGGCAGAAAATCTGCTAACTAGATTAAATCCAGATGACACCGGACCCAGAAGCAAAAAAAAAAAAAAAATCAGCACTAAAGTAAACGGGTAGGCACCCTAACAGGATAGAAAGTGTGAAATCCATGCAGAGCTAGGGAGAATAGCTGGCAGGGCAGCCCGGGCTTTCATACGCATATGGCCTTGACCATTTGACTCTGGGCCCATTGAGGTGATCAGCTGGAGACGCGGAGGGGCATCCCTGGCAACACACACGTCCCGCTCGCTCCTTTGCGAAGGGCCGCAAAATAAAGCTGCATAAAGGTGATTGATAGTAAACATTTTGTAATTTGGGGGGATTAAACTTTCCGATGATCTTGATGGGGTTCTCAAGGCACTGCCAGAATGCAATTACATTAGAATAGCCCCGGCAGGATCACTGCTGGCAAAGCCACAATATCCACCAAAGAAAGGGGGTGTGAATGGGACAAAAGGGTTAATTTGAATACGTGCTGAAAAGCCTGGAGGTGCACGAGGAGCTCTGCAAGGACTTCATCAGGAGCCTGGGCAGGAGGAGACAGTTTTGCAAATACAGGGGGTGAGCAGAGAGGATGTTTGTAAAGCACGCTTGGAAAGGGGGGGAAAAAAAGCCCCACAAAGCTCATAGGGCTTCTTTCTTACTTTGCCCTTGGCTACGCTCAGAGGAGCACTTTAGATGGATTAATCACTGGGAAAAACAAGGAGATAAAAGTCTTCCTATGCTGGAGAGCGCTCCTCCAGCTGTGCGAGGGGTTGCTGCTGCTCGTGCCCTACCTTGCTGGCAGATTTCTGGGATCAGCCTTGGAGTTTAGGCAGGGATTCAGGCCAGGACGTGGAGTGAACAGCGGGATGAACAGCTCTCTCCCCTTGGAGGTGGGCTCCTGTCTTTGGGGGCTGGGAGTCCCAAGGGCTTTTCCACGAAGGACGCCTGGCCACGGTTACGCTATCACTAGGTTGAAGATTTTATCAGATTAGTCCCCCCGAAATGCTTAGCAGGCATTAGGCATGCAAATCCACTCGGCCGCTGCGCACACAATACATCCCCCCGTGCTCCCGAAACGCTCCTGCTAGTTTAGGCACCCATGACATGCGCTTTTCTGTTCATCTTTTTTAGCCTTTAAATATACAGTGTCATCTGGAAAAGACGCTCATGCGGGCACCGGGTCTGCCTGCGGTGGGTGGGCTGGAGGGCAGAGCTGTGATCCGCATCCTACCTCCAGCATCACTCGGCAGAGGTCACAGCCCACGCGAGGTGACAGGGACGATGCTGCACAGTCACTTCCTCTCGTGTCCCCAGTTGGCACCACGGCTGCATCCACTCCGCAGACAGCACCTATTTAAGCAAAGAGAAACGATGTCCAGCTTGTTCTGTGCCCTCCCCGGGCACACTGCAAAATAAGAGCAAGATCTGAATGTAGATTTGAGCAGCCTGAAGCAAAAGGGAAGTAAACAGGTAGGGAAAACCCAGGATTTAAGAGAGAACGTGATGCCACTGCTGCCTGCTTGGGATTGATGGCAAACCTCCCACCGATGCAGTTCTCGGCACGGTGGCTGCATGAAGGTGTCACTGTTGCTGGTGGGGCAGGATGAGAGCAGCTGCTGGGTACTTTTTTGAACTCTGAGGGCCATCAGGATGAGGAACCTCTGCGCCCAAAGTCAGCCCAAAAGCCATCTGAAAGCTCCCACATGGCTCATGGAACACCCTGCAGGGAGATGCCAGGAGATCAGAGCCAGGAACGTCTCTCAGGATGGGGTCACCCACGATCCCTCCTGCTCCTGCCGTCCTGCTCCATCCTCCACTGTTCTGTGCAGGAGCACCCGAGTTCCCGTGCGGGAGCTCAGAGGGGTTCACAGGAGGCCGTGGGCTGCAGATCAGCCGTGCTAGAGAACTCAGCTCCCTGCGGACCTGGGGCAGGGACTTCTGCAGCTCCCTCTGAGCCCAGGCGGGCTGCAGGTGGAGGGACTTGTCCCCCTTGGAAGGGGGCTCTGGGATGCAGCACAAGTGCGAAGGAGATGACAGCAGGTCACAGCAGATGACAACAAGTGTTTGTACCATTCAAGCCCAGCTCCTGCAGAACTACAAGTAGCCCTGCTAAAACAAAAATAAAAATGGGGAGGAGGCAAGCAAGGCAAAAAGTGGTGGACAATAAAAGTTGAAAAATTAATTCCCTTTTTTGATGCATAAAATTCTGGATGAAATTTCAGCATTTTCTCTCTGGGAACATAAGTAGCACCTGGCTGTGTGTTTTTTTGGTTGGGGTGTACGGATACAGCATACAACCTCTGTGTCTCTACCACTAAACTTGCTAAATACTTTACAAAAGCAAAGCAGGCCTGTTTGCTTGCGGCTTTGGTTTGTTTTCCCAATTTAGAGATGCAGAACCACCAGGAAAACCCACTCCCCGTCCCAACCTCCCACCAGCCAAACATCCCGCGGGGCCTCCGGCTGCCGAGGGACCTGAGTGGCTCCCGGGATGCCCGGGCAGGGACCCTTGCGCTTTCTCCCCACGCTGCCGGTTTTGGGGACGGGGATTTGGCTTCGGTTTTGTTTCCTTTGAGCACCCGCCGTGTTTGCGTTCGCGGCACAAAGCGCCTCGGCCCGGCTCGCACGAGCTTCAGATCTCGGCGCAGCCAAGTCGCAGGGGTCGCGGGTCACCCGAGGGCATCGGGGACACACAAAGTCTCTTGAGCAGCTAATGTAAGCCGGGGCAGCGGCGCAATGAAAGCGCATCCACTTGAGACTATCTACAAGGCACTCAGCCCTCTCTAAGGGCTTATAATGTTGACTCTCCTGTCATTGGATCCTAGCGCACGATAAGCCCTGGAGGTACGGGGGGCTTAGAGACCTTCATTCAGAAAAATAAATCCCACTGCCACCATTCTCTTCATGAAGATAAATATACCACAAACAGAACAAGGAAAGAGGCTGAACTCCTGATCTCGCTGCTGCCCGCCTTCAAATTGCCATTAAAAAGACAGCAGTTTATTAGGCTCCTTTATAATTTGCTATGAAAAAAAAAAAAAACTTACTAGACTATGAAGCGGTTGATTAGGTAATCTAATAGCAAAACCTGCTTGCAGCTCTAGCTATATCTAACGTGTCACTTCTGGTCCTCTCAAAAGAGAAAGTTCAGCAAAGAAAAAATATATATATATATATTTAGCATTTAAACTGCTTATTTTTGTGGTGTTGCCATTGGTGCTGTTGCACCCCGGAGGGGGGCATTTCGAACTACAAACCAGTGTTACATGCACTGGTTTTGTAGAGCAGGACTCTGCCTTGGTAGCTGCCCTACAAACACAGGTGGGATTTGACACACCAGTTCCCAGTCCTGAAACACTTTAATAGCATCATGGCACATTTTGGATCAGCAGGCATGGCACGTCATCACACCTCATTGCAGGTGCCTGTAACTGCTTCATGACTGTTTTGCCTCCTTTTTTTTTTTTTTTCCCAAAAACTGGATAGAATGGATGGAGGAATATAAACTGTGTGAGAAGCTAATACTCAGCTGGTATAGGGTCAAGGCATCTGCTGGGAACTCTGCCTATGTCCCCCATGTGCAAATCAGCCTCTTCTTCTCTTTCTTTCTCTTATCTCAGATCTTGCTGAAATACTCCCAAGCACCTGACTGTGCTGACAGAGTTCCTGGTGGCTGCGGATCTCTGCCCACGTAGAGATTTTATTCCCTAGAAAGCTCCCTTAATGTCTCTTGAAAGTGCAAGAGCAGCAGCTGCTCCCTCGAAGGTTCTGTCTATAAACGCCTCTAATCTGGGTTTTTCCCCTTAGACACGGGTCTCGGGTAAGAAGCTTTTCCAGTGCTCCAGGTGTGAGGATGAAGGAGTCTCCTGGGCAGAGGGCCCTGTTTGATCCTGGCAGGCTCGTGTTAGAGCAGCCCATGAGTGCTCCAAATTCCTGTGAACCTGGGAATTGGCGATATCTGAAGGTCTCCAGCTGAAGTCAAGCAGTGCTGAGTCTCTGGTTGACACTAAGTCTTGCTGGGGTCGATCTCATCTCTCCCACTTGTATGATATCGGCTCATGCAAAAACATTGGCCAAGTAACTGATCTTTGTGAGCATTTTCCTCTTGTTTTCCACTGTAGCTAGACCAAGTTCTGGATGAAAAGGTGCATCCCATGCTCTTGAGCTTTGACTCCACGTGTCAGACCACAAGCTTCAGTCTGAGGTCTGAGAGCTTCCTCGGGCTTTTAAGCGCAACATTTTCATTCTTATTATGTTAGAGAAATAGCCAAATGAATCCGGGTACTCCTGCAGCTTCCCTCCATCTATTAATTTTTCTGTTCCTTGATGGTCCTTTTTGGCATGGCAAGGACAGAAAGTGACTCCCACTTTTGAGAATTCAGAGGAGACCAGCGGGGCTGAGCTCTGCTTTCAGATCTGGGCTCTATTTCACTCCATGAGCGCTGTGGGGAAGCTCAGATCTCAGGGAAGGAAAACACGNGCGCAACATATTCATTCTTACTATGTTAGAGAAATAGCCAGATGAATCCTTGCAGCTTCCCTCTATCTATTAATTTTTCTGTTCCTTGATGGTCCTTTTTGGCATGGCAAGGACAGAAAGTGGCTCCCACTTTTGAGAATTCAGAGGAGACCGGCGGGGCTGAGCTCTGCTTTCAGATCTGGGCTCTATTTCACTCCATGAGCGCTGTGGGGAAGCTCAGATCTCAGGGAAGGAAAACACGCACAAAGAGGGGAAGTTGTTGCCTTGGGGAGGGAAAAGCCTGAGCTGATCAAACTGCTCATCTAAAAGGGGAATAATGGGATTTTGTGGGATTCACATTGATGTTCAGATGAGAGAAGCCTCTGGTTGCCTTTTTTTCTTTCAAGCCACTGAACAAGAATTTTAAGGCTCCTTTAAAATCTGTCTTTGCTGAGCTAATGATTATCACAGCAGTTACTAAACAGAAGTTCAATGGCTTTTCCAGTGGCTCTTCAACACTTTGGGCTGCATTAATAACAGGAACCAGAGCTGCCTGTTTCGATTCCCATATTCTTCTAAAAGTTTCAATGTCAATCTTTAATTTAACCCCTATAGGAAACAAAACCAGCCAAGATAGGTGCCTGTTACCCAGGATAAACACGCAGCTCCAAGACTTGCTGCACGGTTGTTCCTGATTAACATCGCCTACCTGCACACTCTTTTTTTTTTTTTCCCCTTCTTTTCTCTTTTTCCTGAAAACTACTCAAGGAAAACTAAATGTCACAACAGAGTATCCATTTTTTGACCACGAGGACTATCGGAAGCAGCAGTCCACCTCTTCCTAGCAGGGGCTATCCAGTGACTTATTGAAGAAAGCCATTCACACCTTCTCCCCAAGGAGAGGGCTGCCCTGATAAGTAATGAGCCCCTTCCTTCGCCAGGCCGGGCGAACAGAGAGGGGCTTGTGTCACTTCTGTGCGCCGAGGTCACCGGGGAGCTCCTGTGACACGGCTCCCGCTTGGAAGTCTCCGTCCTGCGGCCTTTGTTCCGGGCCAGCGGTTCCGAGATCTTCCCGCTTTGATAAACTGGCCTTTTCCTTAAGTGAAGCGAAGTTACTCGGGTTTTAACCTGGGGGACTCCAGGGAAACGTGGGGCTTTATCCCTGAAGGAATTAAGCTAAGGCGACAATAAAGGTGTTTGAGGTGAGGGTCTCTCCAAAAGCTCCCCAGCACCTGAGCGACTCAGGACTTCATTTAACAGCTTGGACATCGCTAAATCCCAAGTACTCCTGGTGTTCACTCTCTTCCTCCCTATTTATTTATTTAGAAATAGATTTAAGGCTTTCATGTCCCTCTTCAAAAACCACTCAGGCCACAGTTGCATAAATCAGTTTTGAAATAACCCTGTTTCCCCCCATTTAAGGAACACAGAAGCCGCTGATAGGAATAAGCAGGGAACTGGTTTTGATAGCGCCGTGCAGCAGACACGAGCTATAGGACAGAGCAGCTTAATGTCCTTCAACGCACAAATTCATAATCCCACCGTCACGGGGCTCTTGGAAGGCGGGAAGGAGCATTTCCTACCCCAGCAGCCTATGGCAAAGGGATCACCCGCACTAAGCCGCTGCTGGGTGTTTTTACACATTGTTTCGAGGGGGTCCCTCAAGATAAATGGACTTTTCTCAGCAACCGACCGTCTAAACAAAACCTTTCCAAAAGACTTCAGTCTCTGGCCATGCCATGTCACCGGAGATGCCTGATGGACAACCAGGAAATGGAAATGATCCATCAAGCGCTGAAGGCCCCGGTGCTTCGGGTTACGGGATAAAGGGCCGGGGAGGCGTTCGCGCTGCTTGAATGGCCGCCGGCCGCGGGGACGGTGACACCAGCAGCTGCCTCTGCCCACAGAGCACGAGGAAAGGCTCCAACCTCGGCTAACACATCCCCCTCGGTGGCTGTGAGGTCTGGGGAGGGCCACAACGCAACAAGTCAAACCGCAAATAAAGACCGGGTTGATTCTCTTCCACCATTACCTCTTTCTTCGCCACCTCCCTGCTTGTCTTTCTGCCACCGCACCGACGGTTTTGCCTAACAAGGATCCATCCAATGGCCGCCCATGAGGTTTCCTTCTCACCACACCGGCTCCACCGCCATCCTGGTCGCGGTTTCCTCACAGAGCGGGACGACGTGTCCTCCCTCCGCCATGGCCGTGTTGCTGCCCCTCAGGGGAGCCGCCATTTTGCGCCGCCACCGGCCCATGGCCGCCCCTGCCCAACTCGATGCTTTCCAATGAGTGTGTCGCTTTCCTCTTCTTTTAGGAAAAAAAACATCATTTTCTTATCTGCTTTAAGCAAAGTGAGTTGGACAAAGCCAATGTTACCTCATAAAAGAGCAAAATCTGCCCGGATGGGTTTTTTTGAGGCCATGGGGCCTCTTGTCGTTGCCACAAGGCTCATTGTGGCTACGGCTCGGGATTTCGAGCAAAACCTGAGGTATTTTTTCCTCCCTGTGGCCTTTCCGATGAATATTTTGGGAGAGATGCTTTGGAGCTGGTCCCTGTTCGCTCGGGATAAACCTGCCCCACTCGGCGCGTGTCCTGGGGCAGCTTCTGCTGGAGGAGCCTGCGGATTAGAGGTAAAAACCTCGGGACTCGATGTCATCCCAGTGGAATTGCTTGAATTTTGAGGGTTTTGGGGCACCGGTCTGTATGCCACAACCTCTTCCATGCCAGACCAGGAGCGATCCCTCCATTTATTTCTTCCCCCTTCCCTTGACCCTTCTCCATGGCCCTGCATCCCAGCAAAGCGATCCTGGTGCCAGAGCTTCCGGGGATGGCACCGTTCGGATGCGAAATCCCATCCCCGCGTCTCCCTCGCCTTCCCCTCCGCAGCAGTCATCTATTTTGTTGTGTGTACACACCGCAAACAAGGGGCTGCCCCTTGTCCCCCTCCCGCCATGACACATCAGATTATCCTCCTCCAAACACCCCATCTGGCTGGTAGTTTTTAGCTATTTTTTTTCTCTCTTTTTTTCCCCCTTCTCTCTAGGTCGTTCCCCGCTTTCCTCCTCCTTTCTCCGCTCTCCGGCCCTGTGTAAAAGTAGCAGGGGGGCCCTTTATTAAAGGCAAAAAGCCCCACGGCAGCGGCTTCCCAGCCAAACTGCTCTTGTATTACTTTTTGATGAGTTTTCAATTTAGGCCCTTTGCAAACCGGGGAAGGGGGGAAGAAGGCGACTTGAGAGACAGGGGAAGAAGGGGGGAAAAAAAAAAAAAAGAGGAAAAAAAAAAAAAAAAAGCAACAGATGGGGCCGATTGTGCTCCCTAGGCAAATTAAGGAAGACATCTGTAGCTCCCAAATACTGGTGGTCTAAAGCAATTAGTCCCCTGTGAAAAGGGGCCTCTCGGAGCCTCCCGCAGCCAATCCGGGCGCCGGCAGCACTCACGTTACAATGGCCTTGACCACAATTCAGTGAGCCAAAAAAAAGAAAGATTAATCCAGGAGGAGCCGCGCGGCCAGCCCGGAGTTGCTAGGCTTAAAAGGGAAGGTTACGTACGGTT
This sequence comes from Crypturellus undulatus, assembly GCA_013389825.1. Classification (NCBI taxonomy): domain Eukaryota; kingdom Metazoa; phylum Chordata; class Aves; order Tinamiformes; family Tinamidae; genus Crypturellus; species Crypturellus undulatus. The sequence continues at coordinate 26,474 of VWPW01022536.1, forward strand.
CTGCCCCAGTTTGGAGCAAAAAAAAAAAAAAAAAGGGAAAAAAATCAGGGTGTTAGGAGTGCGTTTTGCTTCCCAGCTTCTTTCTGCCGGTCGCCCGATATGGACCTGTTTTGGGCTTGTTGTCCGTGCGTGTTTGTGCACGTGTCCGTGTGCCGGGAGAGAGCTGTAATCTGCAAATTGCTCAGGGACTCCAATTTTCCACTGGCTTGTTTGGAAAGTAATGAATGAAGACGCAAGCCCCTGCGGTTGGAATTATCTTCCCCCCTCTGCTCCCGCCTGTCCCTCTCTCTCTCTCTCCAATAAAAAGGAGCTGTTATATGATAAGACCCCTCTGTAAGTGATAATTATAATGATTGTTATGATGCCGGAGTGCGGCTTGGACAATTGGAAATAGGAACTCCGGCTGCGTTAATCCGGTGGCGCGGTCCCTTATTTCATTTGACGTCAGGAAGTGGAAAATTCAGAAAAAAAGGACTTTATCCCGGCTGGTTATGAGCCCCCTCCCCCTTCCCCTGGCCCTTTTATTCATGCATATTTATGATCCGTGGATCCCAGTGGAAAAAAAAACACATCCAGAAAACAAAACCGGGAGCACAATGGGGAGAGCTGCTCATGGGAGGTCACAGCACCTTTAAATTACACCTCTTGGCTTTGTTCACCCCAGCACAATGGAGCTAAGAGATAGGAAGAATAGCACCCTGCGCCCTGGTGCATCACAATTCTCCCCATGATTTCAGAAAGAAAAGGGAGCCCCGACTAATTTGATATCTTATTGGGTTTCTGTTAACCCAGGAACATGCCTCATCCCGGCTACTGAGGCTTGTCAAGGGCCCAGCTCATACAAAGAGCATTACTAAATCTCCGCCGGGTCTTGCTAGTCAAAGAAGATCTGTCTTGGTCAGGTTTGAATTTGAGCTGAGTTAACTGGTTTGGAAATACAAAAGCACCACCCGCCCACTGAACCTTTGCCCCTTTAAATTAATTAATTTAATTAACGTGCGTATTGTTATAGCGCCAATCAGAACGGGCTCCTCCAGGGGCCACACCAAATTCTAAGCAACGCTTATTTACAAAAGAGCTGGGCTCATGGTTTTGGGGCTGAATATGAAGCAAATGACTTCTCCGGGATCTGAAATCTGAGGCCGTAATTTATTCCTCGCCCAACATTTTTCTAGGCTGCCACCAGGACTGAGAATGAAGTTGTGAATTACCATGAAAACGATTGGTGCCACTGGTATTTGCTGCCACGACTAGGCAGCGGAGAGCAGTTAAAAGGAAAATTGTGCTCTGGAGGTCAAGGGAGCTTCAAGGAACTCCAATAACTTAAGAAAATGAAATCCTTGGAAGTTTACCTAAAGAGAAACAAATCCCCTGAACAGTGGTTCCACCACATATCAAAGCAGGTTCTTTTTTCCCCCGAGAGAAAGTAAAATCATAAAGGATTTTTTTCCCTGCATGGGGAAAATGTGCGACCTCAGAAGCTGTGATTCATCGTGGAGCAAAAGCAGCAGTGAAGGAAACAAACCCAAAGAGGAAACTTTCTGGAAGTAAATACCTATTCGTATTAGCAATACTTTGAAAGTGGCTTTTGGATAGGAAAACAAAGTTTTTTTCCCATATTTTCAGTCACTAAATGCACTTACTTTTTTTCCTAAAGGGAGAAGGAGGAGGATGCAGGGGCTGGAAGCCACGCAGGGGTGTTCAGCTATGAGGGCTTCTCCATCCGCGGAGCTGGGGAAGGACGTGGAGCAATGAGACACTGAGTCCCGCTGGACTTTTCCCGCTGGAGTCACCAAAAACTTTGGCACAGGGTTTACCCCAAAGGGCATCTCTGCCCTGGCTTGGTCAGGGGTTGTAATTTCCCTCTTTCTTCTTGGCTGCAAACGGTAACTCCGCTTCCTACCCGGGCAGGCTGTGCCAGGCTGCAAGTGCAGGAGGCTACAAGGCCTNGGGTTGTAAATAATTTCCCTCTTTCTTCTTGGCTGCATACGGTAACTCCGCTTCCTACCCGGGCAGGCTGTGCCAGGCTGCAAGTGCAGGAGGGCTGCAAGGCCTCGTGTCGCCAGAGTTAAACTTGAGCATGCGAAAAAACACATAAATCAAAACTGATGATTTGCTACCCACAGCTCCCAGTGAGGTTTTCATCTGCCCTGATTTACAGACTTGAAGATCTGATTTTTCCTTTTATTCCTTCTGTCCTCCCTTTCCAACACAGCCTGCAGATGCAACAGGTAAGGAAGGTCACGGTAGCAAAATAATTCCAACCCTTTTTTCAGCTCCTGGAATTAAAATGTTGAAAATGCTACCCACATTACATATAAGCACACGATTACGTGGCTTGGTGGATAAAGGATAACTTGTTATTTGGAAAGCTATTAAAATTGAATTTAATGAAAGCTAAATGGAATTATTACTGTGCCATGTTGGGCCAGAAGAGTCTAACTTTAGATCTCCGTGCACATGCTGTATAGATAATGCTCTGCACTAAGGGATACACTGTTTTAGCTGAGCAGGATAACATCTGGGCTATATTGGAGCTGTATTGCCTTAGCTAAAACCCCCATAGCAGAGATGTTAAAAAACAGTTTCCTTTAATCAAACTCCAGGGTTTAAACACAACAAAAAATGCAATATCCATATCTCAGTATTGCCCTCTATTACTCATAATGACCAAAATATGTTTATATGCTCTGGTATTTTAAAATAAATAGAACTATCTCCCTCTAAGACTACAAGACTTAGAAATGTCATTAAAAAAGAAGGAAGGAGCTGGGGCAAGACTTTTCCAGTCCACTTGCAACTGAATGTGAGACCAATGTCACCATGGGGACTGAGAGCTGCCAATTTTTTAATTTCTAAATTTAATTTTTTTAATTTTTAAAGAGCCAGAGATGTTTGGCTCTTTAAGGAATGGTCTTTCCCTCTGTGTTGAACATACTGATAAAATATCCATGCCAAACCAAAGAAACTAATCAGATCATCTGCCGTTTACTTTGCTGTTTGCTTAGGTCGCTGTCCCGTGGTTTACAGTTACCCCAGGCAAAGCTCTACAGATGTCCAACTCGGCCTCCTGGCTTTTTTCTTTTTGGTTTTTCTCCCCTGAAGAATCTTGCTATTGAGGATAGAAGCTCTTGGCCAAGTCCCTCATATTTAAACGTATCTCCAAGGAGAGAGTCCTGCTCCGGCCTCCAGGCAAAGCTCGCATGTCCCAACACTGCTCCCTGCCAAAATAAGCATTGAAAATCCCGTGTCACACACCAGAGACAAAGATGTAGAAGTGGAGAGGGAAGAAAACAGGGANTTTGGTTTTGCTCCCCTTAAGGATCTTGTTATTGAGAATAACCAATTCTACCAGGAAGCTCTTGGCCAAGTCCCTCATATTTAAATGTATCTCCAAGGAGAGAGTCCTGCTCCGGCCTCCAGGCAAAGCTCGCATGTCCCAACACTGCTCCCTGCCAAAATAAGCATTGAAAATCCCGTGTCACACACCAGAGACAAAGATGTAGAAGTGGAGAGGGAAGAAAACAGGGAAAGGAGGCGAGATTGTCAAGAGGTCTGTGGGATTTAGTTTCCACACCATTTGGAATGATTGGGAATTCGCCACACGCTTCCTCGGTATCCTGGAGAATTTCAGCACCTCATCCTGCAGTTTTTCCGGTGAGCACCAGCATTCCTTGTGACACACTGGGGTCACTGCAGCCGCGTGTCCCTTCCTGCAGATCAGGGTCAATATAATATAATAATAAATAAAACAAGCGTTAGAGCGCTCTGCGCTTTGCCTAGGGAAGAGCAGCAGGTGCCAGCGCCCGCACCTGGGCACTTGCCTGAAATCCTAAGCCCTGTAAGTGGTGGACAAAGGTCAGTGGTGACTCCAGGCGATGATGAAGATGATGATGATGATGATGATGA
>VWPW01022542.1:0-105620 GCA_013389825.1 Crypturellus undulatus
CAGGCAGCGACATGGCAGTGCCTGGAGTGCTGCTCAGGATTCCTGCCCTTGGCTGCAGATGGGAAACTCTCTGTGTAAACTCTCTGCAAAAAGAGGAAGTGAAATTTCCCCTGTCTCCACACCGTGGCACTCTTCCCGCACACTTCCCAGAGTGATAGCTACACTTATATTTTCTTGGTAATGAAAAAAATCTAGGACCATAAATGCCTCTGGGTATATGACATTGTCAGAACCCACCGGTAATGGAAACCGATGCAGCTGGTAACTTGTTGAGCTAGTCCTCATCTGCACTGGCAGCTTCTACTGGCTACTAACTACAGTATCTACGGACTTTAACAACCTGTTATGAGCTAAACTCCTAGGAAATCATATGGAAAAAGCTCTGGCAGATCTGTTCTTGGAATCCTTTCTTAATTTTTGTCTTCTCTATCCTTCCTCTCTACACACCCTTCCCTGGCACTTTACCCTTCTGCCTTCACCTTTCTGATGTCCCAGGTACTTGCTCTCACTTATGTTTTCCTCAGCTCCTGTAGCATCACTGTAAATTTGGGGAAAAATCATTATTCTCCATGGGTTCCCTACAGGAAAAGCCTTTAAGGACTCCTAAGCAAATAGAGATCCATGGCTTCCCCAGAGGAAAAACCTCCAAGTTCCCAAACAAATAGAGATCCATCAAAAAACCTCTTTACTACACACATTTTAGATGTGGATTTATTCAAGGTCAGGAGAATGGCATGTGAATTGATGGAGAAATAGGAAAGCAAGGAGAGGTGATGGAGAAATAGGAAACTGGTGGAAAGGAGCCCTTTGCAGTCCTTCCCCCTCTCCTAATCAGTAAAGGTGAAGGGATAAACATAAGTTTTGATATTTATGGAAACGTGAACATTGAAGAATCCTTGCATGGATGACTTGGTGTCACAGCCAGATGTTACAGATGAATGTAATGAGGCACATAAATGAGAGCACCGAATTCTGCACTCGACAAGCTTTGCTCAGAGAGATAAGGGGGAAAACACTCAGGTGCTGCAACTGGCCAGAGTTTGCCTGCAAGCTCTGAAGGATCTGCCCATCCCAGCATTTCCCCTAAGCTCCACACTCTTTACACAGAGCAAGGCGGTGCATTTAGCCTCCAGTAGGAAAGGCAGTAGCTGATTACCTGCAGCCAGAACAAGACTCTGAAGTGAACCTGGAGCCTAGTCCTCCCTCCCCTCCACTCTTCCATTCTGCATGCTTAGAGAAGGCCGTGCACTGTGCCAACAGAGATGCCCAAAGTGAGTCTGTGCTGTAAGGCATGCAATAACTTCCTCGTGCAAAGGGAAAGGGGGGTCTCCAGAAAAGATCCACAGAATTTCCAGCTATTTCTGATCAGTCTCCACCTTTGCAGCTGCCAGCTCGGATGAACTAGGCTGGCTGCCAATCACCCGAGCAGAAGAAACCCAGATGCCTACAGAGATCAAAAGGATTATCATGCATGTACTGCATAAACACCAGTGACAGTGACACATCTGGGTGAGGAAGCAATCTCCATAGCCAAACCTCTGCTCCGAGGCTGGGCTAGAGCAAGGACTCCATGAGCTATCACACAGGATTTTACCTAGGGGAATATTGCCTTTCCTTTTTAGGAAAGAAACTTGCCTGAAAGAAGGATATTCCTTAGAATTGTAATGGTTGGAAAAGACCTTCAAGATCATCAAGTCTAACTGTAAACCCCTCAACACCACGCCTGCTAAACCATGGCCCCGAGTGCCTCATCTACACATTTCTTGAACACTGGCAGAAACCGCGACTCCACCACTTCCCTGGGCAGCTTGTTCCAATGCTTGACTACTCTTTCCATGTAGAAATTTTCCCTGATATCTAACCTGAACCTCCCCTGGTGCAACTGGAGTCACCCACATTTGCCTCTACTAGGAAGAAAAGAAGGGTAGTCTTAAACTGTGGGCTTGACTGGCTCACCCCGGACAACCCCCGAGTTGGACCTCGGCCAGTGTCCTCCTTTGCTGTTCTTTGAGTTTCAGGGCCTTGTACCTATTGCATAAGGTCACCTGGGGAGGTGAGTCAGGAGAGGACTCCTCAGCTATTAATTCTGCCCCCTCCTCCCTATGGCAAGAAGGCTGAGGGTCCTCAAAAGAATTGGGAGCATTCCCCAGTGCACTGTAAGACTAATCCACCAACCTATCTCTTTCTTGCACTCTTTGATACTCCCCAGACTTTCTGAAGCTGCTCCTCATCCTGCCCGCACCAGCGGCTGTGCTACCTCAGCGTCACCTCTCGCGAGGGGCTCGGCAGCGCTGCCAAGCGGGGGCACCGGGGCTGCCTCTCGCTTTTGCCACCATTTTGCTCCTCAAGATGAGGAACCCAATATGAGCTTCCGTGGCAGAGCCCTTCCCTTCGAGACCCGAGCAGGGCAGGAGAGATTTGAGAGCGGATTCCATTATACCTGATCCTTAACTTGTGGGTTATAAAACACATAAACCACCACAAGGGACTCTTCTATATGTGCACTTCTGTTGAAGCCCTGTAAAGATACTATACACACAACATCTTTGGCAAGGAGCACAACCAACTACCTGACTCTTGCTGTCTCCTTTTGTTTGTTTGGAAACCAAGCCTACCCTCGACTTTGAAAAAAAACACACGTTCTGGCACTGGGAGAGAAAGTAAACACTCAAACTATATCCACGCTCTTCATCCCACTTGTGAATTGTTTGTATCCTCACCACACAACCTTCTCAACCACAACTTCAAAGGTGAAGCAGATTGCTCACTCCTTACTGCATCAAAGCTATTCTGGTCCCAAGAACATCCTTCTTGGGACTTTCCCAGTTTAATGCATTCTTGGAAAATGGGAGAAACAGAACGACACATCTGAAAGGTGAGAGCACACCATGCATTTTTACAGTGCCACAATGATTTTTGGTGTGCTCTCTTCTATTTTCTTAATGCCTAGCATTGGATTTGCCTTTCTACTTGCTGTAGTGCTGCAGTTGAGCTTTCATGGAGCCATCTATCATAACCCCAAGGTCTTGCTTCTGTGTGGTAACTGCCAGCTCAAAGGCCATCATTTTACATGCAAAGCAAGAACTGGCTCTGCCTGCCTTGCTTTACATTTAGCCACATGAAACTTCATCTGCCATTTTGTTGCCTAGTTACTAGGGCTCATAAGGTTTTTCAGTGATACTTCACTGCTGGCCCTTCTCCTTGGTACCTTGAATAACTCCTTATCAGCACTGCTTGCAGTCTCACCTTCTCAAGTCATTTATGAATGCATTCAACAGTACAGATCCCAGTACCGATCTGCAAAATTCCACTGGCAACATCCACTCATTGGGAGAACTTTTTCTTCCATTTTCTCTCATCCTCCATTTCTGACATTTTAGCCAATCACTTCCATGAATCAGGACCCTCCCTCTTATTCAATACCTGCTCAGCTTCCCAACGAGGGCTTTTGTTGAAAAAGTACAGAAATTGCATAGGTATGAATTCTCTCAAACTGAGAAAACTGTATTTTCCCTAATGTCTGCTATATTTTTATTTTAATATAGCTTTTACTAGTTTACACACTTTAGATGTGAGGCTTCCAACCCTTTCAATTTTTGGATCCTACCAAAACATTTTTGAAGATTGATGCTATATTTGACTACCTTCCAGCTCCAGGCAACAAGAAGAATTTTAAGAGAAAGGTTACACACTGCCTTGGGCAATTCAGCTATTTCATCCTTGAATTCCTTAGACCTCAGGTCAAAGCTCTCAGTCCTGGCAACTGGGTAGCATACAGGGCTGCTTGAATTTTGGATTCTGGATCCAAACCACAAGCCAGTTTTGCCCAGATTTTAGGTTCTGTGGCAGAGTAGGAGAGCAAGAAGGAGCTACCTCCAGCAAGGTCAACTGAAGCCAAGTAGACATCCATTTGATCAAAGGAAGCATTTTGGTAACTGGATGGTTGTCACAAAATAGACACACATTGCTCAGGTTCACCAGTCTAGTCTGATCAAAATCATCTGATTGTCACACAACAGAGTTGCAGTACGGTCCTTGCTGGCCACCAAACTGGGATGCTTGTCTGAAAACCCAACAAAAATAATGCAGCTTGCATGAGTTTTTTTCAGCACAGGTTTGTAGACTGAAAAATTTCAGCACTGCATCTGGGGCTTGAAAAAGAACAGATTCAAGGGGCCACAGTGCCAGTTGAGATATAGTCTCATTGTTTTTCTGTGCTAGAAGTTGCATGTTCTCCCTTGGAGAGAAGGACTCTGCATGCCACAAGGATCCCGTGTGCCCCCAGTTTTCTTTCCCACCCCCACTTGGTGCCCCCTCTCATCTTGATGCCAGGATCAAAACTGTTTCCTACAGCTGAGAAAACTGGACCTATTTTTCTTCTCCCTTCTCACCTTTAACAAAATCAGCATCTTTCTAACCAGGAATCATTCCTGAATGCTACAACTGATGAGGTGCAGCATCCATCATTAGCTGGTTGCAGACCAATAGTGCAGGCACAGCACTTCCCTTACTCATTCACCTTGGCTCTTTAAGGACCAGATTAAAAAAAATGCAGATAGCACAACAGAAATGAAAATAAAAATATCTGATCTCCCCAAGATGTATTCTTTAACCACGGGCTAGGTTTGTAAGGGGTTTTAGTGGATTGGTATTCCAGAGACAGGCTTTGAAATGTGATTCCAGGGCTACCATTCCAATCCCACAGTGAATTCAGTGGACTCTGATCTCCCAGGAAGGAAGGGATGAGGCATGGAACAAACAGACAAGTGAAGTCCAAGCACCCACAGATCAGCTGCAATGAAGTGTTGAAATTAAGCACTGTTTGGGGAAAGATCTCTTCTGGCAAGAAGATGGGAAAAAAGGGAAGCTAATTTTGTGGTCTTTACTGACGGTTTTGTAGACTGTTTGAAGGCTGAAGAAAGCAGGCAACATGTCCCTCAAAGCATTTTTTCCCCTTCTAATTATCTCATACTCCCAGAGAATTTCTTCTGGGTTTATTAGAAAACCAGTAGCATCTGGCTTTTTGGAAGCAGGTCCATCCCTTATTCCTGCAGCATTTACTTGGCTAATTACCCCAGCTTTGAATGCCTAATGCCTGGTTTCCTACAGGCCGCCAGGAGACAGGAACAGCTTGCTTAGAGTAATCTGGCCAGAGACGTGATCAAAACCAGGCAAGGCCGAGCACACCTGATGGACAACAGGAACACACATAGGAATTCAGCTAAAATACCAACCCCTCTTCAGCAGGAACACAGTTCAAGATCACGCTTGGGTTTCATTTGCAAGGTGACAAGTGGCTCTTCTTAGCTGGTCCATCTATTCCTACAGCCCATCTGCAACATAATCCCCTCCTTTTCATCTGTCTCCCCTTCCGGATCCAAAACCTCCCTCCTGCTCAACGCTGCCACCACCGCACGCCTACCCATGCCCACCACAGACCTAGGGCGAAGGCAGTTGCTGCAGCTCCTCATTACAGCTCAGAATTTTCCATTGCCCTCCACAACCCTCATGGCTATTATAGTCTCATCTCCTGGGCAGGTGAACTCAATCTTCACTTTTCTGATTTTCTGTTGTCTGTTTATTAGATGGACCCTTGGTGAACTCAGCAGCTCACACTCTCCTGTGGCGCCAAGTGTAAAATTAATATTGACTACAAAATCTGGGCACTTCTTTCTGGCCAGAGTCAGAGACATTTCAAGTTAATAGGAATGTTACAGTGTTTCACACCCACCATCATCTTTTCTGAAGCCTCCAGCTCCGTGGCTCATTTCTAATTGCAGGCATTAACTCTTAATGTGTCTCAGCTGTTCCCAGGTGCTCCCTCAGCCAGCCCAGCACCCAGATGTGCTGGGCTGCCCAGGCTGCTTCCAGGAGTTCTTGGAGGTGGTCGTGCATCAAACTGCTGTCTTCTCTGGCCTCCCACCTCCTCTGCACTGCTCCTTGCAGCCAGTCACTCAAAACCAAGTGTTCTCCTTCCTTAAAGAAACCACGACAGCCTCAGGCAGGTGAAAGGTGTCACGGTGCCACTGAGCTGCCAGGGGCTCCTGGCAGAAACACCTAAGTCCAAGAAGGTCTTTGCATCTCCCTGACTTCATTTCTGCTGGGAGGTGATTAGCAGCAAAGGAGGGGCAATTACTCCTGTGGTGAGAGGGGTGGAAGTCACCTCCTTGGTTTAGAGCTGAGACCACAAATATTTTTTCTAAGTATCACCAAATACCACCCCCCACCAAAGAGACAGTATTAACTTCTGCTAGCTATTCAGAAGACAAGGTTGCTGAAACTAGCTGTCTCACACTAGCAAATGCCCAAGCATGGCAAACCATAAGAGACTGCATCCAGGGTACAGGGAAACTGAGGCACAGCTGCTACTGAGGTACATTTGAGCTTACTGAGCTTACTGAGCTCAAATGTAAGCTCATTTTGTACTGAGGTACAAAATGAGCTTACATTTTTTTCATATAGCTCCTTATTGAGGTGCCAAAGTGAGACCCCACCAAGCTGTAGCAGAGGGACCTTCCTCTGACATATATCCAGCCCTGCACAGGGTGAGGAGGATAAATTAGTGGATGCTACTGGAGTGACTGGGTTGAGCACGTGCACGTGCTCACTGCCCACATGTGTATCTCTGTATCACTGAGTCCTCAGGTTTGGGTAGTGTGGCAGCAGCTCTAAGAATCCTGTTTTTGCTTGGCAGTGGCCCTGGCCAGCTCAGTGCTCCATGAGCTTCATTCCCTCTCCAGGCAATGGGGTCCAGCCCCCACAGTGCCACAAGGCTGAGTTTGTATCACTCACCCGAGCTGGAGACCGTTCTCACCTTCAGGCTGACCTGAGATTTCAGGGGACTTGGCACCCAGGCTGGGGCTTAGTGTATTTCCACAAGTAGTTATGACTGAGTAATAGAGTGGGGGTTTTCTGCTGGTAGATCAAAACCCACAAGGAGGTCAAGAAATGCAATCCAGGGAGGAAAAGAGGATTAGTGAGATGCTGAACATGCAGTTAGGATCTCAGGGTAAAGAAATCTTGTTCTTGTATTCCTTGCACACCCTGAGCCTTTACAATCAAGAGCTCTTTGCCAGACTCTTAAAACACACACATAAAGCAATTATAGTGGCGTAATGATGTTACCACCAGTACCTTTGTATGCTTGCACAGAAAGTAGAAGAGGAAAGAGCTTAGATTTTATTGCTCTTACTTCAAATCAAGTGTTGCCAACAGGAAACAGCTAAGAAAAAATGGTGCTAATGAGCCCAAATTAATTTTTCCAGTCCTTTTCCCCCTGCTGCTTTCATTTATCACCCCTTCCCAGCCCAGCCCTATGCCAGAACAGTGAGGAATGGCCAGTTTTCCTGTCAAAGGGAAGACACCACGTTAAAAAAAAGGTGTTTTTCCAACGAGTGTGACCTGGACAGGTCAGCTGGACTAGTCCTGCCTGGCTCTCTGCTGCCTTTGAACTGGGGCAGAACTGCAGAGCGGTGGGGAGAACCAAGGCAGAGGCAAGTGCTTGTCCTGGCGCATGGCAGAGGACAGGGACAGTGTTCCCACCTCCAGCCACGGCAAACGGGACCAAGAGCTCCCTTCGGAAAGGGAAAGGGTACGTGGGCACCTGTGCACACTTAAAATAATTGGATCTGGACAGATTAAAGGCAAATGGCAGTTGCTTAGATGAACACAGTGTACTACACGGAGCTATGAAAACTGCCAGCAGTACTTCATTTTCGGATTATGCCAGCTATAAAAAAAATATGGATCACAGAGAACTGTCAGGAGTGGACGGCAGATGCTCGCCAAGGGAAGTGTGGGATTACAGCAGCTCTGGCACAAGGCAAACAGCCGATAATTGGGGCCATGTGTGGTGCCCCCCTGCACGGCACTGCCGAGTGCAACATGCACCTGGATCGTGGTGGCCACACGGATCCATATCGGTCTCGTCCTCCCCTTCCTTACAGGAGATGGAATTTGCAAACAGCACAATTAGCTCAACTCCCATCACAGGGCACGGCAAGGACCAACAGTGACAGCTTTGGAAATCCTCCTCCTCTGGCTTGCAGGTGAATATGTGATAGTAAAGATGGACAGATGGATAAAAGCTTCTGTGGGGTACGAAGAACTTTACTTTGCTCAACCAAGAATTAAAAACTGCCCGTTGAGAAACGTGGCAGGTTTTTGGTCTTGAGGGATCTGAAAAATGCCAAAACATGCTCTCCAACCTTTCCATCTGGTGAAGATTAACCAGCCTGAAGGTCCAGCTCCTTCTCTCGTGTAATCCCCTACAACGTGTGTAATCCCCTACAACGTATGAAATCCCCTGAGGAAAATTTTGGAAGACAAAGAGATGAGGGTGGCAGTCACTGACACTGCCCACTCAGGAGCTCCCAACAAGTGGGTCCTGCAGCAGCTCCCGTGGAGACCTTGCTTTGGTCTCTCACCTCTGTGCACGAAGTTGAAGAAAACAAGCTGCGAGAAGACAGGGCTGCCCCTAGTGCTACGAAATTGTGCACGTCAGTCTTAACATTAAATGAGAGAGTAGAGCCCGAAATCACAAGCTAAGCGTGTGAGCAGGTGATTGCAGGGCCCGGCTAAAAGCTGCAGTTAGCTCTGAAATGTTGGGAGCGTTGCACCCATGTTTGCTCTCACTATTTAATACTCAGCCAGGTTGTCTTGGTCTTTCCTTTGCTGCCTGATACCTGCTTACAGGTTAAGAAATGGCCACAGTGGCCAATATTATTATGCTGTTTGTCTACTAAAAAATGCAACAGCACATTTTATTTAGCAGTTGTTTAAGACTGTGAAGAAGGTAATTTCTTCAATAACAATTCTGTAATGATTAAGGCATGCTAGATTTTTAAAGCTCTAGATTAGAATAACCTTTAAGAACAAATTGTTTTCCTTTGTGTTGCTGCAGGGCAGAGTTAAGGCACCTTAATCGCATTTCAACTCCTATACTGTTTTTAAGATCATCCTTAGACTGTAGTCCCACACGGCTCCTAAGGTTGCAGAGATGGGCTCTGAACTGCGAGAACACTAAATAATAACAGAGCATGTGAGAACAGAGGCGTTCCTTAAATTAAATCAAGGACAATTAGGCTCTGTCTGATGCAACAGTGCAGCACAAAGCCTCCCAAAGGGTTTATATCCAAAAAAATATAGCGTCAGACAGCATCATCTCCTGCTTTGGTTCAGAAAGCTGTGCCAGTGCCCTACATGTGTCCGAGGGGACAAGGTACGTATCTATTGCCACTTGGCTAAGCTGCTGACACTTCTAGAGCAAATCTGGTCTTTGCCAGCTCAGACCCTTCCACCCCACGTTGCGCTGTGCAGTGCTGATGCCCTTCACGCTACACGTCCCCGTCCCGCTGCCCCCGAGAGTCACCCACCAGCGAGACCACGGGGACGGGCACAAGGAGACAGAGCAACGTGCTCCCCTGCTTCACCCTGCTGCGGGCTCGCGTCACATGTGAGACGAGCCCAAGTGACACCCGGCAGACTCAGATGCCTCAACCGGGAGGTCAGAAGTTAATCTGATTCTAGCGGTTGCAAGGAGGTGGCATTTTTTTTGTCCTTTAAATGAGAGCGGCTGCTCCAAGTGCAGGGTCGCTGCATTAGCAAGGCCATTTCCCACTACAGCTTTATTAAAGCGTATGAGAGTGCAGCACTTGTTCCCAAATTGGGAGAAGTGGCTTAAAAGCTCTTCTCTGCCTTCTGGGCTCACGTGTGATATGGCTCGGATTTACAACTTTGGTTAACGTAAGTAGTTTTTTTCGCAATTTGCATCTATTTCCTGAAAGATTCCAGCCTAAGGAAAGTGGATGCTAATGCAGGAGCCACTATTTGGATTGGTGAAGCAGATAATCCAAGATTAATTTCGTCTGACAAAAGAAATCTATTATTACAGTGTCAAACTCCGTGCACAGCTACGAGCTCTCCGCAAGGCAGGAGCCTCGGCGCTGGCATTCACGCACGCAGGTGCTACGTGGAGCTGCCTGGGAGGTTTAAATGATTCTGAAAGGGGCAAAAATCTCTTTGAGAGAAAGGCTGGGAGCATCCTGTCTTGTCACCAGAGCACTAATCCTGTGTGTGATACAGCAGCAGCCGTCAGCTGCAAGATCATGCTGGCCATCAGTAGGAAGTTTATTATAACCATGAAGAAAGGACATCGATCTCTAGCTGGATTCAGGGTCATTCATTTAACTACATATAACGATCTGAGAAGAAACCCTGTGCTCTGCAGCCAAAGTGGAAAGTGAGGGTTAGAAAAAAAGTATTTGACGCTCAAGAGAACCATTATGTACCATGTAGGACAACGCTGGCTGGATATAAAAGTCTTCTAGAAGAGCATGGAGCAGACCAAGGTCTTCACTAAGTATATGTGGAGGTTCATCAACAGAATCAGTCACCTCACATGATTCAGGTCCATCATGTGCTGCCTCACACTCACCTCCTGTTGCATCTTCAGCTTGAGACGAGCTGTCACTCTCACTTGACAGTACCAGCCGTTCTTCCTGCACCTACGAGTGATAGCTAATGTCACCCCCATCTTATTAAAGATCGTTTTAACCACACATGGTACGTCCGTGAGCTCATCCAAAGCCCAGAACAGCTCTGCCAAGGCCCCAGCCCCATTCCTGCAGGAGCAAGGGATGAGCTTCAGGATCCCGCACGTGTGAGAAACCTCTCTGGGATGTCTCTGCCCTGTCTGCTGGAGATGCAGAGGGGTAAACAACCAATCTCGGAGCTCCACTTTGTGCCAGAGCCAAGTGTTATGCCCAATTTTCATAAACATACATATATACACGCATAGTTGCAGAGCAAATGCCACAAGATAAATAACAATTCAGCCATAACTGGATGCAGTTCCACGCACAGAAATTGCTCTGTGTCAGAGGAGGGCACTTTCAACAGTAGAGAAACCAGCTGCTCTGAGGCTCTTGGAGGCTCCTCCCTGCTTTCGTCCTTCTGCTGAGACACTGATACCTCCTGGGGTTCCTGAGACGGGTAAAGGATAGAGCTGAGACTACTCCTCCTGCAGCAGATTACATCTCCTTTGCCAACAGAAGAGCCATTTCTCACCTGCCCACTGCACTGTCATCCAACCCTACCAGCCAGCACAGCCTGGTGATGTCCACCCCGGACAACACCCCACACGGGGCAGGAGGGGCTTCTGGTAGCACGTTCCTGCATGCAAGCAGCTTTTGGGGTGACTCAGACCTACCCAACACCCCCCTCCTCACTGCTCCGCACCGCTGTGGGGTCTCCACTGCACCCGCACCTGTAGCTGTCCTGCCAGGCAGGGGGGATCCTGGCACAGATACCCACAGGCAGATGCAATCCAGGCACGGCACGAGGTCCCGGGCCCCTGAATTCATTTCTCGGGGGCCGTGGAAGAGGCAAACTCTGCCACAGCCCCTGCAGTGCTGGTGGCTGCACCCGCTTTCCCACCACCAGCAGGCTCCAGGTATACACTCCTCCTCTGGAAAGGACCGCAGACACAGGCAGGACCTTGGACACGGCAGAGCAGCACCCCCAGTTTAGGTGATCAGGAAGGGAACACTAATGATATTTGTCATAGACTCTTCAGGTCCTTTAAGCTTCAGCACCCTCATCTTTGTAACCTCAAATATTTGAGCCAGTAGAGGAACGCAAGGACCTCATAATGTAACGTTATACAGAAGAAAAAAAGGAACAGGACCTTTCTGAGCCCCGTGAGGCACAGAGCTTATGTACTGAAGCACAGGATTTATTCATATCCATCTTTGCTTGAACAAATGCAAGTGCTGCTGCATCTAGAGCAATCTAACTCTGACTGTGGCAGAGCGCGCTGGTTTGGTGACCTGCTGGGGTAGCAATTCGCCCTGATGGTTACAGCAAAAGCAGCCCCCATCTGACCCGTGCTCTGAAGATTCACATTCCCCCTGCACGCCTGAAAGAAGATGAAGGGTGATTACAGGTTTAAGCCAACTGCGAGGGGATCCTGACTCCTCATATATGCCCCATGGTGGGGAAGAACCATGTCATGAGCCATGACACTGTCTTCCTGCTGTCAGGACGCATCAGTCTGCTCAGAAGCGGCAACACACGGTGACACATCGCCACCGCATGAAGATGCGATTCTGCTAGCCCTGTAATGATCCATAAGCTTCAAAATAAATCTGAGCGTCTTTGAGTTGTGCTGGGAGCTACGAAGACCAACAGAAAAACAAGGAGTGTTTCACACAGTGGCGAAGGTGACAGCTCAGAAAACAAGCTCTGCAAACCTAGGAGAGTAGTGAGGAAAGAGGGTTAAAAATGACCCACAGAAGAAAAAGTTCTCGCTAGGGTCTGACACAGATCCTCGCTTCTCCGGCATTTAGCTCCTGTGTCACATTAGCTCAGCTCCCTCTCCAGACGGGCTCTGTTTTGCTGCTGTCAGTGGAGTGGCTTTACACAGCTTAGGAAAAACATCTCTCAGGACTCCTCATACTTCATACATCATCTCCAACAAGCCAGACAGCAGAAAACAAGCTGCTACGGCGCAGATGACTATTGGTGATCATGAACACCGGCAGCGCCCGCGACGCAGGAATAAGCCTCAGTTCTGCTAAGATCTGTTTTTAGCTATGCAGAGAGGCAATGAGTAGTGACACGGGGGGACCTTGGGCTCAGCGAAACACCCGCTCTGCCTATTAACTCTGTAAACATGATTCCACTTTTTGAGCAGCAGCCAAGGAATAACCACTCTGGAAAAGCAACAGGAAGAAGGATCTCCTTTCACACGGACTCAGGGAAAAGAGCAACAGAACTGCTCACCACACGAGATATCTTCATACATAAAGATCATAACAGAGAATCCTGAAGAAGAACCAAGGTAGAAGAGATGCTGAGAAGAGCCGTTTTTCCAAATATTAGAGCAACATTCAGCCATTTTCTTCCTCAAACAGTTCAGCTGTTAATCTGGTGGAGGCAGCAAGTCACTCCATTCCTCTGAATTATCCCGTTTTGGTGAACTCCGTTCCTGCGGATGGTATTTGTGTCTGCGCACACAGCAATTTAATACAGCTCCTGGCTTCAGTCACAGAATGCTAAGCAGTTACCTGTCTTTAATTGCAGGAAATCAGGACATTCTCCTAACAGCATGGTAATAAGAACTGGGGGGATACATAGCTGCAATAACCTATGTCAGTTTTCTGAAACATCAGGCATTTAATTTCAGAAAAATCCCCCAAGATAGGAAAATGATTTCCTCAGACCGAGGTAGCCCAGCCACTGTTCCGCTGTGAACTCTGTATCTGCTTTGTTTTGCATATCTACTATGTGAAAATATCATTTTCACCACTATTCCCTCTCCAACGGGGATCTGCGCTGTGCTCAGCAGTGAGCATTATAGCCCGCATCCTCTCCGCAGAGATTTGATGGGTCATTTCCTCTTTCCAAACTAACTTCAGATTGTCAATATTGCCCTACAGTTCTGTTTCAAAGGAGAAAAAGCAATGCAAAATATACTTATTTGTACTTAGAGCAGAGAGCTCCTCGTTACACAGCAAGCCAGTGGTGATAAAACAGGTTTAAATTACAGCTTAACATTAAGTAACTCTCCCTTCCCAAAGTCTCCATGCTAAATTCTTGGTCATTCCCAGAGACCTGCTCAAAGTGGTTTCTCCCAGCTCTGTGGTAAAGAAACTGATGCAGAAACGAATCTGATGGCATTGGTTTTTCCACAGGCGGGAGCTCAAAGTTTGCACTGCAGAAGTGGCAAAACCAGGACATGGAGGAACATCTGGCCTGGAAGGAATCCTCTGGGACTCCAAGTTCAGCCCCTGTGACTATTGAGACTCATGTCCGGTTCATCAGGAGCTTCTTAGACATTATTTTAAGTAATTTTTTAAGTGTGCTCTTATAAGACAGGGTATCTGTTCTCTGATGCTCTCAGCCATCCTTCTCCCTGCTCAAAAACCATCTCCCAAGTCAAACCCCGCATTTGGGTGGTGGATGGAAGGAATGTTGGCTCAGACACGAACCTCGATGCTGCAGACACCCTGGTCACGACGAACAGCGGCCTGGCCTGAAGTCAGCTCTGAAACCAAAACCAGTGATAAACGTGGAGATCAGCCCAGCCCAGCCGCGATACTGAGCACTGCAGATGCCAGGGGACGCTCAGCAGCCAGGAAGACACAGACCCCACGGGGCACCCAGCTTCAGCACCCTCGTGTGCCTACGTCGCCAGCTTGCAGACAGCTTCCAACACTGAGAATGTAAGTATAGGAAACCCAGGGCCAGCCCATCCCATCCCTGGATGCATCAGTTAAGCTTGACAGTCCTGGGAGGAAGAATTTGCTGTCAAAGAGGGCGATTCCTCTCGCCTGCCTCTCTTGCAAGCACCAATGTCTGGTGTCCAACACATTACCCCATGTCCTGCTGGCCACGCTGGTGCCACCCCAAACCTGTGCTGGTGCCAGTGCTGGCAGCAGTGCAAGTGGCTCCATGGCATTGCCCTTGAGGGGCTTTTAGCTTCCAGCTATTTTCAAATTATACTAATTATAAAATAAAGCCCAGCTGCACACATCATAGCTAGAGCTGGACCTTCTAGGGCATGGGGCTCTAGCAGGCAGAGACCCGGACATCCAGGCTGCTCTAGCTCTGCCACTGCCCCTGCCCCTGCTGTCCTGTTCCTTCCTGGCTTCCACTCAGCACATCTGCCTGAAATACACATTCTCTGAGTACGGGCTGAATAATGCAATGTTTTGTCATTTCCCAGCATTTGGAGACTAACTGTATTTCAGAATAGCACTTTGCAAAACCAGACCGCACCACGAGATGCCTGGCACTTCTCCTGGCTGCCCTGAGCAGGGAAGTCAGGGAGAATGGGGTCTCAGGAGACTTTCCTTTTGCCATTCCTGATGTGAAACAGAAAAGGTATCAAGAACTCACCACTCTGGCCACATTCAAGATGATTTTGAACTGAGGCAGTTTGTGAACTAATGGGATCCTGTGCTCCTGCACACACATGGGGAGGAATCAGGAGATACCTGTTCCCACTAACTGGATGCTGCAAGTGACGGGTGTGAACACAAGCACCCTGCAGGCTTGGAGATGTCCAGCCGAGAAGCCAGGGAGTTCAATCTCCATCTCACCTTCCTTCCCAGGCAGGGCTACCTGCCCAACAAGGCCAAGATCTCACCTGGGAACAAGCCACAAACCTCCACTACCTTCACTCCAGCCTGTGCTGTTGATCTCATCTGCTCCCCAGCATCACTTCACAGTAAAATCAAGGGATTAGAAGCACATCTTCCAATCTCCAAACCCCAGAGGCCCTGTTCTCCCTACCAACCTTCCCAGCCAAGCACGCTGCTCGCCTGGATGGCGGCGGGTGCAGCCCCTGGCTGCGCTCACAGCGCTGCATCCCAGCGCGGCACCAGCCCCACTGGAGCCGCCGGCTGCAGCGGGAGGCTGGAGGCGGCAGATAAGCCTCAGCTGGGCGATAGGGATCAGCTGCCCAGTTATCACGGGAGCTCAAAAATCAAACGGATTTTGGGTTGCGAGTCACAGCTTTTCATATATCCCAGGCAAGGAAAGCAGAGGGAGTGACGAGGGGGAAGGGGCTGGGAGGAGTCACTGCCATGTCAGATCTTCCAGCAGTGGTTCCTGGGTTGAGCACACAGGGAGCCGTGGGGCTAGGGAGCTGCAGTCTGTGCAGGCCGAAAGGCAGTGCCCGACGCAGGGCTGCGGAGCGCCCAGAGCGCTGAGGAGCCGCCTGGCGCAGTCCCCGTGGGCACCACAGCAGAGCGCAGCGGTGCCAGGCTGTGAGCAGTGCCTTTCACAGCTTGCAATTGTGCAAGTGATCCTGCCGATCACAGTGACGGGCTCTGCCGGCCACACGTTGGCCTGCAGAGCTGGCCAACCTCATCTGGCGCTGGCCTCTCAGTGCCGCGCGTCCAGCCTCGTAACTCGTTGGCAGAGGCACCGTTACCAGTGGATGAGATCAACAAACATCAGCTGTGTTGCTGCTCTAGGTCCAGAGGCAGGGAAATTAAGATAACAGAGCGCATCTCGGTGCCAGCAACAGTACAGGCGATGGATTGCAGCAGACAGCCAGGCAGGGATCAGCAGAGAAGGCAGCAAAAAGAAGATGACTCCCCAATTACTTGAAATTTGACCCAATCAGCTTGAAGTTCAGGTTTAATTCTAGTTTCAGCAATGATAAGGGTCACATTTGTAAGTCCCAGCATATTCATCTAAACACCAGCACCCCTGGCATTAACTTGTGGCTGGAAGCTTTGGAAACTGCAGCCATTTTAATCCCAAGGAAATATTAACTATATCCTGTTTCTGCAGCTCCGTGGGGAGGCCTCCTGGAGTAACCCAAGCCAGGCTTCATCTGCAGTGAGCTACATGCTCTATTTGCACCCAACTAATCTACCTCCCAGCTCCATCTCCATCCCTCCTAATTACTTGCGCAGCAGGAGAGCTCCTGGCATTGCAAAGAATAGTCCTGGCTATTAAACAGAAGAGGAGGCGATGACACACGCTCAAGAACTGCCCAGGATGCTCCTTCTTCCAGCATGGGACTGCTTGGGTCTCCCTTAGTCAAAGCAGGAGGGAGGAGGCAAAGGAACTGCTGGGGAGGTGGCCTGGCCATCAGGTCTCCATCCATCCATCCATCTGAGAGGCTGCCGGGCAGCACCGGGAACTCCGGCTGTGCCGGTAGCGTCGCGTGCACCATGTGTCACCCTGCGTGACAAGGACACTACCCCCGTGAGCTGCCGCTGAGCCGCGTCCTCCCGCGAGGCCATGCAGAAGGGTTGACGCCAGCCACAGCTCCCTGGTGTCCTGGGCTTCCTCTATGCAGGGACCTTGTCCTAATTCAAGGACATCTCCAGCTCAATTCCAAGTAAATCTGCATACTAAAGCGAACCTGGAGCCTAGTGGCGGCGGTGTCTTGTGTAAATCTGGCTTTGGAAACAATCAGGCTTCCCCCAGTCAGCTGAGCAAGGCAACAACTTGCTTACGCAGATAAACCTGCTCTCTTTGGTTCGGACCAGCTTCCCGGCAGCCTTTCCAGGCTTGGATTTTAAGGACTCCCTATTGAGGCAACCAGGCCATTTAAATGGGGGGGATGTAAAAGCAGAGCTCTCCTCAGCTGATTGTCTTTGGAAACACAGGACTAAGACCTGCTGTCCCAGGAGACTGAGCTGTCCTTATCTGAGGCACTCTGTTAAAAGACTTGGAATCACTTATTAATTTAGTGAAAGCTCTTTAATTTTGATCCTTTGTCTGCATTAATTGATTTGCTATCAATAACTTGCATTGATTAGGCCTGCAGACCTGGCAGCCGCTGAAGATGAAGAGACAGAGACTCTTTCAGAGCAGAGTTCAAAGCCTGCGATGATTAAAAAAAGAAGACAGCACCAAAATGGCTGATAAAGAAAAGGGCATCATTCGTATCCTGCCCGAGCAGGAGACCGTGAGCAGTTAACCCTTTGGTACCTAGAGGTGTGCTCAGGTCTAGGGTGTCCGTACATCCTGGGGATGCCTATCCAATGTGGCCCATTTTGCTACTTTAATTAAAATATTACGATGTGATGAATAGATGCCCAGATGAGAGTTGAGAGAAGATTCCACCTACTTCAGCCATGAAGAGGGGCTAATCCAGAGCTCGGCAAGTCTGTGCTCCTTGGATCCCTTCTGGTAGATGGCTCCATAGAGACGAGGGCAGCTGGGCTTAACGTGCAGCACATCCAAACCACAGGCAATGGGACAAGAGGGTTTTGAGGGCTGGAACTGGCCCCTGCAGCAAGATACCAGGGGATCAGTAGCCATAAGCTGCACAGCAGACGTGGGTGTCCTCTGTTCCTGGAAAGGATGGAGGAGAGGTCCTGGCTGGGCAGGGCTCTCAGGCCTTAGAAGACATCATGGGACACACTTTAGACCTGACAGCTTTGGGACACAACGGGGAGCACCTCAGCTGCGCTCAGCGTGCCTAGAAATGCCCCTCCAGGACGTACCCAGGGTCCCAGGTGCCTTCATTCAGTTCAGGTTCCTCCCTGCCACTAGTGGTTTTCTAAATAACAGTGGACCAAGTATTTACGCAATAAATCCCACTGGACCACAGACAGGAGACTGATCTTTGGGAACCAAGAACAAGGCCGGGTTGTGCTCTTCAATCCAAGCTGGTAACTCTACATCCCTACCTTGGTATCTCTACCTCATGTCCTTATGTGAATGTTTTTAACCTCCCTTGTCTCTTTTTACATAATATTCTTGTCCTCCTCCTCCCTTTTCTTCCTGATTTTCAATCTTGGATGGGGACCCCATCTGTGGCTGTTCTGTACGTGCTGCTGTCCCAGCCTCTTGCAGGCCTCATGGGTGTCTGCTTCATGTGTCTTGCACATCCATGTGGAGATGCCCAGATGTGCAGAAAAAATGGACAAAATCATTACATTTTGCTCCAACAAAATTTCTGGGAGAAAAAGTAACGCATTGGGCACCCAGATTTTAGTTTTGCTCCCGAGGAGGGATCAGCTCCTGGGTGCTCAGGCTAGAAGGCGGCTATGGAAATGGTGATTTGGCAGCTGCTTCCTTCCAGGAGCCCCAGGTAGGACACAAATCCCAGTGCTGGGGAAGGAACAAACTTTCAGATCTCCCACATCAATGGCAGAATGGCAGAACCAACTCACCAAAGCTAAAGATTCCATATTTCCTTCAAGTCCTTTCCTTTTAGCATGGAAGTTATGTCAGCCTTTGTGTTCTACACAAATTGAACGTGAATAATGGTTGGGACAGTTAAACGCGGGGACGGATTGCCTTGGGAAGTTGTAGAGTCACCATCACTTGAATTCTTCTGAACATTTCTTGAATTTCTCTGTTGCTAAACAGTCATCTGTCAAAAGTGGTTTAGGTAGTACTAATCTTGCCTCCAGGAGCAGAGGGAAAGGAATAAATGACCTCTTAAGATTTATTTTCTATTTCTGTAATTTAAATATTTCCTATGTGGGCTCTAGAAATTGCTTCTGCCCTCTCCACCGATCGCAGCACAACTCTTTTCCCAAGCTATTGTGTTCCATCTCAATGCACTACGAAACCTCTGCTCTCCAGGAAAGGTGGTCTTTATGCAGGGGTTTAAGTTCTTACTTTGCATTAGTTTCGAAACGCTAAAGAATGGAAAGCAAAATGCCATAAATATCTCAAATCTCCCTGTTTTAAAGGGGAACTTTTATTTTTATTTCTCAACATGACTGGGAAACCCAAGCACCTGAGGACTTTACCAGGTATCTCCGATGCATTGTGGTGATGGGCATGGTATTGGAGCCAGCGAAAGGATGTTTTTTTCGACGCACAAAGGGCAAAATAGGCTTTTCCACAGCCCCCTTTTCCAAACAGAACCCAGGAGCTCAGCAGCAATAAGAGGCCAGTAACACTCTATGGTCCCCAGTTCTGGAAATCAAAAGGGAAAATTGTAACAATCAGGGACATCTACGGATATATAACATACATAGCACAGCTGTTTATTTCCCTGCAGATTTATATGTCCTATACACACAGATAAAACCTCAAGCACTTCACGAACTCGGCACTGCCATCATTCAGACACACTCCCGATGAAAGGGAATCAGTACAAGCGAAGGAAGGCACTCAGCATCAGCACCTAGACTAGTTTCTGACCCCATACCCTTCCCACCGAGTTAATTTTAGCCATGATACTTGGCACGATTGCAGATACTGGCCTTCCCCGCGCAATTACAACACAGACTATGGCCAGCATTGCCTCTCCAGGCAAGGGCTGTCTGAACTGGGGATTCTTGCATGCAACAAGGCAGCAGTTTTGCATGCCTGTTGCTACACACATCCTTCACGAATACACACGGAATATGATAATCTATGCAGCATGCACCTTAGCATGCGCAAACATTAAGCAGTTCATCAGATAAAACCTTTGCTGAGGAAATGGCCTCGGGGGCCGTCGAGGCTCTGACCTCAGCAGCGTGGGATTATTGCCCAGACTCACATGCAGACAGTGACGGAGCAGCAAGCTGTACTCCCAGGAAAGCCTTTGACCGGGACTGGCAACATATTAATTAAGTCCAACACTATGGGCGTGCTGGTTAGGAGCAAAACCTGCACTACCAGCAGGAAAACTGGGCCATTCCCATTTTCTGACGGGCAAAAGCGAAAAGGCTTCAGTTTGGGTTTAAGTCTTTTTGTATCTTGATTGTTCTATATTGCATCTATATCCGTGAGCTTGAGCTTAAAAGACAAAACAATTCCTGCAGTACTGATGAATAACCTGCTTTGAGCTAAAAAGCACTGCTGAACTGCAGCAACCCCCAGTTCAGACTCACAGAGACTGGGGACTTCAGCACATGCATGAACAGCAGAGGACGGCTCAGCGGATCTGAGGCACTGGAGCTCCAGTGTCTGGATTCAGTAATTAAATGGGATTCAATTTTAAACTTAAATTTTTAGACTATTCAGCTGAAAAGGAAAGCATAAAAACAGTATTATGCCTGTGAACGTTTTCTCAAAGCCCTAAATAAACATGGAATTCTGGTTTCTATAGATGTGTGCGTTTATGAAAGTTAGAGGTTTTAAATCAGCACCTTGGTTTCTGGAGCCCTAGTGTATGATGTTTGGGTGCAAACATTTGCTACAGACAACAGAGCTATAAAACTCCCAGACTCTCGTTTCCCGTTCTGAGGGCATGTTGTTACCTGGAGTGAACCCTAACCTCTGCGGAGAAAACAGAGCGAAGCAAAGCGAAGCGAAGGGAAACCTGCAGCGAAGTGAAACCTGCTCACAGCTAAATTAAATTCTCTGTGTTTCCAGGGGACCTGGAGAGAGAACCAAGTGATTCCTGCTGGGAAGCAAAGGTGCAAGTTGCTGTTTGAAGGAGTGACTGGGCACTGCTTCCAAAACACTAACCACACACATGCTTAATATTTACACCCAAAGCGGCTGGCATGCCCCATACATCAGGAGATGTATTTTGCAGCCCTAATGCAACGCGAGAAACACCTGATATCTCACTGTTATGAGGTACCATAACAGCTAAACGACACAGCTCTTCCTATACATCACACCCCAAGCTGGGAAATACACTTGTGTTTGCTGCAAACAGCCTTTTTCTTATCCATAAAAATAGCCGTAATAACGATTCTTTACCCAGCCCTAGACCCTCACATCCAGTGCAGGGTATTTGAGGAGTTAGATGTCTCACAACTTTGCTGAAGCAATACTGGCATCTTCACCATGCAGATAGGGAGGAGACAAAATAAAACATTTGCAGCGGATCCGAGATCCAAAACCTGTTTCTCCTGGCTGCTGGAGTGCCCGACCCTGTGAAACACATTTCTTTCTTTATCCTTATAGAGGTGCCAGTTATCATAAACTAAGAAGCAGGATAACATGCAACAGATATTTTGTAATTGTGTGAAACATTTTGAATGACTAAAGAGCATTAAAATGTGTTGAGTGTTTATAAGCTTTAGGATTTTATGGAAAATTCTTTGCTGTAAACTGTGTGAGTAGCAGATACTCTGCCAGAGTAACACATAATATTAATAAAACCCCAATAATCCCAGGAATACATTCCCCATAGGGAACTTTCATCCTATGAAATCGCAATGAGATTGCTGGGTTTTATCATTTAAGAAAACCTACTCCAGATAGGTATTATTAATAGACAAATGACAAACGCCTTCTATAGATGCTAAAACAGAGACCCTGGCCCTCCAAGCCAAAAGGCGACCACTCGTGCTGGCCCTGGCAGTCCCCTTCTGATGCAGACGTGAGCACCTCTCAGCTGCGCGTGCAGCAGCTGTGTTCCTGGGCTGTCATTGACCCATCCAAGTCTGAGCTCAGGAAGCTGCTTAATGTTGTTGGCGCTGAGACCTGCCGGGAAGACAAAAGCGAAAAGCTGTGGCTCCCAAAAGGGCAAATGGCTTTATCCGAGCAGGCCCCATCCGCCGCCGCGCACACTGCGCAGAGAAGACTGCTCCCTACAAGGGCAGCAACAGGACGCCCAGAGCTTGACGGGAGCTCTAGGACAGCCCAGCTGCCTGCGGCATCGCGTTATCCCTCCGAGAAAAACGACTTCAGTGTATGGAGCACTTCTGTTATTTTACCTTCCCAGGCAAGAAAACTGATGAGCAACCTGAAGCCAGGCAGGCAGCTGGAGTGGTTGGCAGGCAGTGGAGGGAGGAAGCGAGTGAGATAAATCCCTCTGCCTCTGCCAGGGCCGGCGGCGGAACGAGGCAGCAGCCGGGTCTCCTGCTGTCCCCCGGCAGTGCCTCCTGCTTTGCTCCCCAGACAGCACACGCAAACTGGGACTTCCATGGCATGTTTTGTGGCAACAGCCACTAGAAAGAGGAAGGACACCCCCAACCCTGGAAGCGCTGCCTGTACTTCATACCTGGAGGGTGCGGAGCCGCCCGCCTCCCTCCGGCCTCAGGAGCCCTGGTTCAAACGGCACCCGGGAGGAGGGTGACGGGGGCCATGCAGGAGCCTGCAAAGAGCACACAGCAGCCGGCCGCTGTGTCACACACGGAGCACGCAGAGGCAAGGCACCTGGAACCACGCTAGGAGCTGTCACTGCGCTCGGCAGAGTGAGTGGAGGCCAGATGCAGCGGGTACCTGGCTGGAGCCGTCGGTCTCATTTCGCTCCCCACCTGCACATCCCCGTCCCCCTCACTGCAGCATGTGCAGGGCCTCCGCGGCGTCGGGGAAAGGCCCGTGGAGTGTTTCAGTGGCTCGGCGACAGCTGGTGACTCTGGCAGAACTTCTACCTGTCCTTCTCAGCCTTTATAAACAAAATTTAAGCCCTTACACATCCTTCTTTGACCCAGAAGATCAAACCCAGTTTCTAATGGATTCCTCCTGATCCCCGCTCCTGCAGGAGGGCAGCACCCTAATCCTCCCTTGCAACTTGGAAGTTGAGGCCCAGCGACTCCAGGCACGTTTTGGAAGGCACTTAAGGACCCTACGGATGCAGAGTGGCCTGATATAATCTTCAAACACACCAAACACAGAGCTGCAGCTCACACTGCTGAGCTGAAAAGCACTAAGGAGTCCATTTCCTTCTGATTGATTTCCACAGTAATTAGACACTTTGTTTCTGAAAATTGTCATCAGTAAGTGCCTAAAAGCCCAGCTCTCAGTGCCTTGTCTTCACATAGCAGGGAACAGAGCCTGAGTTTTCCAGGCATGAAACTACAGCCACAGAGCCCCTCCTTAATCCTCATCTTTTTTTAATACAAGCCACCTCACCCTCCAGTTGGCCTTCACAGAAATGGCAAAGAGGTTCTGGGGAGCAATAGTAGGTCTCCAGGAAAATGAAATGCTGGAAAAGAATAATCAGTAAATTGAGTAAATGCATTCTTGGGTAGATTCGGGATTTCTGCTAGCCAGGTTGACCAGCCTTTCGCTCCAGGGCTGACAGGCCATACAGGCTTTTTTGGAGCCCTCATGATTTCCTCTTCCTGCTTCTGGAAGAAGGGGCCTTAATCTGCCCAACCATTTTCCTGTGCACGGTGTGGGACAGCCATTTTCCAGGGCCAACGGATGAGCAGGAAAATCGTGCTTCCATGCCTTGTGCTGCTCACAAACAACCAGATGAGCCTCCAAACAGACATAGGTGCGAGGTGCTGTGCTTAATGAAAAACAATCATCTAACCCATGCTTACGTGGTACTAAACTCGGAAATGTCAGTTACAGCTCAGGAAAGGCTCTTGGAGATGTGGAGTTACCACTGACAGCTCTTAAATCCTTGGCTTGATGTCCTGCTGTGGCCAAAAAAGTGAAAAGATGCAGCCAAGAATGCCAAGAAGGATCATCAAAAAGAGTATTGAGAGTGAGGCTGAGGGCATCCTTTTGCACCCAGATTTCCAGTACTGTGGAAAGGCCTTATCTGTCCGTCCTAGGTAAGATGCAATTTGGATTTGGAGAGGGCAAGAGAAAAAACAAGAGGACCCAGCACCCACCTTACAACGGGGACTAGGAAGACAGACACTTCTCAGCTTGAAGGGGAGAAGGCTGAGGGGGAATATGACTGATGTTTATAAATCGTGAATATGTTGGGTAGGATGAAATTGAACAAGTTATTCACCAAAATCACCAGTATTAGAACTGGGGGGAAGTGGGGAAGTAATGATATTAGCAGGAGATCAGTTTAAAACAAATAAGAGTACTTTTATGAAAGAGGTAGTGAACATCTCAGTGAGGATCACGTGACCTTGTTGTGACAGGAGGTGGTAGAGGCAAGTGGTCCCATCAGGTTCAAAAGGAATTAGACAATTCCACAAATGGATCCTAGGAACTGAGTAGGACTGTACATTTACTCCCCTTGATCCAGCATTTCTGAAAGCTGAGGGGAAACAGTAAAATCTGCCAGGGCCACAGGCTCCCCCTTAAGAGGATGGTGTTTTGTGACTGCGGGAGACAGAGCACTGGAGCAGGTGGATGCTCCAGGTCTGCTCCAGGAAGGCATCTCTTGTATTCTGAAGTTATGTCCTGAGCACTCTGTGCTGGGTGACAGTACCAGCGCGCTGATACTCACAATCTGAGGGTACGGCTGAGGTTGGAAGGAACCTCTAGAGACCATCTAGTCCAGCCCCCGCTCCAGCAGGGACACTCAGCGCACAGGGCACAGGGTGGCATCCAGGTGGGTTTGAAGATTTCCACAGAAGAAGCCTCTACTGCCTCTCTGGGCAGCCTGTGCCAGGGCCCTGGCACCCTCACAGCAAAGAAGTTCTTCCTCACATGGAGATGGAGCTGCCTGGGGTTCAACTTGCACCCGTTACCCCTTGTCCTGTCACTGGCCACCACCAAGAAGAGCCTGGCCCCATCCTCCCTGCATTCTCCCCTCAGGTACTTGTACACATACGTCAATCTCCTCAGGCTCCTCTTCTCCAGGCTAAACAGGCCCCACTCAGTCTCTCCTCATATGATCGATGCTCCAGTCCCTTCATCATCCTTGTGGCTCTGCTGGACCCTCTCTAGCAGCTTCACGTCCCTCTTGTGCTGGGGAGTCCAGAACTGCCCCCAACACTCCAGGGCAGGATCCCCTCCTTGCCCTGCTGCCAATGCTCCTGGCACCCTCCACCGAGCACCCGTCTCTATCCCTCTCTGCAGCCGCTGCCTTCACTGCCCCTTGGCTGGCTGGCGCGAACCCGAGGACGTGCAGAGCCGCCCGGGCCACCGTGCTGCACGCGCTGGCCGTTGTCGGTGTTTGAGCTGGTTATCTTCCCTTGGGCTATTTCATTGCCTCAGCTCCAAACTCACAAATGTGTTTTGCTTCTCTTTCTTGCTGAGGCTCCTTTGCATCCCAATTCCTTCCTTCACAGCACCGTTACTGCGGCAGGGGCTGGCACGATTAGCGCTCCTCACTTGCAATCCCCCAATGGCAGTGTAATGCCGCTGTAATTGGGTATTTCTCCCTCCCGACACTAATCTCCCAACAAATGCTGATGCCGTGTTAGATGCTGTGGGGGGATCTCTCATCACTATCTCTTTAGGCAGGCAGTTGTGTGTGGAATGGATGCGCAGTCACTCAGCACGGATGGATTTGTCTGAGTCCCTGTCAGCTCCCCGCTTTTGTCACCGAAATCTCGCGTTGTGGATCCGAATTTCTATTGCTTTAACTTTTTGAGGCACATTTATCTGAGGCCCTGTCAGATCAATGGGTTTTGTCACCGAAATCTATGTGACTTTGTTCCCTGTGGAGATCTGGCTAGTCAAGTCTGTGGAGGCTGATTTGGAAGGGCTGAACCTGGGGCCTTGTCTGACTATGTCGGGGTGGGAACAGTAAGAACCGAAAAGAACAGAGCCTCACAACCACAAAGACTTAGCTAGGAAACACAACAGCAACAAAGCGAGACAACGTGCACGAGGGACAGCAGAATGTGCCAAGAAACACACTGCCTCCCAAGGACGCTCTTGGGTATTCTTGTAGGTCCAGGGCTCTCCGCACGCTGGCACCACAGGCAGCTGCTTGCTCTGCTTGTGGGCTGCAGAGCTTCAACCCCGTCCGTGATCGCGCTGGGTTGTGGGGCCAGCGCAGGTCAGATGGAGCACGACAGCCCTCCAGGAATAGGTGCTGAAAACCTCTGGGTTGGAGTGGAAGCTCTCTAGAAGGCACCCAGTGTCCTCACAGCGCATTAGGAAGCCCCTCGCCACCACAGATGATCTATCTCAGGAAGTACAACCCCACATTTCTGACTGCCTGCAGCCATCAGCCTGCACGGTGCTCCCACCTGCTGCCTTCCAGATACAGCCCTGCTTTGCTGAACTGCTCTGTGCCCATCTCACCTCTTTGGTCAGTTCCAACGGTTTCAATTAAAGCCTCCAGAAAATGCAAGTTTCCTGGTTAAAAAAATTCTTGGTTAGATTGAGGAACAAAGTTCTTCCTCCTGCTTATTCCTGAAAGATTTTTTTGACAGTGAGTGACTATCACTATTTGGATTTGACCATGATCAGGCCAGAAAGAAATTCTACAACACAAAGGTGTTAGTAATAACAATAAAAATATCAATAATAATAAGACAGAGGGTAACACTTTAAGAGAAGAGGCTGGTGTTGACAGGTAAAGACTCAGCCTGACTGGAACAGCCACTCGATCTGAAAGCTCTGCACAGCTGGGGTGCAGTCCTGGCTGAGGAAATTGCCCCTGTTTGGTTTCTGCAAGAAGAGGAATCTGGAAAGAGGGAGTCTGGACAAAGGGGAAGGCAACCAGAGCACCAGGCATTCATGGGAGAAGGAAAATTATTGGCCATGGGTCACCTCACAGCTCTCTGCAAACTCTATCCATGGTCTTTCATTATGGCAGATGCTCCTTTCTGTGCTTGCCTTGCAATAATTCCTTCCTCCCTCCATTCTCTTAAATGAAATTCTCCTTTTGTTGTATATATATATATTTTTTCTATTTCAATTTCACCTCTGAAAATTTTTGGTTCCCTTTTTTCACTGCTAATCTTTTTCCATCCATCCCTCCCTCCCTCTTTCCCTGCCTCATTTAAGCATTCATGCTTGTGTTTTGCTGCTTCCTCTGTGCAATTACCAATTCTCTTTTAACTGGGACCCCTCCTTAGTTTTCCCTCTTTCCTTTCCTTTCATCTCTCTCCCTCTTTCTCCGCTTGTTCTCTCCATCTCTCAGCTTGCTGCTTCGGAAGCAGCAGTCCTTAGATATTGAAATGACACGTTTAGTTTCTGCTTGTGATTCTGTGCTAGATGTCTCTGTGCGTCTGTGCTGTTGCAGACACGCTGTAAGCCTTGGTAAATAAAGGAAAACTAAGCTGGAAGCAAAGCTGAGCAAAAGGCAGCTCACCTGTGCCTGATTTGTCGTTGTTTAATACTCCTCCTGATTAAGGCAGAACATAACTCCAGAAGCGCCACAGTGATAGATACTCACAGATATCCAAGCAGAGATGCACAATTCCCTTAACATTTAGAGCCAGAACCAGTAGTACAACTATTATCTTGCAAGTTCTCCATGCTGCTGCCTGCACGCGTATCACCTGGGAGCGTAACTTGAATCTTGCCTGGGCCTCCAGGGACTAACGTGATGTTAAATGATCATTATTATGTGCAGCTGCCACCGTGCCTGCAGCTTTAGGAGACCCACAGAATTAAGTTGCAGCTTTCATATTTTCATTTTAGAACAAAGTGGGAAAGTATATCTGTAACAACACCCGTGAAACTGTCCCTTCATAAGTCATCTTGTCTGCTACAATAACTGCTTTTCACAGAGGACCTCGTATTTTATCTGATTGTTGTTGGTTAACCAAGAGGACTGACAATGCTTGGTTAGACAGGGAGAGATGAAATACCTGGAGCGGTGCTATGCTCGAGTCCACCTCTTTGGGGACACTTGGATGCACAGCAAGGTCGCTCCAAGGAGAAGCTCTGAAATGCTGGAGATTCCTGCTTCCAGGACAGGAGCACACGTGGTGGCTGTAGCAATGTTACCCACCCGGGAGGGAAGCTGTTTCTTCCTCACAACCATGGGCTCTGATTCCACATAAAATAAGGAAAAGAGGGAGTGAGAAACAGCACTGCAGCATCTTGACAGGCCTTTCTACAAACATGGGAGATGAGTTGCAGCAGCAAATGGCCATCT
This sequence comes from Crypturellus undulatus, assembly GCA_013389825.1. Classification (NCBI taxonomy): domain Eukaryota; kingdom Metazoa; phylum Chordata; class Aves; order Tinamiformes; family Tinamidae; genus Crypturellus; species Crypturellus undulatus. The sequence goes on from VWPW01022542.1 coordinate 28,079, forward strand.
CTAGAGCCATGCAAAGACACTGGCAAAGGAAGCCAGCCTAATCCTGCTGATAGAGGTGTCCAGCCACGCTTTCCAATAGATGGCTAATTAGCACTAATACGGATTTCCAAGAAAGCAAGAGAGGGTTAGAGAGCTCTGAAGAAGCTTCCAAGCTGGCTCTGCCAGGCGCCCCGGAGGCTTGGGATATGCAGCCTTTCGATGCATGTCCCTGCCCCTAACCTGACAAAAGCAGCCGGCTAAAATTTGAAGGCTGAGTATTACTTGAAACTGGCTGATGGTCACAGTCCTCCTCCTTCCAAAAAAGCTGCCCTCATCACGGAAGAAACAGGCAATCAGCACCTATTTCCAAAGCTGCTGGCACTCAGATGAGGACTCTAAATTGCCCATGAGGGCTGATCTGTCTTGCCACCCTCAGCAGAAACCTGTCTGGTTCAGGATTGAGGCTGACAGGAAAGTGTGGAGAAGAGCACGAATTCATGCTGGTTTGTGGAAGCTGCACCTGTGCAAATCAAGAGAAGACTTTCATTTCTGTATCTCTCACACGGGCATTCTTTCCAGGTGCTAATATTCTGTAAAAAAAAACGTATTTCTGGAACATTTTTTCTTTAAAAAGCTGGGGACACTGATCAGGAGAAGGTCCCTGGGGAGGCAGACGGTGCAGGTCACAGCTTGGTTAAAAGCAACCCTGGGAAGACAGGCAGAGTAGCTGGTTGTGCTGGCACTCACTGAGCTTTGCAGCAGCTCTAACCTGTGACTGCAACTTCGGCAACCTCAGGTAAGGCTGCATCCACCCCTTGAAATGGTTGATGGAAATAAAAAAGGTCACTAAATGCTTTTACTCAAGGTAAATCCAAAGGAAAGTGTATTTTGGGGAGACCTGCAAGGTAGGAGGTTTCCTGAGAGACCAAGGAGGGGCTGTCCTTTCCCACTTGGATCAAAACAACCGGTTGCAACTAGGCTCGTGTGAAGCACTTCCATGAACATCCCAAACAGGTCTAATTACTGCTCCAGGATCTCCTAGATCTAGCAACTGCATGAAAAGTGGTCTCCAACAACACCTGGACTCATACCAGATACAGCCATTTACACCAAATCTGTTTCTTTGCACTGCCCTTTAAAGCAGTTAATACTACCTAGAGAGCTGTGGTATCTGAAACTACTGAGTGGTCCATCCGAGCTTCCATTACAGGAGTAACCTAAACATGAGATTATAAATCCATGGTAAATGCAGGAGCCTGCACCGTGGCACAAGCCCTGCTGAACCACCAAAGACACCTTCACGTCCAGCGAGGACTGTATCTCCTGATGATACTTCTGCTTCGAATACCAGAGCTCTTAAGGAAAACAGAGCTTAGCAAATTATTGCTTCTAATTTTTTACATGCTGACCATTGGTTTGGTCACTTGTGGACATGATTTTTGGTTGTGTGAAATGGTGATGGAATTCAGGCCATTGCAATAGCCTCCCCGTTTCTCTGAAGTACAAATGTGGAGTCGCTCTGGAGCTGAGGACACAGGAACAGCTCCAGTCTTTGGGAAAACATCCCTCCCCGCTAGTAAACGCGAATTTTCCACAGACAGATTCCTTTAAGGTTAAATATAACCAGTCAGGGCCAGCTGCTCTCGCAGTACCTTTCCACTCTCCCAAACATCTGGGAGATCATCAGAAGAAACCAGAGAAGATCCAAAAGTCAGACCTGGTGCTTGCTGCTGGCAGCCACAGTCTCAGGTGGGAGCTCTGCTAAAACGACAGCGCAGAGTGACAGCCTAAGAGGAGCCCGTGGGCGGGCAGGCATTAAACCTGTCCCAGACACACAGACTCATCACCTCAGTCACGCAAGAAGAGGTTGGTGAAACAGCACAAAATTATCTAATTGTATTAGGAAGAAGAACAGGTTATCTAATTCATGTGTTGTGCTGCCGGAAATCCAAGGCAGAGCTCACAACACTGGAATTTTGGGTATCTTAAGACACAGAGCAAGGTGGCAGGCGAACTATTCTCATCTGAACATAGGGTCAAGAGCTACTGGGTTTTTTTTTTTTAAGCAGTTACAAATTTGGTGCACAGAAAGGCAATGAGAAATTTGATGCTGCCTGGCTCCGCAAACCATCTGTACCAGAAACACCAGGACAGCAACATTCAGCACCATAAAAGTCTCCCCGGCAGCCTTGGGGCTCGGCCATGTGAACTGTGTCCAAGCGAGGAGGACGCGGGCTGTTTGTATCCCTGTTCAGTGAATCACTGATGCTGTAGGAATTCTTCCTTTTCCTTCCTGTATCTTATCCGTGCTCAGTAGGGAAAGGACATGGAGAATACATAGTGCCACTGCTTCCCAAAATAGCTAATGGTTCTTTGACAGGCAGACTTAATTTCTTTTAACATCTGAGCAGTGCAAAGGAAACCATCAATGCAGCTACTGCAAACAGCCACCCTTCTGGCATTAACCCTCCTTCTGTATGAAAATGAACATGAAAACTGCCCAGGCTTTTGTGAGGGTCTACCCAGGGCACAGGAAGAGCCTGATAAAGCCCTTGAAATGGCTCTAGCGCTTCCTTTCATATGGTGCCTAGGGCAGCTGTTCCCATAACTGCTCCTAAGCATCCAGAGGGATGACTGTGCCAGAGTCACGATGGTCAAGGGGAGACTTTGCCAACTGTGATGGGCTGGAAAGGTTGTATCTTTGGCTGCTCTCTGGTAAGCTTGGAGCCTCTCTGCTGGTTACAATCAGGGAGACATCTGCCTTGGAAGACGTTTGCCTGTCATGCAGTGCAGCAGGGAGTTTACAGGTGGGTTAACAGTTGTGTGCTGCTTTTAAATACGTGGCAGAAAAGGATTTCTGGAAAGAGCAGGCACGGCAATGGGCCTGCCAGGACCCCCTGGCTCAAAGGAAGGGGGACTGATAGCACTAGAGTGATGGGAAGGACCAAGGAATGTTGTACTTCCATAGTAATTTGGGAAGCCACACTCTAAGAAAAGGCTGTAAGCCTGGGACGTGCTGCCACAGTCCCTCTACTTATGTTGTTCTGGCAAAACCACTTTTTTGTAACCTCTCAGCCAACCTGTTTGAAGACTCTCCTGTGTCCCACGACTCCGTGCCCATCAGCAGAAGCCGTTATCCCAGCCCCATCCAGCTCACATTCCACAGAGCAGCCAACTGCAGCGCCGTATCCCGGGCATGAGGCCGGGATCGGATGGGTAACGGGGCACGCAGACACCCTGAGCTGCCCAGAGCAGATCTCCTCTGCAGCTGGGGCTCCCGCCTAGCAGTTCACAGAGATAAAACAGCTCCCTGAATCACGAGTCTTCAGAGAGTCACCCTTTTTCCTCTAGAAAGGTGCAGAGAATCAATAGTCCACTTAGCAGCTGAAAGATCAACAAGAATTCCTCTGTCAGGGCCTCAGGAAGTCATTGCATACATCACCTGTCCAAAGGCCAGATCAGCTTTACCTAAACCTTTCCGATGCAATGCCGAGGAACCCATCCTTGAATCTCCATGGGAATGGTTCCTGCCTTTCACATCCATGCAGCAATAATTTGCAAGTGGAAAGCTCTCATTCTCTCTGTCTCTTTTTTCAGGATGGCCCTCACAACCGTAGCTTACTGCCAGCGCTGAGTTCATGCCACCTCCTGCAGTCAATGCATGCCTGGAGATAGAATAAACAGTTATTAAACCTACTCTAGATTTGCTGTCATAACGTAAGTAGGCACTAGAAATCAAATAAATATATTCTATAAGATGAGCAGTTAAAAAGTCTACTGAAAACAAAGATTCAGGCAAAATGGCTTAATCTGCAGCGTTAACAGATAACAGATTGTCCCATCAACAGTGCATGAGGAGCAACATGCAAGAAGGGAAAACTCATGCAAGTTTCCAGGGGCTGGCAGTAAAACTAACCTCATAAAAGGTCTTGCTCAAAGGAGGGCTCAGGACCCTGATTAAGGTTAAGCATTTGTTTAAATCCCTTTGATTTCAGTAAGACTGAGGTACAAGTCTAAATGCGCTTTTGATTCAAGGTGCTTTCCTGAGCAGAAGAATATTATGTGCATAAAACTTCAAGTCAGCAGCAAGGCTGGAAGCACGGGAGTAGCAAGCTCTGCATAAAGGCACGTGCAGCCACCGGGTTATCCCTGCTCCTCGGGAGGGAGGTCAGAGCAGAGTGTGTAGCTCTGCGTTTCATGTCCAGCCTGAGCACCGTGTCTAAGAGGCCCATCTTACGGAAGCGCTGGTTGGAACCACACACCAGCCTTCCTTCCTAGTGCAATTCCCGGGATAAGGAGGAAAATGAAGAAGGATCCTCAGGGCAAAGCCTGAGGTGAAGGACAGCAAGGAGACACACTAACTGTAACCCTAACTGCAACCATAACCCTAAACCTCATGCTAACCCTAACTGGAACTCTAGCCCTAACCCTAACCATAACCCTAACCCTAAACCTAACCATAAGCCTAACTCTAACCCTAACCATAATCCTAACCCTAAACCTAAATGTAATCTAGCCCTAACTGTAACCCTAACCCTAAACCTAAGCCTAAGCTTAACCCTAGCCATAACTAACTGTAACTCTAACCCTAGTGTTAACCCTAACCATCATTATAACTGTAACTGTAACCCTAACCCTAACCCTAATGCTAACTCTAACCGTAACCCTAAACCTAACCATAACTGTAATGCTAGCCCAGCCCTAGGTCCAGTCCTAGCCCTGGTTAATGCCTGTCTCCTTGCGTTGCCTGCGCGACTGCGCGTGGCCGTTGGCACTTACTGGCCCGCGCGATGCTCCACGCGCAGAGCGAAAACCACTTCCTGCAGTCTGGCTACCTTGGCAAATGCTGAGAGAACGGAGAAGCGAACGAATGCCCAAGGCCTTGGAGGACAGACAGGGAGCCTGAGAAAGGGAGATAGCACACACCAGACAGACGGCACGTCTTTCTATGGAATACACACACAAAACCCAGCAGAACAAGACTGAGATGTGCAAGTGTGTGCCCGCGGCAGGGCCCTGCTCCATATTCATTGAAAACGCCTGAAAAGCCATTAGCTAAAAGCTCAGTGAAAATAATGGAATTACTTCAGAGAACAAATGAAGATACAACCGGCTACCTCTTCCTGTGGCACTGCAGCTTGTCTCTGATTTTTTTAATGTATTATTATTCAGTTTTAACTTATTTCCTTCATTTCTTATGTCTGTCAAGCCAAGCAGACACAATGCTCTCTTCTCAACACAGGCAGCAACAGGCCACCCTTGTGTCTCTTCCCTTAAGAACTATTTACCTGCTGTTGGCACCGAGGGTCACAAGGACAGTGGGCCGGAAAGCAGAAAAAAAAAATCTGTAACTGATGAGTGACCTGCTCCTTCCACAAATGTTTTGCTGCCTAAAGCTTAAGAAGTCGCACGGGTGCCTAAAGAGAGGAGTGTGCTAACAGGCTTGGCACCTAGGGCTGCATCCCGTCGTCACACTGAGGCCAAGGGAGGCTCCTGGGTTGTTTGCAGAGGGCTCGAGCCGGCCCTTTGTCTTCTGTGACAAATGAGTGGGGTAAAAGTACAAAAATACGGGGAACTTGAAGGACACAAGCTCTGCCACGCTCATGGCGGAGTCCTCAGCTTTGCCTCCTCCAACTGTTTTAAGGCTTCATCTTATCATTTTCTTCTATCAGCTTGGTGGGGTTAAATCCAAAGCAGCTCAATTTGTGGGAGGATTTCTGCGAAGACATCCCTTGAATGGTGTGTTACTATGCACACCACATTCCTCCTTTAAATCCTCTGGAAAAGGAAACTGGATTTCATCTTGAATGCAGCTAGAAATTGTTGCAATGACCTTGGATAAGAGTGATCTGCGAGTGCCTGTCAGAGAGGGTAGAATTAGCCACAGGACAGACCACAAAGGTCGCATCCAGGTATTCTGATCAAGTCCTTGGAAGTTCTGGAGGGAAAGGCTTTAGTTCAAGCCCGTGCTGCAGCCCGTGGGCCATGGGCACCTCACATTGCCGAGCGGTACATCCACACGACTCCACTCCTCCCGGGCCCTGGGAGGACGGAAGGATGGAGCAGCCGGAGGCAGTGGCTGGAGAAGGAGCCAGGAGGCACCAGAGGGAAGGATCAGAGCCCAGAAGCAGCTGAAGGATCAAAGTCGAGGAGCAGTGGGGCAGCAGGGAGGAGTGGAGATGGCAATGTGCCGGAGCCGCGACCGCCCGCAGGGAGGAGATGCTGTTGGGGAAGAAGAGCTCTGCAGAGCATGAAGAGGAGGGAGAGCCCCTGGGCCTGGGAAGGTAGGAGCAGAACGGAGAAGAGAACGTCTGGAACGAGCAGCACACTGAATATTGCAGCTGTATTGAGAGGGTGGCTACCCGCACCGCAAGCCCAACGCGTCTTCTGTAAATGATTCCAGGTGGTGATGCCTTTGCCAGCTGGTATTCAACCAGGTGCCATTATCCCTGCAGGAGGATAAACCATATGAATTTGGGGCCACCAGCAAAAATATATCATAATATCCTCATCATTTTATTTAAAGGAACGTGGCAAATCACTGGCTGTTGAGACAGGACTTCCCTCCCCTAAATATGTCCTGATCGCAGGAGCTCATATTTCTCATATGAGAAAAAGAGAGTAGAACTGACAGGCAGAAGGATCGGAAATTAAATAGGCTGGTATCACTAAGAGCAGCTGAGTGGAACACAAGAATTAAAAAAAAATATATAAAGCAAACATGAACTCCTAATTAGTTTCCAATTTCCATCTTTAATAATCTGAGATTCTGGTTCTAACCTACTTAGTAACACCAGACTCAGGCCTTCAAGTCTCATTAAACAGGCACCAAAAATCTGAAAGGCTTTTCTTTTAAAGTCACACCACCCTTATTTCTCACTTCTTGGGAAAAAAAAAATCTGGGATTTACAAGATTTTGTGTACTAGGGTGCTAGAAACCTAGTTCCATTTTTAACTGAAAGACGAACTTCCCAAGTGTCACTTGACTTTGGGAAAATGCAGAAGAGCTTAAGGACATTGAAGTTAAGGGAAAGAAGGGACTTTTTTCCTACGTGACCTTCATCCTGGCAGATTTTGCTTAAACAAAGGCAGCCCAGAGCAGTCTGGTCAGGTCTGCACAACTCACAGCAAGATGTACATGTTTTTCACCACTCTGTTGGCTGAGATACTACATCTTTAAAGAGGGGACCCATGGTAAGAACTTTAGGTTCGCCCTGGCTCTGGTTGTAAGAGGCCACTGTGCCCATTGCCTGTGCTCTGGCAATTCAAAATCAAGGATTCCAGCAGCAAGACATTAAAAGACTCATGTCAGTGATGAGCTGAGTTTGAACCTGCATGCGTGCCTGACGTTTCTACATCTTTCTCCACAGGTAAACAGGTTAGAAAGTGGCATTTTAAAAAATGAAAGCAGAGACTCACAAAATTGCATGACCCAAGAGCTTAAGCCTTAGCACCAGATTTGACAAAGCTTACAATAAAAATGTGGTGGCTGGTAGCACAGGGGATTCGCTCTCTTTCCCTTGCAAATGGATGAGAGAAGAACATGCGCATTGCAAATACATTCTGTCACCTGAGTTCTCCTCGATCTTTCTGAATTTATTGAGGCTGTCAACTGCAATGGAGACCAGTTCAACATGTGATCCCCCAGTGGGAGCAGTCACAAAATAGGTTTGCAGTGTGTGACACCACCCTGTAATAAATGCTGTGCTTTATTAACTACTCTAGGGCAGCTGAAAAGGGGCAGTAAAAAATTGATATAAAGGACACCAACCATGCGGCCTGGCCTTATGTCCTGGCTTTTTATTCTCCTCCTTCCTCCTTCCATATTTGTTTCTTTCTAAAATCTTTACCTTCCAAAAGTTCTCCTATATTTTCACTCTAACTTCCAGTCCTTTTCCTCTGTGTTGATCCTGATTTATTTTTATTTCTCCAACCCCTCTCCTGACTCTTTCCCTTTAGCTGTCTTTTAGCATTTTGTAATGTATAATTTTTCTTCTATGTCAGGTTGGCACCAATTGAGATGCGATCAAATCTTTTGTCCTGAGGGATGCAATGTTTCTGTAAAAAGACTTTGTGCTTTGCCAAAGCAGAGAGATTCTCTCTGCACCGTGATTTCTAGATGTGCCACCCGCTCGAGCCCAATTTAGTTTCTGTGTTATCACCTCTCACATAGCTGTTGCCCTTGGTCATGATACCTGCATGTCCCCGTCCTAGTTACTGTAACTCGCATGCTGCTACTTATCAGCTCTGTATAGATCATTATGATGCTGGATCAGAGTTCTCATGATCTAGCCTAGATCTATCGCTTTCCCCTCTGTCACTTTTTTTTGTGAATAAAGCTCAGGAGGACACGGGAGCCAGGAACAGTCCGAAGTGCCACATTTTCCTTCCTACAGGGTGCATTCCTCTTCACTTTCTTAGTTTTCAAGGAAAATAATTTAGTTTTTTGGACTTTTCTGGCTGAAATTTCCCATTGGCCTTCCTCCAGTCTCACCTGCCTGAGCCATTCTGGAGTAGCAAGGCCCTGCATGAACCTACCTGAGCTGGATCTTCATTAGGGAGAATGTGCAGGGTGGAAACCAACTCCATATTCTGAAACAAGGCAACAAGGCAACTCTACAGAGTCTGCCTTCTGACAGCTGATGTAACAGAAGTGACTCTTTCAAAGCACAGAAAACTCAGATTGTGGTTACTTGGAGTCACCTTCTTCACTAAAGGTGACAAGACAGATTACACCTGGCCTAAAATCCCATGCGGATAACGGCACTTGGCCTCCTCAAACAGCCTTTACCAGCGACTCCAACAGCCTCTCCTGCAGCAGATCCCTCCCGGCGGGCGGCATGGACCATCGTGCTGAGCACCCTCACCTCCTGCTCGCAGCAAAGGCATCCGCAGGGCTGGCAGCAGACGCTGGGGCTGTGCAGAGTGTTCGCTCAGGCCACTGTCATTCCCGGCGCGACGCCTTGCAGCTGGCGGCCTCCACTCGAGAAATATCTTCTTTAAGGAGAAGCTCGAGCGACGCAGCTACAGATAAAAATAACAATAATTTTTCTAGATGAAACTTCATGTAAAGCACTTAAAAAGCAATAAAAAGTCAATTTGCCCTCTTTCAATTATTTTGCTTATTCCATTTTCAAAAAAAAAAAAAAAAAGAGAGAGAGAGAGAGAGAGAGAAAAGTTTCCTGGCTATAAAGACAGTCTGTTTTGCACCAGCACCTTTTTAACCAGTCTTCATCATTTCTCACCTCCCTCTCCTCATTGCCCCAGCCCTACATGGGTCCCCCTTCCTGCAAACAGGAAAATTGCCATTCCCAGGCAGGGCTGGGGCTTCCTGGCACTTAAAAAGGAAAGGGAAGGAAGACTGATGATAACTCGGGAGCACTAGCTGCCTCTTTCAGCATACAAGCACCTTTTCAGAGAAAGCCAGAGAAAGATAAAGGCAGAAATTACTGCTCTTGCACAATATATGCCAAGTTCGTAAGAGCAGCATTTAACACTTAATCAAAATGGTTTGACAATGTAAAAATTAGGTTTTAGAATGTCATTAGTGCCTTATAATAGGTTCAATTTATATCATTCCCATCCCTGTTTTTTTCATCTCTGCTAATTGTTTTCATTCATTTCCTCCATTTTTTATACTGTTGTCTTGTTGGTTTTAATTTTTAATTATCATAGGACCTTTTTTTTTTTTTACCTTACTAATTGGTCTAGATTTGAAAGTCGAGTTCTGTCAATCTTTTTCTCCTAGAGCAGCTACATTTGTTTTTTAAGACAGATTCTTTTCCCTTGGCAAGCAAGGGCTAATTCTTCTGGGCTAATTTGTGGGGGGAAAAAAAGCTTGCTTTTAGGCCAGTAGTTTTTGTCATGTGATTCATATAAAAGCTCTCTTGTATTGACCTGTAAATTCCCCTCCGCATTGGCATGCAGGACTGCTTTGGTATTGGCACGGAAACTGGACCTCTGTTCCACAGTTGATATGCAAACTCTTTTCTGTTTGGAAGAAGATGAAAGCTCCCGTCTGGACTGGCTTGCAAGGTCTTTTCTGTTTGGGCTCGTGTTTTTGTCACCCACCATGCACAAAAACACACGGCATTTTTTCCCCTCTTTCCCCACACAAGAATGTCTCGAGTCTCGGTTATCACAGGACTGCAAGTTGTCATTTGCATGAAGAAGTATATTGGCATCTTGACTTTATTTCTGCCAGTATAAATGGAACTGGTTGAAATATTTCCACTGACATTTTGGGGGCAGAAAACCATTTTGGAAATGGCCATTTTTTTTTAGGAAAATAGCTATTTTGCCAAATTTCTTTGTGCTTCTAATGGAAAGCACTGACATTTACTTAGCTGCACTTGGCAAAGTAGGGTACTTTGGGGAAAATTTGAAAAATGATAATGAAAAATCTAGGCAAAAAGACAAGTTGTGGGAAGGCAGCAATCCCCCAGGCAGCTTCACTTGTGGAGGGATGAAGAAACACTTGCAGGAATTCACTCCAGGGCGACTCCTCCACGCTGGAGGAACCCCAAGCTTGTGAATATGGAAACGGTGCCATCTCACTGCCTGCCAGTGTGACCTGGGGCTTCCCGTCACTACCCTGCATGGCTCTGGCTCTGCAGAGACACTTGGAAGCTTCTCCTCAGCTCCCACTCCTGCTCCCGGCTACGTGCCCCGGCCTCCAACCTCGCGCTGGCACAGGGTACCCTGCGTGTCCAGGAAGGTGTCTCGGGGGGCGAAGCAGCCAGGAAATACTCACTGGGAAGAGCTGCTCTCAGCAAACGCGGGAATCCTTCTTTGCTCCAGGGTGGAACCGCCGTAGCCCTTCCTCACCCTCCGCCGCTGCAGACAGAGCGTGGGGCTTGGATTGAGCTGCAGCCGCCGCCTTCAGAAAGGGCCTTTGAACCAACCTCTACCGCACAGCAGCCAAAGGCCTCACGGTCAAGCTGCCAGGCACGAACGTTCTCTTGTCGTGTCTTGAGTGGCGTTTTTAATCCTTCTTGCCGGGGGGCTTCTGCTCTTGCTTCTTGCCTACAGGTCGCCATCGTTCTCCTCCTCCTCTCCACTCACACCAGCTTGCGTTTTCCTCCGCTCAAGTCTGTGGATACAATAGACAAGTATTTTTCCCGTTCTTAACCTCAAGAACCCCCATAAATAGCACGGGCTGGGGCTGAAATGAACCCTCCAGTGTCCGTGTTCCTGGGCACTGTCCTACCACACAGTGTCAACGTTCTGCCCAGCCCTGCGACACTCCCGTGATCTTCAGTCACCTGCTGCTGCCTCCAGGCAGCTCCCTGCTCTAGGATGGCTTCAGCAAAGGTGATCCAGAGCCTCACGCCAGCCAAGGTGTGACCTGTATCTGTGAGAGGCCAACAATCTGTACTGATGTCTGTAAGAGGAAGGCCTTTTACTCACCCTCCTCTATATTTAGCAGTATTCCCAGGTGGTGTTTCTAAAATTAACGGCTGCAGTAATGTGATTCATACCCCCATCACTGCCAGTAATGGATAGGAAGAATGTGGATGACACGCAGGAGAAAACCATGAGGGGCAGAGCCCAAATCGGGACCCTAATGGTATATTCTTCAGTGCTTTTATTGACATCCATGCTAAACTCTGATGCAGAGGCGGTTGCTGGATCTCTGCCTCTGCTCTCTCACAGCAGCATCAGGGAATGCCAGAGGCTCTAAGACGAGCACCTGAGGGGGAAAGGCTCGAGCCTGCTTCCAGGCCACGCATTTTGGGAAGTCTGGGACAGACAGGAAAAGCATCTGCATCAAGGGAGGGAACCCAGTCCTGAGAAAGAGAGAAGGAACATCACAATGGTTGTTGCAGAGCGGCCTGCATTGAGCTGGGAAAAGACATTACTACGAGAGGAGTCCACGAGCTGGAGCTGTCGCAGGTAACTACAATACACATCTAAATCTTCTAAGAGATGCAGGCTGCATATCTGGGGCCATGATAGGATATTAGCTAAAATGCCCATTTGAAAAATGAGCCTGTGGACAATTACAACATAGTAGAGGAGCTGCCGTGCTCAGATAAATAATAATTGAGAGCTGAGGCATAAACCTGCAGCCCTATCGCTTTATGTTGTGATCTTGTCAAATCTCACCAGCTAATTAGCAACAAGGCCTTGCTGGGCTCTGGAAGAGAAACCTGAGGAGGAAGCAGAGGGCCTCGAGGAAGAGCTTTACTATGCAGGGGGAGAGCGCCTGCCTCGGAGCAGATGCCGAGCCAGCTCCTCAACAGAGCTGACCGTGCTCTGGCGATGCCTCCTTCAAGATAAAGATGCTCATATCCTTAGTTACTGCAGCCACTACGGCCCTGTGCCTGGTACTGGGTCACGCTGGGATATTTATCCTCTTTATCCTTCCAGCACTATGAAATATCCCTGCTTCCTTGCATGCACACAACAGCTTCAAAGGAGCGCCATACAGTTCCCTTCTTTATACTTCTAGGCACCCCTTCCCAGTGCTCTCATTTACCTATTCCATAGCCAGCGAGTAATGTTTGTAGTCACAGAGATGGGCAAAGCCCTCTTGGACTCCTTGGGACAAAAGGACTTAGGTTTAATGTAAGAAATCACAGTTTTGGCAGTGCACACCACTGTGTCAAGATGTTTAACACCAGGGATGGGGACAGTGACAAACTAGGCTGGGCAGAGCAGGTTGATCTCACAGATATGTAAAACTCTTGCATGTGTTGCAGACTACTTTGCCACTTGGATTGGGTTCTGATAGGTTGTTCTGGTGGCCAGAATAATCCTGTATTTATCCTCTGCTCATCGGCCACAGGCAGAATAGGGAAGACAAGATATCCTCACCACAGGCAAAGATCTGGAAAAGAGTCAGACCACAGTGCGCATTCGCACAACTGCTGCATAAAACAAGCACACAAAAGCTGAATTCTAACGGGTGGCAGTAGAGCCGGGCAACCTCTCACGTTTCTCTAACACTTTGACAAAATGTGGACATCTGCAGAGTCATGTGGAAACTCTGCTCTCCGTTTGCTCCAGCACAGGTGAGGAATATGAGTCTGATGGGAAAGGGTTTGAGTTTTGAGTGTAAGCATTTGAATCCAGCAACTATACCTTCACTCTCAGTAAGTCTACAGTGTACATGCAGCTTCCTTTATGGTATTTCTTCTATTCAGATAATTTCAACTACCTTCAATAAAACTGCAAAACATCATCTGAGACTCTTATTAAAACCCTCCCTCAAAGGCTGGGTACAAAGTACCAAGGCAATGGCTATCCATGCCAAGACAGGAACAATCAAACGGTTAACAACAATGCGTATGATCTTAAAATCAAATTTAAAATACGTTTACGAGGTAATTTTATTCTCTATTAACCCAATCAATGGAAGGTTCCCATAAGCCATCAGCTGGGAGTTCAGATGCGGAAGGTGTCGTGAGGGGTTAGATACAGATGTTTCGGTGTTCATTAGTACTGACAGCTTGGAGAAAGGAAGGAGGGAAGGAAGAAGGGAGAGGAAAGAAAAGGAAGTTGGGGAGCGAGACATGAGGGGAAAGAAAAAATATTTAGCCATATAGTATAAATATTATTAAATAGCATAAAATTCCTGTGCAGAAGTGCTGGCATGCACTAAGGCAGGCTACTAAGTCAATAGGAATAGGGAATTGTTTGTGTTCAGGGCAGTAATATACGTTCTCGTCTGCGTTAGGTCTAACCAATGGCCAGGTGTGGGTCTAACCAAAGATACTATTTCTTAGTTTGTGTCTTGTATGATTCACATGAACAGGATGTGGCCCAAGTGTTGGAGAGCCCTCCTCCTCTTCCAGAGTGTCTGAGGACCCCAGAGTCACTGTCCCTAAAGAGAGCAGACCTGTGTGGTCACCCGGGTGTGTTATCTTTCCCCAGAAACCCCTCTTTCCCCTTCGAAGCCCTTAGCTTCCCTCTGATGCAGTTTCCTCATCTGTTTACTTGCCCTGTGCAGGCAGCCGTTCCCTGTTGCTTGCTCAGGGCATGAACGAAGCACAGCTCACCCATGCCAGCGAACACCAAGGGGCTGCTAATGGCCTCTTGCTTTTGACGCCAAATCCCAGTGCTTTCATTTGCTTCATATTCCTTCCTGATAAACTGCCTCCCCACCCCCATCTCCATCTCGCTATGCGGCACGTTTATCTCATCTCACTCGGGGGCAGCAGAAGCTCTCAGGCTGATCTGGGGAGGGCTCTGACGAGGAAGAAAATCCAGCGACCGTCGCACACAGGCAGCAGATTTCTCAAAGTGGCCGCGCGACCGTCACTGTTCTCGAGGCAAAGGCAACGCGCCTCGTACGTCACAACACCAGAGAAACAGGCAGCATCCAGACGCAGGGAACAGCTGGAACAGCCCTAGGGTCAGCCCGCGGGACCCATTTGGGGGACAAACATTGAGAGACAAATGTGTGACGTTGCAACGCAGCTTGGGGACATGGCAGCAGCATGGGGAATAGCAGGTTACTGTGTGTGTTTGGTGGAAAGAATGTTGACAGCCCCAGACAGAAAGATGGAGAGAGGCACCTCAGGAGAGGGGCATAACTTGGGAAATCACATCCAAACATTTTCACCTCGGATTCCAAGGTGGCAGAATCAGCTCTGCGGCTAGAAGGTATTTGGGTTTCTCCACAGGGTTTCTGATCTGGGGTGTCATTGCTGCCTGTGGAGAAGAGCAGCTAGTTTGGGCAGCGGAGTGGGCCATGAGGTACCCACTGGGCCAACTCTGTCCCAGAGCATTTGATTTCATGCTTTCTTTTGTGGTTTCCTTCTCTAAAGATCGTGAAATCCTTCTGGTTCTTCCTTGGTGAGTGGAGAAACAGAGGAACGGAATCAAAGCAGGTGTAAAACCATGTGTTTCCCATCACACGATGCTGTTTGGGATGGATCACACTGGGAAACACAGGAAATGCTGAGGGGAAAAAAGTCTGTTGCATCTTCATGGTGCTATCCCGTCGTCTCATTGGACTGCACAGACGCTGCGAGGGAGACAGGGGTCTGCCAAGGCTCCCGACCCTTGGAGGCTGCCTGGGGATGCCCAGGCTTCTACCCCAAGCACATGGGGACGCAGGAGACAGGGTCTCCAAGGAAAGGGCTGGGAAGGGGCTCTCCTTTCCTCCCAAGCTACTCCGGCTTCATTCGACACAAGCTGCGGCTGGGGACGTGTTTCCGTCGAGTTCACTGACTCAGCAAGACCAGGCCCTCGGTCTTAAACAACTACGACCGCAAACTGCACGTTGTAGCCATGGCAACAGGCAGCTCAACTTTCAACTCCCTAGCACACAAAAAGGCAATTTTCTTCCTTTTTTTCCCTCTCTGCATTTTTATATTTCCAGGACTCACAATGGCAGTAATGGCCTGCGGACCTCACTTCCCCCAGCCAGCCATTAGCTCCGTGGAGATGCCGTTGCCATCAGCCACTATTGTGCGTGGCGGGCGCCCTCCTGCCGGCGTTCCCGCTGCAGGCCGGGCTCCCGAGCGCGCCACGGGGCTGCTCGAGGCTCCCCTGGGAACCAGGGGAACAAAACGTCCCTCGTCCGACTGATGGCCCTTGTGTGCTGCCACCCTTCCCCTTTCACCCGTGTGAGTCTCTGCCTGCCCAGTTTTGCCTCAATTAGCAGAAATCCTACCTGGCCTCAGTTTAATGTAGCTCCCTTGTGCACCAGGACCGCTGTCGAGGCCGCTGAGACAACGCTGGAAACAGGGGCAAGAGTCTTGCAGGGCTGACGGGCCCTAAAGCATGAGCAACTAAGGGATTTCTACATTATAGGGAATGATTTTATTCTTTCTCAAATTCTCTCTGAAATTTTCCTTCAAGAGCTAATGTGTATTCAGCAGAGCAACAGACGCCTTCAGCCCTACATGTGACTTTGTCCTGGGCGCTGTGTGCAGCGAACGGCTTAACCTCTTTGCAGCTCCATTTCTGCTTCTGCAAACGGGGCCCATGCTCCTTCCACTTGCTCAGGAAATTCATCTCACTGGTAGCGCGTGCGCAGCGCGGAGGTGGCGGGTGAATGGCAATGGATGCAGGTGTTATTATTTATCTCTCCCAGCAGATAGCAATTTCTACAGCAGGTTAAATTCTGGCCCCCGAAGTACTTGACTGTGTCCCTTTAAGGTCACAAGCTATTATGATGTTGAAGACTCAAATTCTCTGTATATGATCATGAATAAATGAATTGAGTGTCGCTGCCCGGCTATGTGGGATATGGAAACGATACTGAATATCATCAGCCCGAACCATCAACATCCATCAGCTTTCCCCTTGCTCATCTCTCAGCTGTCGCAATACGAAACCCACTCTCCCCCGAGATTTCAAACGACTGGGGCTAAACAGCAAAAACATTCGGTGACTAAATTTGCCAGAGAAGGTCTCAGTCACGAATGACTAAAAACAAAATTATAGAGCAATCTCGGCTGACTGAGAGCAGAATGAAATGTGATTCATTTTCATCCACCCGGCAGGGACTGCAGGGGGAGAAAAAAAGCAAAAAGCAAAAGCCTGGGTTAACCCCTTGGCTGCTGGCGGCATTCACGCTCCCCGGGTGGTGGGCGTGCGGCTTGCACAACTCCGCGATTAGCTCTTCTGGGTTTCCATAAGGCAGGTCATAGCTTTTATTACTCAGGTGGACCAGACTAATAGGGGACTGTGCTAGGACGGTTCAGCACGGTGTCCTTTAGCACCAGGGACAACAGACAAAAGACAAAAGCTGGGCAGTGACGGACAGTGATGAGATAATCATCGGGCAGCCAGGCCGGCACGGTGTCAGCATGTGTGGTGCCAGCGAACATCCCAACGACGCGGAGCCGCAAGGCTGGGGAGAGGAGGAGGACGGCAACGCTGCCCACTGGAATGTCCTCCCGTGAGGAGCAGCGGAGCAGAGAACACGGTGGGACAGTTTGAAAGTGGACTAGGGGGAGATGGGGACAGGGGAGCAGAGATGCTGCCCTGGGACCTTGACCTGAGCCACTGCAGAATTAAGAAATTAAAGAACTTAAACTACACACACCACAAAGGCTCTTTCCTTCAGCATTTTCTCTGTCACTTTCCCCAAAGGTAAAACTGCTAAAGATGAATAACGCAGAGAAAAAAAAAAAAAAAAAAAAAAAAAAGCAAACAATCAGGTCCCTTATTAACAAGTCAAAAGCAAAGGTTGCAAAAGGTCATGGAGCCATCACTCCGGAAAATGAAGCCAAGAAGCTACCAGGGAGTTGACGTCCCTGAGGCAGCCTCTTTCCTGAGGCCAGAGGCTGACCTAGGGCATCCAAGCTCGCACAGGGGCTGCTGCTTGGGCGCCTGGTGCCCTCAGCATCAGCACAGAGCCCTAAGCCGCTTCTGACACTGTGACAGCAGCAACAAGGCACTAAGGGACGACAGACGTGAGGCTCAGATGGAAGAGGGAGCACAGGGGCGGCAGGAGCGGTTTGCTCAGAGCTGGCGAGCGGGCAAACTTCCCGCGCGGACCTCCCCCCCAACAGCTCCCACATGGAATCTGAAGGCTGGGGAGGGCAGCAGAACGGACTGCAGCAGCAGCTCCACAACCAACACGGGCCTGCACAGGGCAAACGGACGGCCCGAGGCCGGCTCGGCTGATGACGCACAGCCTCTGCCTCGGGCATGCTGGGGATTGAGTTTTGTGTTTGATTTGCTTTCCTAGAGACCGACTCTCCATGCGTGCAGAAAGTCCTCATGAACTATAAAAAAAGTGTTTCAAAACCATCCAATTTTCTTGTTTTGTTTTTTTTTTATGTAACCTGATTAGCACAGTCATATGACTGTGCTTTCCAGCAATAGCAAAACCCTCGATTTTTCACTATTAGAGGGGGCTGAGCGGGAGGAAGATGGAAACACCAAAATTGCAAGTATTTGGGGAGGACAAGAATTCCCGGGAACGTTGGAGCTCCTGGTCGGAGCCAGCACCTCAGTGGGATTATGAGGCTCTTAGGTGGCCTTAGAGACGTGGGAGTTGGTCACTAGGTTGGTGCTAGCTCAGGTTCCTAGCCCAGCTCTGGGTAGCACCACAAAGACACATCCATGCTCGCACCCTGCACCACCATCTTGAAATTGGTTCCTTCCTCATTCCTCTGTCACACACTAGTTTGTTGCTTTGGTTAGAGCTAAGCTGAACAACAAAAACTTCGCTTTCCATTAGGGCTTGCACCACCCCAAACAGGGGGAACTAAATAACAGTAATGGGCCATATCCTGACGCTAATGAAACGCCCCAACGCTCCTCCTGTTCCGTTACACCCAAACAAACCCATTAACGCCAATGGAGCAGCACCTGCATAATGGGGGAAAAAAACGGAATTTGGCCTAAAGAGAGTTTGTTTTTTTTCATGAGGAGCGACTGAGTAAAGGGCTTGTGAATTTTGCTGATTACCAGTTATTTTAGGAACCATATGCACAGGCGCTTTCTGACTCATGTTGCTGTCAACCGAGGGCAGCTGTGCCAGAGCCGGCCGGGCCCGGGAGCCCAGATATGCCTCCGATTCTCTGCATGACCTTCTGCGAGCCACGTACCTCTGGGGTGCAGGCACTCTGCGGGAAACAGCATTAAACTCTCACTGGCATCAGCCAGAACACCATGAAAATTGCTGTTTTTGGGCAGAACCTTGAGTCTGTGACTCCCCACGCACCCTGGAAGAGTTTGAGGGAGCATCACTGGACAGGCTGGGATTGAAGGTGGGAGCTCAGACATCGAATCCTTCATGTAGTACGAGCCGCAGTGATGCAGGATAATTAATAAACACTTTGCAGCGTTTGGATTAAAATAAAAAGGTATTTGCAATTTCTCAACACATGCAACTACATGCATCTGCTTTGGTTGCAATTTGCTTCACTTGCTTAAAGTAAAGCCAAAGGATGCTGTTAGGTTTCCATGCAGATGAAGTTCCCAGTCTATTTTATAACCCAAAATCCACTTCCTTGGCCTGGAACTGCCTGGCACCACCCCTGCCAACCAGCCCAAGAGCTAACAGAAGCTGTTGGCAAAACAACACCCGGAATGACACGCAGGATCAGTTCCCCTCGCTAATCTCTGCAGGGTGAGAGATGAGACATGGCTAAATAACATGAAATCTTATCAAAAATTTCAATTTCAGTTTGATTGGAATCAAATCCTAACCTGAACCCTACCCCTCTCTTTCCACTGGGTATTTCAGCTAAGCCACCAAACAATAAATTCATTATTTTCCCAACTCTACCCCTTCTTGGAAGGGGAAAGCTTGGGATACTTGGGGAAAGCCTAGAATGCTTTGGGTGCGGAAGTGTGCCCGAGCAATGCTCGTGCTTCCAAAAAAGGCGCTTCAGCCTTTAAGAGCAAGGGATGTGCTCGGGGAAGGGAAAACAATTCAGCCCCTGCAGCTATGGCAGAGATGCAGCTCATAAGAGAATTTCAAGGTTAAATAAACTCTTCTGGCAGGAGAGGACCAGGGAAGGAGCCTCGCAGAGCAAGGTCACAAGATGGGAAAACACAGGCCATGGGGAATGGCCAACATCCCCCCAAGTCCCAGGGACTTTCCTGAGGCCACTGCAAATAGGAGACCTGGAGCGCTGATCCACCAAGAGTACATCTATTTGGGGGCTGCTGTTGCTCTTCATATATAGGGCAATGCTGTAAGATTTGGGGGTAGAAAGTAATAGAGTTAAGTGTAAGATAAATCAAGCAACACTGATGATAAAAGCATAGCATCGTCCAGCCAAAAAACTCTCTATGCTTTAGTCTAATCATCTCAGTGATTTCACTGTAAATTAAGGGCGAAGCCAAAAGAAGAACGAGTAAGAACCAAACTTCCAAATGAGGGGATGTCTTCTCGGCACCCCTTGCACAAGCTCTGTGACACAAAATGCCCTTCTCCCTGCAGGCAGGCAAAGAAACCCTTTTAATGCAAGGGTACAAACGCACTGGTATTACATATTTTAACTGTTTGCATGGCACATTGCCTGCAGCTTTTTACCAACCAGTTCTGTGTTATTGCACTCCTGTTCACGGGAAGGAGAGCTTATTACCCTCACATATTTCCTGTGGTCTGCTATAAAGGATGTGGGAACGGATCTCAGGGTTTCACTGCCCAATTCCCACCTCTGCCTGCTAGGGACAGTTCCCCATTATAAACCGTACACTTATCTATGCCGGACAGACCCGGATCCTATAGGGAGACAGACTCCAGTTTTGACTGTACCATAAATCAGGCGGCTTCACACGGAAACCGTCCCGTGTAGCTGGTGCTTCTGCACTTCGTTGTGGTTGCAAGTCCCCGTTACGGTGTGGCCAATCTGTGTTTCCACATGTGCCACCCTCCTGCCGCTCTTATTTCTCACTTGATAATGCCCTGCTGTTTGTTTCTACAGGACAGCAGAACTCTTGTGGGACACCCACCTCACGGGCAGCTCAGGAGTCCTGCAATCAAGGCCTCTCTCTAGCAGAAATCATCTCCAGAGATGAAGAAACTGGGCCTGATAGCAGACGGTCATCCAGGTGCCCCCTAGGGCTAGCTCCCTGTTTCCTTGGATTTTCTTTCAGAGGCTCTAACATAATAAATTAGCCTTTGAGACTGTCCACGTGCTTGGTTACGCCGGCACCACATTCCCGAATAAACTGTCAGTACATCCCACAAAGGGACTATATAGACTCTATAGACTACAGAGTCACTCCTGCACCAAATAAATGAGTCCAGGTGGTCACAGGCACCGACCTCAGCAGATGCTGAGGGGCGACCGCCCCCTGCCCATGGAGGAGGCCTTGAGAACGGCCTCACGGTGCCAAAGTGGAAACAGGCGCAGAGGCAACTGTCCCCAAGGTCCTGCTGACTCAGTGCCACCTTGTGTCTGGAGCTGGGAGTACAGGAGCAGGGAAGGTGGGTGGTGAGGGACAACGAGGTTCTCTGGGTGAGACCCACGGTTCCGTCCACCCGCTGGGCTGGGGGTTCATCCAGAGCCACGCGGGCTCCTCTCTGGTGGCCTGCGCTTCTCCAAGTGCTGCGGAGGACCACGGGCATCGGCGGCAGCAGGAGGTGGCACCAAGGGCCCGAGGTGTCTGCCAGGCATGATCCTGCCCGTCGGGGAAAGCTCTGGAGCGGGGTTTGGGTCTCTAGGGGTGACCTACACCTTCTAACCTCTACTTCGGACTCTGCTGGGGCACAAACACGTGGGCAAAGTGGTTAATGCCATTGTGCAGACTTGCAGGATGCCACCAAAGGAGCGTAATCTTGTCCAGGTTCCTTCGTCCCTCGTTTTTCTGCCATTTTCTGAGTGGCCAGTAGCCCAGGAGGGCCAAAATGAGCCAGTCCTCCCCGGAGGCAGGAACATGCCAGCTCACCTTTCATTCCAGTTTCTCCCATTCTTTTACAAATTTGCACTTCAGTGCTGAAATCGCACCCAGGTAAAACCAGGAGCTCACGGCTTTGCTTGGAGGTGCTCGGCGCAGGCTGGCCCCGTGTGTCCTGGCAGGACTGCGCAGCCCAACCTGCACCGTCCCAACCCTGCTCCTGCATTGGGAAAAAAGCCACAGGGCTCCAGGCTCTCCTTGAAGCTAACCTTGGCGGAGAACATCCACGGAAAACCTCTCTTTTCCATGTAGTACCCATCAGACACGCAGGACACAACCTCTCCCTCAGGTGAGCATGCTGAAGCTGGACAGGCCTCACACCACAATGAATTTGGCATGTGGCTTTAAGGAGGGTTCCCAGCAGAAACTCGGACACAATCCGAGGCAGATTTCCCCCTCACATCCAGAAACAGGAGGCCACAGACATGCGAGAGCTGAAGGTTCGGGGCCCCGTTCATGCCTGTCTTCTGGATCAGCCCGTATGCCTGACATGCCCTCAGCACATCCTCTTTCCAAAAGCACGGAGAATTAAGAAGTGTCTGCAGGGGCTGACGAGGACACATCTTTGTCACTGCAAGCAAAGCATCAGCGTCTGCACGAGAAATGCGAGGGAACACAGCATGAAAAGCGGTGCCCGCGGGAGAAGGCTCCCGATCGCTGCTCCTCCCCTCAGGCAGACGCACTGCGAGAGCCCGGACCACTGAGACCAGCACGTCCTGACCCCTCGGCTCCCCAGCACTGCTGGGAGGAACCCCTTTCCCACAGTGACTTCTGCGAATACACACTGGCTTGAGCTGAGCTCCTGGTGAGAAACTTGGGCTCTGCTAAAGGCAGTAGCAGCTTCACCAGCACGGCCAAATTCCATGTTTCCCAGGAGGTTTCCATTCCTTTTACTCACCTGCTCCCACGGTGCATAGGATGGTAAGCTTTTCACTCAAAAATCACTTCTTGGGCCCACAAGAGTCCTCTGGGACTGCGAAAGGAGCGTGGGGACATCAGTGGGACCCTCTGTGATCACTATGTTTCTTCTAATATTAACCTGAACCCAACAAACTTGAAATTGGTGAAACGGATCAGAACACTTGGGCATTTCTTTTCTTATTTACTTTATTTTATGCATTGTTTTCTTAATCCAGAGGCTAAAAGTGAACCTTCCTGCCATAAAAGACTGATTTAATACAGGGCCTTCTGTCCACGAAAGAGGAAAACTCATTATAATTGCTTGAAAAACATCTCCCTCGGGAATTTTCAATACTTTTCATTATTTCATTCAGACGATGCTAGTTAATTAATTTACCAAATACATGTATATTTCAAAATTGCATTTCAAAACTTTATATTTTGCGACACTCCAAAACAAATGCCTCGGAGAAGCATTTGGCCAGAGCACTGGAATTGGGGTACAAGCTCATTTTGCTCTGGATCTGTGTGTGAGAGCAGCCTCAGCTTGGCTTTATCAAATGTAAAGGCTGCAGAAGGGACATCGAGCTCAACTAGCTCTTCATGGACCAGAATCTACTCTGCAAATAGCCACCTCCAAAACTGTTATTAATTGACAGCTGGGTAGAGAGCAGAGAGGCCGATCAGACCTTTGGGACCTCCCCATCAGTTCTTCCCCAGCAGGTACCTCCTGTTCAGGAGCAAGGCACATTGGTGGCAGAGGCGGTCACAGGGCAATGTCTCCTGTTGCTGTCCATGAAGCACCTGCTCTGCCACTAAATGAAGACCCTCATTTCCCAGAACCCTTCCAGCTAGGGTTTTTCACTCAAAGTCAATCCATTTTTGAAGCTGAAAGCCCAACTTGGAGATGGAAACGAGAGTTTAAAACACTCTCATTCTTTCAGCCTGTGCTACAAATGGCCAACACCTAGGGGGGAACATTAACTCCCAGGTGCACTGAAGAGACATATAAATCACATGGGGAAGCATCCTGGCCTAGCGGCTGCTAACCCATTGGATATAAATCTAGGAAAAAACCTTCCTGAAGTTTTGCAGATTTTATTTTTAAGAGAGAAGAGGGCAAAGCAGCTTAGTTGCTTTTTCCTCAAACTCAGCAGCAGGCGCCATAGACAATATCGTACGAGCTATACGATGCTCATTTCCCTACATCAATAAACCACAGGCAAATTATCATCTCCCTTATGTTACTTTGAGAAGTTGTTAGGAAGCTCCAACATTCCAGCAGCGACCCAGCACTATCTGGGTTCACATTGCCCTGCCCTTGGGTGCCAGCTTGGCAAGGGGGAAGCTAGAGGAAGCTGGGAGAAGAGGACATCTAAGCCCATGTGGTGAGAAGAGGCAGAAAAGCCCATGTCCAGCACTGCAAGTTCCCCTTCAGAACCCAGACTCCAACCTAGAACTCAGGACTTTGCTCCTCTTTGCTGTTAGCAAATATCTGTAAACCCACATTGCACAGAGGGGTAACATGTATCTCAATTGCCTGCTCCCTTAACCCACACCTGAAAGCATATGACGGAATTGCTGAAATTTCAATTTTTCTGTTGAAAAATGCTACGAAGATGCACACACACCCAGAGACAACCATGGTACGGAAATGATTACTGATACTCAAACGGAAAAGTCAAGTATTCGAAGGCAGGAAATGATAAGTGCAAAGCTACCGTGCAGACCTAGCAAATACAGCTCCTTTAAGCACAGTTGTGTTGATCTGCTCCCTTCCTTAGCTACCACGTACAACTTGTTTATAAATTGGATAATGATTCCCATACTGCATAAGATAGACCTGCTTTTTTGGAAGAGGTTTAACCAGAGGTTAAGACAGCAGGATGTTGTCCATAGGGTCTCCACAGTGCTAAGACAGTGTCCCTAAAAATTAACCCTGGAGGATTCAAATGGAGTAACTCAGCACTAATGACAACTTCCTCCACCTCAGCTTCCCAAGCAGGAACCTGAAACAATAGTGTGGCCTTGCCAAGCAGAGATGCTGTGGCATTAAGTTAATTAATGTTTGTACAGCAGCTAACAATTATAGTGATGGATACCACAAAAAAGGTCCATGTGAAAATGAATAATTTTCTCTCCAGAGCTGGATTTGAATGGTGGCCAGCAAATAACGCCTGAAGTCATATGCCAAACTACGAGAAGGAAATAAAATATTGACTAGCTGCTCATTCAGAGCGCTCCATCTATTCTGTGCACTGTCCTGAGACAGAGCTGCTGGGAAAAAGGTAGTAGCAAAGAAAAAGTAGGAGGAGGGATATATTTAAAGATCTTTTAGTCTGTACAAGAGAAGGCTCAAGCCTGGGTTTGCTAACTTCACTTTTGGCATTTTCTAAGTTTTAAAGTCTCCGTTGCAAGTTGTAAAATGTTCTTCCACCACGGTTTCTGTGCATGTACATAGCTGAGAATGTGCCCACGTGCAGGAGAGCTGCTGTGTTATTCTTAGCAGAATGAGAGTCAGAAGGAGGCCTCTAATTCTTTTAGATTTCAGCTGTACTGGAAACTTTTAACAGTAGTAAAGTGTTAAAGAGATGGTGAGAGGCAAACAGATAATTCACTTTAACACCACAGGTGGCTTCTGGAGGCTGGGAAGAATGTTGCTCTCCGTCGGGATCCCTGGCAAGATTTGCTGACAAGGCAGGTAAAATCCGCAGATTATCCGTCCCCACTTCTTCACCACCTCCTTTCTCTCCTTCCTCAGTGCGGTGCTTCCTTGCATGGAGGTTTCCCCCAAGCAACTGTCACGTGAAGGGCGAGAGATGAGGGTTTCGGGAGGGCGTTTTGAGCAAACCTGAGCATCTCCGGGGCAGTTACAGCAAGGCCCGTGCTGTGCTGCAGAGCCTGGGGGTACCGAGCCAGCCGTGGTGCTGCCCCTCGCACGCAGACCCCGGAGCCCAGCTCCAGCAACCCGGCTGCCGCCTCCATCGGAAATGCAGGCGAACAAAAACCCCAACTGCCAGCCTGAGCGAGGAAGCGGCAATTGGTTGTCAGCTCCTAATTAATAAATTCTCCTTGGATTGTTTCTAGTTCACCTGAGCCTGATCAATATCCATTGGGGAACCTTCCAGTGGGACCAACTTTTAATTTATCTCCCAATTTCCTCTCCAGAGCGCAGGCATCAGATCTAATTACCGTGCCTGTTTACAGGGCTTGCATTCCTGCCTCTCCGGCACACACGGAGGATATGAGGCTTCTCGGTGGGGAAACAAAGATGTAACCAGGCAAAGGGAGCGCTCGGTGCAAGCGAGGTGCCACTTGCAGAGTGACATTTCCAGCCTTCTGCAGTAGGACTACACCAAGCATGGGGAGATAAATGCACCTAGGAATAAGGAAGATGTCCACAGGCGTATGGAAGGACACAGAGAAGTGAGGACACAGAATCCGATGCAAGGGGCTGGTGGACTCAGACAGCAAACCAGAATGAATCATTGAATATGATCCGATGACGAATCCACCAGCCCTTCCTCAGTGGCTTTGTCTTGAGCTTTTGAAAGTGCCTAAGCCACTGAACTTCAAGGGTATTTACTACCTAATCCCCTTAGTTTCTTCTGAAAAGTGCAGTGATAAATCTTTACCACCCCTTCTCTCCACATGATATACAATAGTTTTCCCTGCAAACACCAACAAAAAGATGAACTGGGTGAAACGTAAGGAAGAAAACGAAGAGCTGTAACAGGTCCTGCTGTCCTGGGTGGTTATTAAGGATGTGGCAGCCCCAAACGCCAGGCTGATGGTGTCTCAGAAGGGCAGACAGCCATTGACTACAGCACCTGGATAAACCTGGGATATGTGGATGCATTTTGGACTTGAACAACATCCCCTTTTTGTGGAATAAAGCCTTCGTGGGAAGGCGGGAGCTGCCCAGACACAAGATTCCCAGGAAGGCTGCACCTTGCCCTTCTTACATGGCCAGAAAAGCAGAAAGGGCAGATTCTGGACAAGGTGACTAGTGGTATGGAGGGAAAAGCAGAGAATCCGCCATGCTGCTAAGGCCTTGCCTTAGTGATGCTAAAGGTTCAGTCTGCAGTGCTGCAACCTCTCACAGAAACTCTTGGGACAGCATTTCCCCAAAGCTACTATGGCAGCATCTTGTTCCTCTTCATGCTGCTGTTCCTATCCTTCTTCCGTCATTATCGTGCTCTTTCTCTTGTATTGCTCTTCTCACGGCCCTGTATCTGCCATGGGACTGCACTGCACTATCTGGTAGGAACAATTCTCCCTTTTCTCTCCCTCTGTTTTTTCTCCCCCTTCTAAAACACATTCATTAGAGTCAATGGCTGCCACCAGCTATGAACCCCGCTGATAAAACTGCATGTCAGACACCCCGACACCTTTCACACAGCAACAGCAGTGACCAAAGTGTCACCAGAGGTGACGCTGTGTCAGCTATGAGACCAGAGGAGTAAAGAGCAGATAGGAAAAACAGCAAAGCCAATGGTCGACTGGAGAAAATAAATCAGAGTTTTACACATGCGCTTTCCTAACTCATTTGCAACACTACTGGAGATGCAATTGCCAGATATCCACTCAAATCAGAGGGTGCTGCTTTCTTGCTGGAAACTAGTCAAATAACATTAGTCAGTAACTACTGTGATTTTTTATACAACTTTAATCCCTGATATAAAGGTAAGAAATGGGAGGAATGAAAAGAGAAGCAAAGAAAAATGAAACAGGAAGACTAGCGCTTTAATTTATATTTTAATTTACATGTGCTTGTGCTTTTGGACTTGTGCCTTGATAACCACAGCAAGGCTGGCACTACTGCTCTGGCACAGGCTTGTGCCACGAATGACCAAATCCATGTGAAAACTGAGGCGGGGAATGAGATGCTGCTGAGATAGAGCAGGAAAGGCGTAAGGAAAAAGAACCCAAAGATTAGTGAAAAGGAAGGATCTCTTCTAATTCCCATGGAATTTCATGGGAGTGGCTTTCACCGGAGCATAAACATGGACTGAAGGGAGCATCATTCCTCACATGGAGCCCAGAGAACTAGCCTGGTCTCGGCACAAGTTAGTGGCACAAGGGCCTTGAGCTGGAGAGAACAAGAACCTACAGCGCTGCGTGATCAAGAACCGTGGCCCATCTTCCTCCCTTGAGCAGTTTCTCTCCATATTGCTATGCTCTGTGTTTTACACCTCTGTGGAAAAGTATCTTAAACGTATGAACGTCAAGCAGAGCAGGACAGAGTCCAGGGTAAGGTAGCCCTGGATACAGCCTCTGACAGGTCCAATAGGATTTGCAGGGTTCCTATCCCCATCAGACAACTTTCACCACTCCATCTCCATGTGTTGCGGTTGCAGAAGATGTCAGCAGGGCCACATAGTGGGGAAAAGTAGAAGAAAGGAAGGAGAACTGAGAAAGGAAGGAATGGATGGAGAGCTGATCCTTTGGTGGAGGAGGAGCATGGTGAGGAAGCTCCTTGCAGAACTCATCAATGGCAGAAGCCCTCCTTGTCATCACCGCTAGTGCTGAGCATAGTGAAAAGAGCTTCTTTATATTTATGTGTGAAAAAGAGGGTGAGAAAAAACGTCCAAAGAGGAAGCTGGTAACTGGCAAAGAGTACCTAGAGGTTCTCTTCGGCCCCCAAAATTCACCCTCGGAACAGCTGGTTTTGCTCAGCACTTGTATCTAAGTCACCTAAATAATTCATTTCGGTGAATATCATATTCAACTTCTATAGCACCTGTCAAGAACTGGAGAGAACTTCATAAGCACCAATTAATTAAGACTCACAGCCCTCTCATGCGAGCCAGGCAAGGGCTGCTATTCCCAATTTGCAAATAGGATTGGAGGATTTTCCAGAGCATTACTGGGGATACAGCCAACTCCTCTCCATCGATTTTAGCAAAAAAAAAAAAACACTCAGATGACTGGGGGTCTTAAAAAGTAAAGTGGTTTGCCCAAATGCATACAGTTAATTTATGGCGTATAAAATCAGATATAAAACTGAGACTGCCCAACTCTCCCACCTTCAGCTTCTCTTCCTAAGGTTTGGTATTTTCCTCCCACAGGGAGGTTCAAATAATTCTTATCTCAATCTTGAAGAGAAAGTTAAAATTCTGGAGAGAAGTATAAATGCTAAAATTCAGACATTTGATATCAAAACAGAATGATCTAACATGTCATTCAGCTCCAGCATTTTTAATTTTGAATCAACACTGCAAAACAATACAATGGCAACGTCAGCCTCAAACTAAATATTTTGTTGTGTTTCTCTCAGCCTCTTTTTTTTCCCCTCTTTGTCAGAAGTGACAATTTCTCACTGCAAATTTCAGTTTAGCTGCAACCACATTGTCTGATGGGAAAACATTTCTTTGAGAAGCGTTAATCCTCCCCGAAGCGATGGTGTTTTCTGTCAAGGAAAGGGAGACCCAAAATACCGACTCCAAATGCTCCACGGAAGGTGCAGGATGAGGGGCCAGGGCCTTCAGACCCAGCTGAAGGGCTGACTGAGAAGAACAAGTAAATGACCTGTGAGGTCCATAGGAATATGTAAGAGCCACTTAATCACTCTCTCCAGCATTCCCTACGTGGAAACAGCTGCTCTGCTCAATCCCAGCTGCTCTCGGGCTGCTCAGGCATTTCTTCGCTTCGATATCTCTAATGTCCCTCTTCGTCTTCACTGGCCTTCACGACTGAGGCACCCCCTGCACGTCTGGCTCTGCTCATCGCCCGGCTCCTGCTCGGCCATTCAACACATGGCATTAGGCAGCCCAGCAGCCCGTTGCTTCTGGGAACCTCTTTGTGTTAGAAATTAATAATGCATTTTATGCTGACCCCTCCACTTTCTATGCCTTAATTTTAAATATCCAAGTAATTCTGTTACCTGCTTTCCTCTGCCTCCCCTTCTGCAGACAGCAGAACTGCAATTTAGTTGATTAGTGAGGCACAGTTTTTCTTTGCTTGGGAAGTCGCTCTGTCTTTGTCAATCTGCTTTCCTCTGCAAAATTTATAATGCTGGCTTTATGTACCATTTCAGACAATTTACTCGGTCCTCAACTAAGGCAGAACCCAATAATCCAGACTTACATAGAAAATAACTCTGGATGCCCTTATGCTCTTCCCTGGCTTTGTGTCCTCTCCCTGTGCATGTAGGACACAAGGACACTAGACACAACTGCCCACAACCAGATCAATTTAACAAGTTCCTCCTTAAACATAGTTGGCTCATTTGCTTTTGTTGCTTAGCTATTCCCAGCTCTTCTCTCATGATTAGAAATCCTTTAATTTCCAGCTTAAAAAAATCCATACTCAGGTTATCCCATTTCTCCTAGAGTTTCCATAGTTTTTTCCTTTCAACGGGGTTTACCACCATGTTTTCAAAACAGGTTTTCTGTCTTCTTCACTATTATTAGTATCACAGAAACATCTAGAGATCCCAAATGAGATCAAGGACCCTGTGGGCTAGGAATAATCGCGGCTCTGCAAGGTTTACAAACTAAGCAGATAAGACAATGAGTGGCAGTTGAAGTGAAGCAGAAGAAGGTCAAATAAATCATGTAACAGATCAGGAGCAGTGCCAGGAATATCTGGTTTTCCTGCAGGTCTCCAGCCTCCAGTGCATATACACTCCAAGAGTACAGGCCAAATGTCAGTGAATTCCTCCTTGCATTTCCTCAACTTACCCACCCCAGACCACACAGACTTGTCTGCATCTCTGTGTCCCTGCCTTGTCTACACGAATCAAACACTTGTTTTAGGCTTAGGGGGGGCAAAAAGTTGGATATAGAAAATTTCTGCACTTCCATATTTGTGCCTTCCTCCATTGGAGACCATGCAAAAATATAACAAAGTGCATGGACATATACGGACACCAAAAAAAGGGCAAATCGGGTGGCTCAGCAGCAGGAATGTGTATCCCTCTCCAGAGGCACAGGCTGTATCAATACATCGATACCCACTGATCACAGCAGATAAGCTTGCAGAAGGGGCTTTCTCAGGCTCTCTTTTGCTTGCCTAAAAACTTAATGTAATTTGTGCTTATTGAATGCCTGTCTCCAAGACATTATCCTTCTTGAAATATTAATAAATACAGAGTTAATTATTTTATAGCTGCTGCCTTCTGAATGATAACAAGATTCTATTGGGTTTGGTCAGAGGAAAGTAAAACACATTATTTTCAAATTATTATCCTTTTTAGTGTCTGAGCTTTTATTTAGCAGCTGGGCTAAATGGGAATATAGCGCATGTAGCTGTGCTGCCACTAAGGAATCCTGAGTTTCCCTTTGCCAATCTTAGAAATGACTGTTTTGGGCTTAAAAATGTTGAAATATTTTTT
Source organism: Crypturellus undulatus (assembly GCA_013389825.1). Taxonomy (NCBI): domain Eukaryota; kingdom Metazoa; phylum Chordata; class Aves; order Tinamiformes; family Tinamidae; genus Crypturellus; species Crypturellus undulatus. The sequence goes on from VWPW01022542.1 coordinate 58,620, forward strand.
AAAAAAAGCACAATCTGTGTTTATCAAGCTTAGTCTCTGTTAATTTTCTGTGGCTAAGTCAAACCTACCATGGCTGGTCCTGGCCGAGCAAACCCCTTTGGCGCACCTGCAGGCAGCACAAGGACTGCAAGGGTGAACTTGGTTTCTTAGTGAAAACAAAATTAAAGTATTGCCCTGGTCTAACACCATTCACTATCCAGCGGCAAGATGGAATCAAGTGTCTTCAGAAGGACAAGAAAAGTACAAGAAAAGCAGCAATTTGAGCGGGTGGTTGTCTCCTCTGGGAAGGATTTTCCAGCATGTCCGATCACATAGCTCCTGCTGCAGCATTTCTGCTCCTTTCTTAGGCTCTCCCTCTCGCAGTCTCCAAATGGCAAGGCAGCAAATGCCATTAGAAGATACGTGCTAGAAAATTATAAAGAGCTGAGCACTTGCAACCCTCGGATTAAGCCTGGATTCTTTGTGTTAACGCTGACCCAAGTGCATAAATCACCATATGGCTTCACCACTTCTTTGCAGCCCGTCCGATAAGGCCATGGCATTTTTCTCTACGAGTCTTGGGTGCACACAGGGAATTTTGTGCCATACCACATAGTCCGATCCCCTGAAGTAATTGATTTGAAAAATAGAAGTATATTGCCATCCTCACTCAGATCACATCCTAGCCTATCCTGGGAGAAACCCCGAGAGGAATCGATAGGATTATTCAGCGAGTGAGGTACTATTCATGGTGAGCAAAGGTGGCAGAATCAACTTGCTCCTGATTACGAGCCGCTTTTCTTCACTTACCCTGCTGTAAATTTAAATTAACTCCACTCAATCAATGGTGAATAATTGATATAAAATCAGAGTAAGAGGAGAATTAGCCCCTAAGTATGTCTAGAATGAATAAACAGTGAAAATTTGCTAGCATATATAACTCCCCCTTGAAGCCTTGCTGCAAGGTTACGTTTATAACTGATTGTTTCATTCTCAGAAGTGCTGCGCTGCTGCTTGAAAATAAAATATATACCAAGCATCTGCATGCTAAAGAAAAAAAATCATGCAAAGTGTCATGCTATTCTGTGAGGAATGAAGATCCCTCAGACCCAGTTGAGCTTAGGTCAGGGCTTGGGCACATCAAATAGTCAGTGAGGTATTTTGCGCACTGCCTTGTAGCTGGATCTTGGATTTCCACTGCGGAAGAGGGGGTTGCTCTAGGGGATTGAGCATCATCATCATCATCCTCTCCCCTTTCCTCTCAACCTCCTCCCAGGTCCTCTGCATGAGCAGCAGAGCAATTGTTGCCCCTTGCACGGCCCTAAGCCCCTCTGGAGCCCTGTGGAGCTTCCATGCACTCTCCCATGTCCATTGAGGATGCCTTGATACTTCCTCCTGGCTTTACAGACTCTTTGGAGTAAGAATTAATCTTAATTACAGCAGCAGAGCACTCCCTGCAGTGGGGTCTGGCTCTGGCCAAGGCCCCCGGGTGCTGCTGCAGTGCTTATTGATTCCATTTAGGAGACCTCCTGCTCCCTTTTGGGCAGCATATTAGTGCTCCGGACCACATTCCCTGGATATTGCTCTGCATGTAACATCTGGAAAATGGTGCTTTGGCCTCCCCTAGGGGGAAAGGCCCATTCCTGGCCCTCTGCTCCCTTCTCTGTCCCAGTCCCCCTCCTCCTCCTCCATCACCGAGCACCGGGTCGGGGAGGTGCCGTCACCTCAGGAACTTGCAGATTAAAAGGCAAAAAATTGACAGTAAACTGCCAATGGCTCATTTACTGGTGACGGCGAGTCAATCAAAATCCTGCTTTCCCACTGCTTCCCGGCTTTCCCATCTGTGTGAATTCATGACCCGCTTTCTGATGTGTTCCACACAGTTACTTTTTTCCCTCGGAGTTTAATTGCTTCTGTTTCACATTTGGGTGCTGAAAAATTGACAGAAGTCGCACAATTCCCTCCAGCAACGGGTCCTATTTCTACTGCTGTAAACTACGTTTTGCAGTGATATGATTAGTAATAAAAGGGAGAAAATTAAACAGGAATTAGCATCTCTCTATAAAATCTGGTTAGCAACCAAGTTTTACTCAAAGGGTCACGCAAAATGTTAATGTTGTCAAAGGCTCCCACGCCGCGAGGGGGATGTGCAGGTCCTGCACATGTATCTAGGGCTGAAGAGCAGCCACTTGCAAGAAATATTTACCCAAATAGCGTCTGCCTTCGACCGAGTATCATCAGGCACAGCAGCAGGGACGGGGGGCGAGCAGGAGGAGCAACGTCCATCGCTAGGAAAGCCAGGATGCTGGATCTACAAAGCCCAGAATTCTGCTGGGACAGTTGGTATTGTCTAAAAGACCGACCAAGCTGGAGAAAGAGACAAAGAAAAAGCTTTAGGCTCTGGAAAAAGCCCTTCTCAATATGACATTTCAATTCTCTCTAATTTCTCATACGGCTCGAAACAGACCTGTTTCATCTCATGACATTTTTGCCAATATTTTTCTATCATTTTCACTTTGAAAGCACATCAGAGCTTTTATCTGTTGAATGCTATATATTCAACAAGTCAAAAAATACTTGAAATTATTATCAAATCTTTTTGTTTCCTGAACATATTCCCAGTGCATTAAAATATTTGTCATGCATTTTCATATTATTTCTGTAAGTATTTTGATAGAAGAAAGGCTAACTGGAATGCCATGGAAACATTTGTAAGGACAAAAAGCTCAGACAAATTGGTGGCCTCTTCTTTTTTTGTAGAAGGCGATTTTGTCACCTGCTGTTCGGAGCAGGGAACCTCGGCACAAGGGCACGAGCTCCTCCGAGCTGCTGCTCTGTCAGTCTGTGGACCTGGGCTCGAGTGAGGACACGCTGACTGCGGTGAGATCAGACCATTAGTCCAAGTGGGAATGGCAGGGTTGGAAGCAGAGGGGACGGATGCCCTAGGGATGCTCCCAAATCCGGAACGGGCTTCCATGCATCTCAGTGGGAGCCCAGTGCAATGGTCGGCCCCTTCTTCTCAGGACTCAGGACACAGCCGCAGGCAGCAATTCCCACAGGGAAAGGAGCTGCCTTTCTCTCCCACCCACGACACATCCCAGCAGGGAAGGGGGACACCGTCATCCCTCTATCTCCTGCCTTTTCCCAATTTCTTTCCATGTACACAATACTTGCCACGTCCCAATGTCTGTGTAAGATTGTGCATGTGTGTGGGTGGCGGTGACACGTAGCATCACGTGTCTCTCCAATATCTGGAGTATAATTTCACTCACAAATGTAAATAAAGGAGAACATCCTCATTTATCTTTGACTGATGACACCTGAGCTGCCTGGGAAGACTTTATTCCCCTCCAGAAAAGCAAAATTACCCACACTGACCCAATCAGAGATGGAAGAGATGGGAATGGGATGAAGTCTTGCACTATTTGGAACAAAACAATCACAGGTCCAGCACAACTCTGTAAGTATCAATCCCTGTTTCATGAACCAAAGGACAGTATGTAAATAATGGATAGGATCAGTCAGTTCCTAGTAGACAGATATTTCCATTAAATTTACATTAAATGTTCTGTGAATGACAGGGAAGTCAGGTCCATCACAGGAACAAGGATCTGCTGATATATCACCTGGTCTTCTGTTCAAATACGGCATTTTGTTATTAAATCAGAGCTTCTGATTTCATTCTTCCTAGACGATGGCAGGAGCAGGATGGTCACAAACAGTCCATGGAGGGTGAATTCCTGCTAACGGTGACTCGATTGGGACAGGGAGATGTGCTGCAGTAACGAGCAGAGCTCGCAGCGGTGCTACCCGAGTGGCTCCAGCGCGAGCCGTGACGGCGAGACATCGGGCTGCTTTCACCCTGGTGCCACCTCTCCTCAGAAAAGGGCATTTTGTCTATCAGCTTTTGTGACAGGACTCGTGGAAATTGGATTGAAACCCAGCAATTCAGGCAGCTTACGGATATAGCCCGGCAAAGAAAAAAACAAAGGTTCAGGGGATTTAGAAATGAAGGGTAGGAAGGAAAGTCCAATGCTGGGGAACACCATTCCCTCTCCCCTTCCACAAGCAAATCCCTGCAGTCACGATGAAGACAATTAAATGGGTGTACACGCAGCTGCATACAACCTTTTGCCTTTCTTCACACTAATCTCACAAGCTTCCCTGGAAATTGAGGCATGCTGGTGCCAGTTTTTCTGTTACACTAACTCTCCTTTCTGGTATATTCTGATGAACAGCTATATGGTCAGCACAGTGCTGAATTTTCAAGGGCAACATCACCTCCCAAATGTCCGGTTTCAGAGCAGAAGTTTCTGGCATTTCTTAAGTTTCTACTATAATTCTAGATCTATCTATTTATTTATTTAAACTCAGAGCTGAGATCCTGGAAGCTACTGATTCATCTGTCTGGACACTGCAGCCAGGTTTCCATGCGCCATCAAGAAGGAATATTCTCAACTTCAAAATCAATGTAATCTAATAGAAAAGAAGCTTTGTTGTTGTTGTTTTCAAAACGAAAGAAGGCTTTCAGTAAACCTAGGGGTTGAATCAGAGATTCCCTCCCTGCAGGTAACTTAATCTACTCTGCTCCTACTTCTCTACTTGCAAAAAGGAGATGATACAATTCTCATACAATTGTTTAAAGGTAAAACCTGTGACGTTGTAACATGCTCAGTACAGGATGTCCAAGTCATGGAAAACTCACGAGGCCCCAGGATAAACACACTGACCTGATCCAGCATCTGCAAGGCAGGACGTTCCTCACTCTGTGCTTGGTTTTCCAGTCCTGTATGGAAAAGAACAATAACAGCCTTTAAACATCTCATGCCCCAGTGCAAGCTGAGACTGCTCGTTAGGTGCCAGGAGGAGAAACTTGGACTTGAGGGTTTTATTTTCAGCTTTGCCACTTACTCACTGTTTGACTACGGACAAAGCACCCTCCCCATCCTTCATTTCACTAAAACCAGATCAAGAGGGTATTGCAAGGTTATTATTTTTCTAATTACCCCAGAGTCCTTGCTTGAAAGGCCTTTCAGGAAAGAGAAGATTTTTAAAGAAAATTGTAATCTGTCACTTAGTTGCCAAGAAATTGCAAAACTCTGCAGACTGAACCATGAACAACTGTGTCACCAAAGCTTATTTCTTCTTTTATGTGACAAATACCTGAGCAAATCAGCTGTGGGAGTAAACATAATCAAAGGTTATTAGTTAATAAGTACTAATCTCCCACAAACACTTGTGCAGGCTCCTTTGCAAAAGGTATTTTACTGCAGCAAAGTTTGTTTTTTCTTGCCTACTGCCCGGTACCTTTCAGATGGTGCTTGAGAAGACCCCACGATCCATCCCTGCGCTGGATCATCTGTGGAACTGTGTTGTAAACTGGACTATGTTAAAAACGGACCTCTTAAAATAAGCTGTAACCTGTATTTGTTCTGGGGTGTTTTACAGCGTGGAGCTTTGGGGGAGCTGATGAAACCAGCGTGTTCTGGAGCCGCACGCAGGCAGGGGGAGAGGTTCTCTGCTCTGTAAAGAAGCCAGGGACTCTGCCTCCTTCTCTCTGCCTGGGTAAGAGGGACAAAGACTGAACCTGAATTCGGAGCAAGGCAGGAAGCTCTGTCTGTGAATCCATCCCGGAACAGAGTTCCAGGAACGATCAGCGGGAAGGATATGACTATGAAAACCTTCAAGGTCTGGCTTGTTCGGGCTGTGCTGCGCCTCGAGCCGGGCTGCGCGCGCCCAGGAAGGCCGGGCAGGTCTCCAGGACCTAAGAGGCTGCACAGAAAAACGCTGCAATCGCTACCCAGCACAATCTCTTTCTCTTCTAAGAAGCTGCAATATCAAAGACCGCTATTATCAAGCCTGAGAAGAGCAAAGGGGCAATTAAATGCCAAAGGGCTGTGAAGGCTCTGGGCCCATGTCATAAAATCTAGGTTGAAACCTTCAAAGCGATCTGAGGAACAGAGATGCACACTCAAATCGCACTGCTCTGTGTCTCCTCCCAGTCCTCGGCTGATGCCGTGAGATTCGGGGATATTTAACGTCTCCAGAGACTATTTGCTCACCTCTGCTTGCTCCTTCAGGAACTATTTGTACAAATAGGATTTTACAGACACCGCTGGAGGGGCAGGTTGAAGAAGCACTGAAGAACCTGCCTTTGTGATGGTGCCTGTGGCCTCCCTGCAGCTGCCGGGCTGCTCATCACATGCTTCAAGTCAAACACATGTTTAAGTACCTATTCCATCAAGCCCCACCACAGCTGAAGATTGCTGGGATGAAGCCACCTCTGGCTTTTGTGTCCCACACTGATACACTCACTTGCCCACAAATTAAGGTATTTGGGGAATTAACTCATCTCGCCTCCAATGGATTTCATTATCTTCCCACAAAATGAAGCGATGCTAGTGAGCAGCGATGCCGAGGCCATTTACCAGCATTAGCTGGTGCCTGTGTGAAAATCCCCTTTCTGGGGGATTACGGAAAAGCAGAAATCGTCGGAAGTGCAGAGGAGCCGGGACCTCTGCTTTCAATTTATGATCACAGCTCTACCTTCCTCCCCCAAGAAAACAGAAAATGATTAGTCATGTAGCGCCTATTGATTTAGTAGTCTTCATTTTAAAAATTATGTTTCCCAGTATTGTTCCTTTCTTTTTATTATTATTACTGAAGCAAATTGTAACACACTGAATTGGAAATTGGTTAACTCCTTCCTCTCTCTGCTTTTATAGCTCATTTTCTCTCTGATTGAACAAAAGCCATAAACTGGGAGCTGTTTTCTGGAAAGAGAGGAAATAAAAGAAGCACTTCCCAAGAGCGGGTCACGCTCGGGTTACTCCTGCTCCCTTCACTCTCACCATCCACTGTAATTCCTGCCCCTGCTTCCCAGCTCTTTTAGCACAACCCTTGGAGTCAATGCCTATGCATAGAGGTGCAGCAAGCACCTGCGGACAGGGAGGTGGTTTGGGGAAAGCTCCACGTGACAAGTGTTGCCTGTTCCCGGGACAAGGAGAGGGACACGGAGCCTGCTTGTCCTCCGGTGCTGGCGAATCCCGCGGTTTTGCTTCTCCTCCTGTCCAGGGATCCTCTCGATATCCTTGGAGGAGATGGATAACAGGCAAAGGAAGCTCCCCGCCTGCCTTGCAGAAATGTGCAGCCATCTCCAGTGATGGAAACCTCGACAGGGAGATAACAGCACCGGGATAGAACAGCGTCTCTGGTCTCCTTCTCCCCACCAATAAATACATAAATAAACAAATAAATTTTACATACAACGAGGGGATGTGGATAGATCTGCTATGTCACCAATACTCAGCACAGTGTCTATAAATCCTTTAAAATCCCTGGAATACCATGCCAGAGCCCTCTTGCAAGACCTCTGTAGCACCCCTTTCCTGAAACATCAGCAACAAGAGGGGAAAAAGATGTGGATGGGAAAAAATCAGGTTGTGAGAGCTCGGTAATGGGGCAGGGAAGGGCTCTCCTGCCAGAACTGCACATACTGATCTTGGATAATTTCTACAGAGCCCAAGCGAGTTGGTACGGATGGAAAAGTGCTTCCACTCAGCTCTGGAAGAGGTTAAAGCTTGTTGATTTGATCGGAGATCTAGGATTACGGGAATCCCAGAGGTGAACTCCAAGAACAGAAGCTTTGGGAGAGGAGGAATAAGGTGGCGTTTTACCTGTGCCATGAGCTGAGCTTCCAAAAAGAGCAGGGCTGAGGGCGCAGAGCCCCGCTACTGAGCACCAGGGCAAGGAGGAGATGAAGCAACAGACCAAAGACACCGAATCCCTGTCACTGGCCAGCACGCTCAGATTTGCTAAGCTCTTTTCCACTTTTCCATCTGCAATTCCAGGTTAGCAGCTAATCCATATGGTAGCCAATCGCCACGGTGCCCTGAAGCCGAGCCACGAGAACAAGCTGAGATCTGGAAATTGGGCCACTCGTAGGTGGAAACGGCACCTGAGAGGTTTTAGCAGCTATCTCAAACCGTAACTTCTTCCTGTTTTAATTACATATTGTGCTCCAATTCATCAGGCTTCCAGCACACAAGAACCTACACCCCAGTGCTGTTATCCCTGCCCTGTGTCTCCTCCTGGGCATCTCGAGGCTGATTCTTACCTAAACCTGAGATATTTCCTTGTCAGCAGCGAAGCTACCTGAGATTTGTATAAGCTCAAGAAAAGGGAAAATCAGCACCCTCTTCTCCCCGTTCCTATCTCAGCTCACAAATGTTCGTTTGTTATTATTTTTAAAGGCTCTAATTTAACCAAGCCGTAGTTTCCATTGCCACTGGAATCAATATTTTCTCTGTCTTCTGACATTTTTTTTTATTTTATTTTTACATGCGGTCCCCGGAAGGGTATAATTTACAGTTAATACCATGCAATCAAAGACAATGGCAGGATTCCTGCGAGCCGAGCAGTCCTGGCTCCCAAGCACGGCTCTGCACAAGAACTGCAATCCCGCCCCAGGAGCACCGCGGCCCTGTCCCCACAGGCCCAGCAGCGAGGCCTGTTGGAGGGGTGTTGGAAGGGGAGAGGCTCTCTCTGTGCCCACAGAGAAGCGTCCACTTGAGTCAGTCAACAGGAGACTTGGAACTCCACATCTGAGCATTAAGACATTCCTACAACACTGCAACTGCCCCACCGGGGGCATCTCCACATTGCACAGGGTGCCGTGGGGCACAGGGTGCCATGGGGCATGCAGCAGGGCTGCCCCACACACTCCCCTCCGGCACAGAAGTCTCCACAGGGGTGAGAGGCTTCCGCTCCTGAGCCCTCAGGCACCATCGGGGCACTTCAGCCCCCTGCTAAGTCACCCCGGGTTGAACTGTGGTCCTAGCACTGCAGAGGGGATTTTTTACTAACCAGCTTTCTGAACCCTCTTTTTTTTTCCTTTTGTGTGATAAAAATGAGGTTTTCGAACATGCAATTCCAATTCCCTAAAACCAGAAAGGGACACTCTGCCTCTTCATCAGCCCCATATGAGAAGCTGGAGCCTATTTATCAAGTCTCACTTTTAGCCAAATGTAACATGACGTAAAAGCAAGCAACTGCTTGGATTTGCCTTTATATTTTCTAACAAATCTTCAGAAGGAAAACAGAGTTCAGTGTATCGGCACCCACTGTTCTCCTGCAACATCTCATCAAACGAGTCTCGGAAACAAAAAATCACTGATCCCACCTTGGAAGCGGCTGAGAAGCGATGAGAAGCAGCTGGTTTCCCTCAGCCTTACTGCTCCCTTCCAGCTCAGGCCCTAAAGCACTCGCAGAGCTGCTGTGAGTGCCGCGAGAGACGGCTCCGCGCGTGCCCGCTGCTCAGACCCTCCCCAGGATTCGCCAGAGAAGAACCAGGGTCGAATCGGTGACATTAGGCAGCACGGGGGAGATGTAAATAAAATACTTGTGGCTCTGGAATGGCTTAGGAGGAGGGAGCGAGGTCCTTTGGGAAGGACAAGGACAAAGCAGGGAGAGGGCAGCGCATGCAGGGAAGCGGAGGGGAGCAGGAAAAACACGGATGCACCAAGGGCAAAGATGGACAGGCCTTCGGAAGCACCGAACCCCGAGACGACTGGTGCCCGCAGGGGTGTCCCCCTCACAGAGGGTGGCTCGGGGACATCAGGTCTAAAAGTGACGCACATTAGCCCATAGGACATCGATCCCAACGGCCAGGCCAGGAGGCGCTGCTCCCAAGCAGCCTGGCTGAACCTCTTATCCTGATGGCTGCATCGCTGCAAGTCACGCGCTATTAGTGCTGAAAGATTTCCCAGCCCTAACAGCGAGGATTTTAAGAATCTATTTAACTTTGATAGTCTACAGCCCATCACTGGGAGTCTGCTTAAAGGTGTGATTGCTCTTCTTTGTATTGGAACTGCTGACAGATCCTTAACTATTATGGCGCTTACCAGCAGTAACCCATTTGAATAGAAAGAAAGAGGAGAGCGTAGATGGCTTGTGCCGTTTGGATTTGATTTACCCAGCAGCAGAAAAAGAAGTCCTGGGTCTAGATTCTTGTCCAGACCCCGAGCCCGCTCTGCTCTCCGCACACCGATACGTCACAAAGCCGGGAAACGCAGTGTCCTGCAGGAAGGCTGGGAGGCTGTGGGGGATTTAGGTGCCGCTTGTGTTTTTCCAGCCGCGGCGCACGGCGTTGTTATTCTGTTCAGTGATTTAAATGCACTGATAGAGTTGGTGACAGCTTAAATGGCTCCAGCCCCCAGCCTTCCCTCCCCCTGTCCCTGCCTGCAGTTCGTCTCTCCGCAGATGGAAGGATGACAAGTTCTGTGTGGCGACAGGGAGAGTGGGAGAGGAGGGGGAGAGACCCGGAATTGTGGAGGGTGGGGAGTTTCTGGCACTGTTTCACAATACGAGCAAACACGGAGACATTTCACCTGCTGCGCCGGCACCACCACCGCCGGGACGCACCAAGCTGCCCTCTGCGAAGGCGCTGGGAAACACGGGCAGCTCCGAGCTCCACGGGGGAAGGGGCATCCAAGCACCCCGCCGCTCCCACTGCCGCCCCTATCAACAACACAAGCGAGTGTCAATACAACCGAGCGAGTCCCAAGGCACCGCGGGGCGTGTGGGGCTGCCCTGCGCGCCCCATTTCACCCGTCGGCAGCAAACACCCACCGCAGCTCTCACTGGTGGAATAACAAATGCACTAGCCGCTCTTTAGCACGTGTCCCAACACAATTTACACTTCTTGTGCAAGCTGATAGAGATATAATGGGAAGGGGAAGAGGATGGAAAGGGAGGGGAAGAGGAAGAGTCCGTGAGTGGGGCTCAGCTGGGGTCAGGGATGGCCAGCGGAGAGAAGGGCTCCGGAGCTGGGTAAAGCATCCATAGCGGGTGGGAACAAGAGGACGGCGCGGGGAGGCTCTGGGGTTTGAGGCAGAACACAGCTGAGCAGACGATTCTGCAGCGTGGGCAGTGCAGGGCTGCAGCAGGGTTTGGTGCCACCAGGCCCTGGAGCCCAGCCGCAGCTCCGGGGCATGCAGGGCTGGGGAGGAAACACTGCCAAAGCACCTTAATGAAAGGACTGGAATTAGCGGCACTCCCAGCTGCTTGTATGAAATGACAATGTTGTTATTGCTGCTGAAATAGAAGGGGGAAGCGAAGGAGTGTTGTGTAAAGTGTGCGCTGGCCTTTGTGCCTGCTGCTGGGGGTGTGATCAACAACACCAGCTGGCAGCTCTCTGGTTAAGAAAAAAAATATAATACAGCCGTGGAGAATGCGATGGGAACAAGAGCAAGCCGAGCACTCCATGCAGGAAAAACAGCTGGCGAGGGACCCAAGCTGGCAAGGCACAAATTGCAGTCAAAGCCAATAAGAATTTCCTCCTAATTCACAGGAAGTTCTCTGCACTGCTCCCGCTTCACCCCAAGCTGCTCCTAGGTCCCACCAAAACAGCAAAAGCACCAAAGACCTCGTGTGACATTGGGAAACGCTGCCCGAACCCACCATGTCCCAGCACTGTCCGAGCAGTGGCTGTGGGGCCTGGTGGCCCAGCGACGCTCGGCTGGATTCCCCCAGCCCTGCCCTGCCCCACACGGTCGCTGCCAACCCAACATCAAGAGCAGAAATCACCTCCTTTCCATGGAAATCAGCCGGCCGCCAGCTGCCGTCACCTGTACCGAGGCACTTGCAGCATGTTTATCACCAGAGGAGATAAGCAATTTTTTTTTCTCCCTTTGATTTGCGATACTAATTAAACCTTTTTATTTTTAGAGAGAGTGAAGGCGCTCAGAGCCTGACATCTGCCTGCCCTAAAAGCCATTTCGGTCTCCCCGAGCCAGCAAGGTGAGACACGAAGCAGCGGCAGGAGGAGATCACCAGCCTGGGAATGAATCCTTGCTCCAGCACTGACCTCCTCCATGACTTTGAGCATCCCCCTTCTCCGTGCATGACAAATACCAATTAAGTTGCTGCATCCGCCACCAAGAACTTGTTAGCACACACCATGATGAGAAATGCTACGTGAGAACATAGGAAAAATAAGCTGGAGGGTCAGATGTGGGCTCCAAGTGCCAACATACAGAGCTATAGGGAAATCTTTGACTGGGTGATAACTCAACCAAAAAAAAAAAAAAGAATTAAAAAAATAAATAAGTGAAGAAATAGTCATGCAGCCTTTAGCTCTAGATAATGGCTGTGTGAGAAGCGGGATAATTAAATGATTGATATGATTTCTGAAAGAAAACACACTTTCCCTGGGCATGCACAAGGTTATCTGTGTCATTTAATTAACCTGCATGCAGGAGCGGAATTCTCTGCCGTTATCTCTTGATCCCAGTCCTGCGATGTCTGCTGGGTGTTATTTTTTTTGTTTTTGTTTTTAGAGCTAGCTCTTTCCTTTTCTTTTTTTTTCCTCGGGATCAGCAAGACCTGGGGAAGTTGTTATGGAAGAGAACACCAATATATTAATATACTGCAAAGATTCCCTGGGATGGTGCTAACTGCAGGGTGATTTCGTCCTTCTGCCTATTCTTCAGCTTTGAGGCAGCTTGTAAGGTGGCACTGTGTGGCAGGAATGTGCCTGCATCGGATTTGCACTCTTCAAAACTCTTCCCAGCCCAATATCCACATGCCAGAGGACAGGGAGCTCCGGAAGAGCTGCAGGTTTGCACAATTCTCCCCCTGCCGTGCTTTCCTGGTGAGCATTTGTGTTCTTTTTCCTCAGAAACACCCCAAGCAGCGCATGCCACCAGCCTGCACTTCTAGTGAAGGTGTCAAGTAGCAATATAAATCATGAGAGCGACGAGTCTATATATAGTAGGCAGGCATGTATAGGTGAAAAGGGAGAAAAGAAAGGGAGAAGATAGAGATGTGAGCTGCAGAAAGGTTTCTCGGAAGCTTCTGACGGTGCTCTTCTATCTTCGTCACGGAAAACAGGAATATGTCTGAAAGCTCGTGGATAAAAGACTCCCTCTCCAGCTCGGAATTCATCTCCGCGCCCTCTCTCTAGCACTTCACATACGGACTCGAGGGTGCAGTGGATTTTTGTAGCACCTGATCCGGGCGCATCAGACCCCCAGGCTAGCACAGAGACCCCCGCAGCGTAGGGATACGGGGCGGGAGCAGCAGGAGCTGCCTCGGGAAGAAGCGATGCCGCAGATGCGGCACGCGCCCACGGAGCTGTGGACAGTGGGAAGAGCAGCCGGGGGGCGGTCATGTAAAGCTGTTGGATCTTCCTCCAGCTCTGCCCTGTCCCACAGGAACCTCGTTGCTGAGCCTGCTCAGGCCCCAGACAAGCGCCCAGGGTGCCCAGGCTGGACTCTGCAGACCCGAGGAGATAGTGCTTTTCTCCAGAAGCCCCATGGAGCTGAAGGCTGGAGAGCGCAAGGGAAACAGCCCTGCGAGGCCATGCAGCAAGCGGGAGCAGAGGTGCAGTTAAATCCATGTCTCCTGGTCCCACTGCCATCCATTAGGGCACCGTAATCTACACGCAGTGCAAACATCCCCTTGATAAGGTTTTTACAACAGAGCTGACAAAGTGGGGAACGTTATCTCTTGGACAAGCTGCGCCGTGGTCAGGTGAAGACTCAGCTGAATTATTTTTTTACACTACAAAGATTAGGCTGCCTCCCATGGAATAATGGAAAAAGAGAACAAATTATATTATGTCAGCCCTATCCACGCACCAGGCAGAGCATGTGACCTCTTCAACCTGTCCCGGAGCAGAGCAAGCGCTGCCAGCACCGAGCAGGGACCATGTCCCACTGTCACTCATCACAGTTGTCACCAGGGCCTTCGTCCCACAGGACAGACTCCTCATGGAGAGTGGGACAGGCCCGAGGGGCGGCGACACACTGTAAATATGACAGAAGATCACATATGACTATAATGGAAAGGTCCTCAAGGAGTCTTCACCCAACCTTGCTGTGCTGGTTCCCTTTTCTGTTTTCTACTTCTCAAATCACAAAGGTCAAGGACTTTGCAGAGCCAAATGAGACCAGGTGATTATTCTGAAAAGTCATCTCAGAGTATAGCTTAAGGATTAGGACTGATTTCTGCAGATAAAATCATACCTGCCCCAGAGAACCACCATCAAGAAAAGGATTTTTAAAGGAGGCCACAGGAGCTACACATACTTCTCTGCATTGAGATCTTGGTTTCCAGTTCACATGTTCCCAAAGCCAATTTAATCTTGTTAAAAGAACAATTAGTCAAAACTGGGAGCCTGCGGAAAAGAAGACGAATAAGAGATACAATCAACTCTCTCCCCTGCAGTTCCTTCTGTTCACAAGACTAATCAAAGTCCTGAATGCTGAAGATGGGGGGATCCATAAAAACGGAGCAGGTGAGCAGGCTTCATCCAAGACTTGGCTCCCAATGGGCATTTTCAGCAGAGTTCCCCAAAGAAGGTCACTGCATTAGCCAGCACGGGGGTGTTTGGGGGTGCAGGGCACCCCAAAGCTTGTCCTGCCTTTCGTGGTGAGACCTCAATTGAGCACCTGCAGCTGCCTGGTAGGTCAAAAAGGTATCGCAGAGAGAGGCAGCGGGGCTCTGCTATGAATGCAGGTGATGGGATTCACCGGCAAGAACGGATGAGCAACCATGGCCCTGTAGAAACACAACACAGCTGGGTCCAGCCTGCCGAGTGGCGGGGAGGGACCTGCTCCAGGCAAGAGCACCCCAGCATCTTGCAGCAGCCCCAGGGGCAAGGCCTTCTCGGAGCTGTGATCGGGTTGAGGTGTGCAGTAGAGCCCAGCGGTTTCACAGCACCTTTCTGAGTTGCTGATTCTGCTAAGGAAGGAAACAGCGAAATGGTTTGCACAAATTTGAGAAGAAGCAGTGGCAAACATCTCTCAGCTCTGGCCCTGGTCTTTCTCACTTGCTCTCCAGGTTGCCTATGGCAGCATTTTGTGCCACCCACCCTCCAGAACACGAGCACTCCGTCACTGCAGTTTGCAGCCAGCAGCACTTGGGAAGCCGCTCCACGAAAGCATGGGAGAATGAAATGAGAGTTAATTTGCTGCAGCGGGGCATTTTATTGGAAACTAACAACTGGGCAAGGCCCTGGCTCTTGGGCTACTGCCCTCAGTCCCTCGCACGTGACAGCAGTGACTGTGTCAGCTTCCATATGCTGCACAGAGGTGCCACTCGCCATGCTCAGTGCTGAGTATGAAAATGGGAACAACGCTGATGTGCCTGACTCTGCCACTAACTGTAACACACCAAGTTCTCCAGTGATGGGGACCTGAGGAGACACGAGGCTACAGAGTTGGGGGCTCTTTGTGGGGTTGTTATTACTCAAACAAAAGGAGTCCTGAACATGAGCACGACCTGGTGATGGACAAGTTCCTTACTACCTGCGACAGACGGGTAGACCTTTATGGTGCCACTTCTTGGACACTGAGACCCATTTTACAAAGCATTTGCATGGCTGCCAGTAAATCTTTGCCTTTAAAGCAGTAAGTGCTTTAATAACAAGCTAAAACTTTGCAAGCCCTTGGGAAGCTTTGCTATGCTCTCCCTCTGATTGTGCACAGAGATCCTTTAGACATAAACCAGCAATCAAGCCTGGGACAAGGACTGGAACCAGATGTCCCCAGGCAGGGGACTCAGGAGGAATCTGGACAGCAGAGGGCTCTGCTCCGAAGCGCAGGATGCATTTACTGGAATGTCCATCCCATGCAGAGAAGCCAATGGGGGTGGTTACCCTGCTCGGGGAGTAGATCTGTCACCTCCCCTGTGTTCCATGGGGAAGAGCTCCAATGGCCGCAGTATCTGACTCATCCTCAGCCGCCCCAGCAGAGCAGAGTCAGAAGAATATTTATTGAGAGCTGCACTCACGCCTGCGCTCCCCTGGTCTTCAGGACAGTTTGGGTGCTCAGGTGAAACCCAGGGCAGAGGTCCAGAACTGAGTGTAAAAATAACCACGAGGAAATTTTGCATTAGGATTCCCAAGACCCACCTTAACTCTGGCCCAGCTCCCTGGTCTCTCTCTTCCACAGAATTCCCACCCCGCTCCAGGCATGGCAGAGAGCTCCTGCTCCCTTATCTCATCCCTACAACACGACGGCAGAACGAGGGGCTTGGAGGGGAGGGAAGAAGATGCCTGTAGTGCCTGTAAAGTTGAAGATAACGTTTAAGCTTTGTTACACCGCCGAGGCTGCACTAAGCTCCCGCGACCTTGAGCACGAGCTGCCGCCTGGGTTCCTCTCCTACAGACTTTAATAAAGTGAAAAATTGTTTCAATACAAAATGTGATATTGGGACATTGTTCGTGCATATATTGAGCTTAAGTCAAATACTCTGTGTCCTCAAATCCGACTGATTAATAATTAGAACCAGAAATTCTGCCTTTACTCTAATATGTTTAGGAAAACTGATGGATTTAATTTTTTTTATCAGCCAAAAGTAAGAAAATGTAATCTTTCTTAAAGTATCTAATACAACAATGCAGAATAATTAGTTTCTATGAAAACAGGCATAACAGTACAGAATAATAAATCACTTTCTGTTTTGTATCTGTCTGTCAGATGGAGGGGAGATTTACTATACAGTGCAGTGCATGATGCTGCAGGATGAAGCAGGCAGGGGAAGAAATCTGCAAGAGGATGAGGTGTTTCCAGCTGTGCATGACACAGGACCGTTTCATTTCATGACAAAGGTTCAGGGATAGGTACTACCAGGCAAGAAGCAGCTCCACATAAGGTTACAACCTGCCAAAATGTTGTCCCTAAAGCTCTGCCTCTGCATCTTCTGTTTACTCCAATGCAACATGTGTGTCTATGAAGGGCTGCACTCGGTTCCGCTCCTCTTGTGGCATCAGAAGCATTAGTGGAGCCAAGAGGGGCTCTTCCATACCCACTGGGCAGTATAATCCATCTTGGTATCTGAATAAGGCATGGTGAGATATATTGCCATAACCAAGGCCATGTGCTCCAGCTGCCTGGGTGAGAATTGAGTTCATTGCCAACAGACTTAACCCAGTGCTCCCCTAATGGAATAACACAAATCCCAGCGGGAATGGGAGGTTCTCCAGCTGCAACAGCTCTGCTTTCCTAAGCTGTAGCTTTGCCTGCTTTTTTTTAGCCTTCTCTGAGTGAGTCAGGATGAAAACAGGTCTTAACCGCACTCCAGGTAGACTCACCAGGTGTCCAAAAGAGGCTGGTGGCCAAAGCAGAACCTCCCTGTGCTGGGTCTGCTCTGAGGCAGCTCCGAGTGTCTGATTCAGCCTGACTCCCTTGCAAGCAGGGTTACTCCTTCTGATTCCCCTTGCCAAACCAACACAAGAAGAATTTGTCCCTGTGGGGTGAACCAATACTCCTGCATAAAACAGCTTCTTTTCCTTGCTTGTGGTCCCCCTTTGGAGAACTCTTCTGAGACCCAAAAGACGGTGGGAAAGCCAGGGAATGGTACAAGATAAAGTACGAGTGATTAGGTGCTGTTTGGAGGCATTCCCACACAGAGCCAGGGACCTAAAAGAAAGTCACATGAAGAAAGCTGAGCTTGTAGGTTCACACACACAACTTTCCTCAGCCAGCTTCACTCGATTCATTTGGAATGTCCAGCAATTCCTGCGGACACCTCAGGAGCACAACTCAAGGCAGGCTGGTCCTCTGCTTGGTGATGCTGAAGAGTCTTCAGTTCTTCTCCTTTTAGAGGAGCATCTGAGAGCCCTTCCTCTGCACTGGCTGCCCAGCTGCTCCAACAGGATAGCAGTGAACCTCAGGAAGCTCCAAAGCCCAAGAAAAACAGCCCCAACAGCCATTCCTTTGCTTTTGGAGTGCCTTTAGGTCCTTTTAGAAGCAATGTGCATGCAAGGAAACAGCTTTACCTGCTCCAGCTCCAGTGTGCTCTGCAGCGGGGCTGGCTGGCTGCACACAGCAGCAAGACCCAGCAACAGCACTAGAAGGAGGCAGAAAACAGCCATATGACCAAGACAAAAGTATGACTATAGCTAGACAAACACAAATATTTGGAGTGCACCCAAGTCTGCCCTGCTCTAAAAATGATTGCAGCTGTTTTATTTCTCAGTTGTGAGGCATCCTTTCAATAATAGATTACCCTAACAGAGCTGGATTGGTTTCTATTCAATACCGACTCACTCAGGCATGCTCCTAATCCTACATTATCACCCCCAATTCCACTGCCACATAGGGTTTTTTTTTAATTTTCCTGCAGTCTTGCAATGTTCCTGCCCAAACCTCAAGGTCACCTGGGATTTACAGCGTGAAGAGACAGAAGCCCTGCAAAGAGCACCAGCTCCATCAACAGCAAGGGAAGAGGAAGGGTGACTGCTCAACGACCGTATCACCTGTAAGAAAATGCCACCTCCAGGCATATCAATGGTGTAACTACAACCTGGACGCTTGTGCTGGCGCCTGTTCTTCTGCTTCCCTGGAAATCCTGGTGTACAGCAGCTCTCCAGATACTACATATGGCCTGGGTAAGAAGAAATGGTTGGAAATAAGTTTTCTACCATGTTTTCTTCACTTGGGCAGACCCTCTGCTCTTTCTCGCTCCCATTGGGCCACGTACAGGGACTTCTCTCGGACTGTATCCCCTTGAAGCCATTCCCAGCTCCAGGTAGCTCTTCTCAAGCTGTCAAAGCAGCATCACAGGGAAATTACCCCATAACATATGTGACAAGTCACACCTGCACTGCACAAAGGCAAAATTACGCAGTAATGTGTCAAATAGATGGTTTATAGGTTAAATATCTTAGGCCATCAGTGCTTTCCTAACCATCTAATGAAGCCAATAAATAGATTTCCATGTATTTCCAATAGATTTCCATGTATTTCAACAGGCAGCAGTTAAACTCCTGCTGGAGGATTGGAGTGTCAGCATTGTCTTGATGGCCAAGGAAGGGTTGCTGTTAAGATACCTCCCTTGCCGGCTGCTTTCCCAAAACCTAACTTAAAATGCAACAAGGACCTCAGTCACTGACAGCTTTGAACCTAGAACTAAGTAGTTACATCAAGAAAGCAAAATAAGAGACTGGAAGCGGCAAATAAAGGCAAGATAAAAGGAGGCTGGGACGAGGGAGGCCCGAGGTCAGTTCTCAGCTCATTCACAGATCCCCTGCATGATCTTACACAAGACATTTAGTTTCTGTCTGCCACAGCGACTCATCTGCAAACGGAGGATGAATAATCCTTCCTTTGCCCTTGCTTTCTATTTAAAGTATAAGCTCTTGGGGGCTGAGGCTTCCACTTATTGTCGACAACACTGCATCAGCCGCGAAATGTTACTCCGATCTGCAGATAAACTATATTAGAGATGCGGAATCTCTGATGATTATTATAAAGAGTCGCACTGGGGACCAGGAGGGCCCCGCGCGCTGAGCCAACCCTGCCAGCTCTCCTGGGAATCACAGAACCACCCGTGAATGTCCAAGTAGGTACAGCAGTAGGAGAGATTAACCCTGCCCAGGGTTAATCCCAGCCAGGCATCATCCAGTCTCACTGCTGCTTCTAACCATCCCCTTCCCGACTCTTCTTCCCGGCCAGGAAGAGGTAGCAGAGCTTCACAAATGCTCCCCTAGGCATTTCTGCATCCCAGGTTTGGCCCAGCCACCTCCCTACATGAGATGCATGAAAACAAAGTCACCGGAGCCTGAAACACGTTCTGGGTGAACAGAGCAGCCACTGGGAGGGAGGTGGCATCAGGTCACATCTATTCCTCTGCCAGGGGAGATGCAAGAATGCAGCAATGGCCCCTGTGAGTGGGTTTAATTTTTTAACAGGTTACCCGTGTAGCTCTAGTTCCAAATTTGGGGTGTTTATCTTTGTAATGTCTAATGCCAACACTGTAATTTTCCAGCAACCAGGTACACTGAAGGCAAAAGTACTAATAATGTGACATCATTATTTTTGTTTCATAGCAACATCCCCCCACACCCCCTACACAACAGGTTATAAGTCTGTAAAACTCTGCATTTTACGGCGCTATAAAACTCCTCCAGCTGTTATAAATATATCGTTTTAAGCGCTTGCATTAAAAAAAAAAAAAAAAAAAGAAAGAAAAAGAAAGAAACAGAAAAATACCACTGAAAAGTTCAATGCTTTTTCTTTTCTGCATTCAATTGCATTAACTTTTTCCCTGCTGGTCTCTCAGACCCACTGCTGGGCTGGCTGATTTCCACGGAAACCAGGGGAATATTCAGGGTATAGGCACACTGCTGTTGGCACAAAAGCATCTGTTTTGCCACGAGAGATGTCCAGTGGGAGGAACTTTTGATACAGGGATGCATCTGGTTTGCTTGTCAATGTGGTAGGTGCACGCTGGTTGGATCCATGGCCAGCAGCAGTGGATTTGTGGAGGTGGAATCCACCCTGGTGCAGCAAGGTGGGACAATACAGCAACTGCAAAGTCATAGGGACCGGTGCCGTGGCTATTGGCTGTAACTCCATCACACGCCCCATTAACTGCTCAGTGAAACCCTTCATCCCGCTGGGAATCCTTAATTTAATCCATTGCGGGGCGTGTGCCCCAGAGGCAGTGAAGCAGGAGGCAAGGTCAGGGAAGAGGCTCTGCGAGATCACCAGGTCTTGGCCAAGGACAGCCCGAGCAGGAGAACGACCTGGAGCTGGGGAGGGCCGTCTTGAGTCCATGGCATCACTTGCCACTTGGCAATCCCTGTGCTTTCAGCTATAATTCAGTCATAATTTCACTTTATAAGAGCTCTCTGCATCTCTGTTTGCCTGTGTTGGTTCTGGCAGTGCATGTAAAATAGTGAATTAAATCTGCAAAATCTATTTGCAACCCAAAAAAGTATTGCCATCAGTCAAAGAATGCTTCAAGTCCAGCAGGCATCCATGGATTCTCTTTCCTGAGCACAAACAGAGGAAAATCCCACCTGAGCCTGTGCAGTCAGCAGAAGCAGATGCCAGCCGTAGCCCTTAATCCTCAGTGACTCCACAGGGAAAGAAAAATAGTCCCTGGAAGGATCCTAGGATTCTTCCACTCTATCTAGTGGCATTGAAAAGCTCCAGGCAGGGGCTGGTTCTGTGATGAACCTACTGGGAGCCCTGATCCCAGGTGAGACCTAAAGGTGCTGCTAGAACATAAGTGAAAATAACACTGCAGGCAACTTCTGCCAATTCCCTCAGACATGCCCTAAGCTGAGAGCCCTCTTCCAGTGGGCTATGTATTTTGCAGGCACTCATGGGGCTTCTGTTTTTTTCCCCTCCTATGTATGTGACTCTTATTTATATCTTCCTTGCCAGTGCTTGAAGCCATCATGGCAGTGCACTGGGTAATGACAGGATAATTGTTTGTTTTATTGATCATTATAAACCATTCTGCATCTCTGCATGATTTATAACATTCAAAGTACTCTCCTTTCCTCTCCCTTCCCCTGCCACGGGGGCAGCTAAGCAGATCAAAAGCCCACCGGTTATGAGCAATCCAATTAGCAGCAACAAGAAGGAAAAAAAGTTTGGAAATGAGTAAGTCCTTACCCCATTTCTTTGACGCTTCCCTATTGATCCTTTTCAGCCACAAAGCAAGTCAAAACATGAAGTGGACAGAGAGGCGTGTGAAGAAATGTTAAGAACAGGGGGAAGAGGAAGGAAGGGCTTTTTCTTTTTAATCTGAATTCAGACTTTGCCACCAGGATGTTGTGCTGACGTAGCAGGATGCCCAGGTGATGTTGCTGTGTGTGAACAGAAAGGCAGGAGCTGGTACCCGGGTTGCGGGCGATGTCCCCAGCAGAGACATGACGGCCACCACCAGGACCTGGGCCCTGTGGCCATGGCAGGGGACAGGCTGAGGTGACCTCCCAGTCCCGGTCCAGCTCTACCACCCATCCGGGCCCTGCCTGCTACACCCAGACACTTGGATTTGTGCACAGGGCCACTGCTCTCACCACTTCAGCTTCACTTTACCCAATGGGCACTTACCAAACCAGCAAATAAGGCCTCTAACTCGCTGCTTACACATTACTTTCTTTTACCCTATCCCTCCAGAAAAAGCATCAGTCATCATTATAAAGACAGTATTGGCACCAAGAATTTTCATGCATTTATACCTGAAATTACAGCAATTTTCTCTTTTGAACCAGGATTCTCAGCTGCAAGATGTAAGTGGATGTCAGCATGTCACGAGCACCCTGCTATTCACACACTGCTAAACAGTATGAGGTGTCCCCGCAGAACAAGAAGGGGATCGCAGTGCAGAACAGACATATAATCACTGGAATAGGAGGCGCTCGCCTCATACTCACTTAGAAATACCTAAAGAGATGGGGATTGGCTCAGTTATGTTCTTAAAAAATCCCAAGCATGCTCTGGGGCTGTTAAACCACCGAGGATTGAAGTGGGAGCCAAAAGTTCTAATGCAGTTTAATTATCTGTATTTTTTATCTTTCCCTCTGTGTGTGTGCAAGGAGGTGCTCACTAGAATGTACCTCCCTATCCTTCCAGCAAAGGCTATGAGAGAGCAGAGGAAGGAAGGGGGCTGAGATGCTCCTTGGCCACTTTTTGCAGGTTACAAAACCACCAGATAAATCCCATTATGCCAAAAAGGGAGGCAGGAGCGAGCTCCTGGGAGCAACTCTTTAGCCATTTGATGTTGCCATGTGAACGCCGGGGCTGGGACGCTCTGGAGCCGGCTCCTCTCCGGGCTGTCTCAGCGCAATCAGGACGGTGATTGCGGCGCGCGCGGGCGCCCTTCAGCCTGCTCACACTCAGCACGTGCAGTAGACGCAGGGAGCACAGCAGGGCCCTACCCTGCGCAGGATCTTTGCAATGGATGAGGGAGAGGAGGAGTCGCTGCCTCCTTTTTGCTGCTCTCCGGCTATGGGGGGCTTGGATATGACTGAGTAGCACTGTCAAAACGCAAGGAAAGGACCCTGGATGGAACCTATGCATTCACAAGGCAGACAGAAAATATAACTTATTATCATACTCCAGGATTCGCCCTCATGGCACGCCAATATAAACACGCTGGCTCTCTCCAAGCCGCTCATAGCCCTCGACCACCCTTACCTTCAGCACGAACATCTCAGACGAGTTTACTCAACAGCTCTGGTGAAACCCTTACTCCCGTTTAGTGCTCACGATTAAGACCAGAACAGATTTTTTCTCGTCCTTTTACATTCAAAATCATCTTTTCTCTTTTTCATGGTTTACCTTTTCCGCCTCAAGACGCACGCACAACATAAACAAGAAATCCAAACTAAGAGCGTCTGACGGAAGATTTTCTCTGAAATATAGAACTACTTTAGAGCAATCAATAAAGCACTATACTAAACCCAAGGTGGTGGTGGATATTCCCCTCACTAAAATTGAGTTTATCATCAGCTCAGATGCCATTGCTGAAGGACTGCAAAATACACACGAGAGAATGCAGCGCTCAGTTATTGTTACACCAGTTGCATCATTCTCTGTTGCCTTTGAAAATCCAAACCTGCTAAATATTTCCTGTCTACAATCTGTTTCCCTCTCATTGCCCATAAATGAAAGGAAGAGAAAGGGCAACAAATGTTTTGGAAATTTTACAAAGCGGACATATTTTGCAAAATCTGCCTGTTGAGTAGACATAACACTTGCTAACACAGGGAGCTGATGCCACCAGACTGGAAGAATCTTTTGAGGGAAGGGTCTCAAGCACGGAAAGATCGTCCGATTTACTCAGTCGGACTACTAAGCACAATACCAAAGCGAGTCTCCGGAAACAGGATGAATCAAGTCCTGTTGGTTTGAACTCAGTGGAAGGGAAATTTCAGTCCCTTGAATGGTTTCATAATGCATCAGGGCACATCAGAAGCGAAGGAAACAGTCTGGCAGAATTGCATTAATTTTCATGAACCCAGCAGCCCTGGAAAATCATGAAAACTGCAACATAATGAAAGCCTGGAAGGGAAAAACCTGCCCTCTTCTTCACTGCTAGTGAATCTGAATGCGGATTCCATCAAAGCGGAGAGCCGGCGGAACCGCAGCAGGAAGGAAAATTAACCCTTTGGCTCGTGAGGCTGCAGAGTTGAGGAGTCACCCTTCTGCCTGCTCCTGTCCTGCCAAAAGAGACGAGCTCCTGCGCAAGGGCTGGCCACCGCTCCGCAGTTAAACCCTTGCGCGCGGCATGACACCCTGAACTGCTGCCAGCAGGAATTAGGGAAGACATTTTCTTCTGTCTTCCCCGTCTTCAGCTGCTGCCCTCGTTTCTCAGGGTCCGTCTCGCCGACGTTAATGGGAGCAGGGAGCGCGTGATGGATGGGCAACGCGCTGGATGCAGGAGAGATGCTCCAAGAAAACAAAACAAAGGGAAACAACTGCCCGCCCTGATGCGATGCGACACAACCAAGCCCGAGCGCGAGGCGCTGCAGGACTGAGCGATCCGAGGGGACGTGCCCATTTACACAATCTCATACATTTCATTCAAAAGTTGCATCCAGGAGCACGGGAAGCGCAGGAGCAGTGTGGAGGCCCGAGGAGCGACTCAGCACGTGGCGAGCTGCTCCGCGCTGCCGTCCGGGGAGGGAAACCTGCGTGGCCGGACGCAGCCCCAGAGCTCCAGCACCTCCTCAAGAGCCAGGGGTGCCTGGGCCAGTCCCGAAGCCGACGGCGATTTGGCACCAGCAGCGGCTCTGCCCGAGGCTTTGCTGACATCATTCCAGAGGCAGGGAACAAACAAAGCTCCTTCTTTTTTTTTTTTTTTTTCCCCCAGGATAAAAGCACGCCATGCAGCGACGCTGTTGTTGTTAAACAAAAATAACCAAGCTAATTTCAGCTGCATTTAAAAGCATGGGAAATAATCATTGCTCAGTGAATGGGGGGAAAAAAAAGAAAAAGAAAAGGCCAAAATCAGTACGGAGAGAAACCATTTGCGGGGCTGTGAGAGACGTTTACACGCGAGGGCTGAAACTATTTTTAAAATGACTCGGCAGAGCCGTTTAAAGGCATCCTGCTCCCTGCCACACGGGCCTGGGGAATCCGTGGTTTAAGGCAAGTCCTGCGAGGAGCATCTGGGCCCCGCTGGGCCCTGCGACCTACCTCGCTGCGGGCGGCCACGCTGCTCCTTGGCGGGGGACCCCGCGGGCTCTGGTGCTTCATGGCGGCCTCGGTGCGCCGAGGGGCCCTGCTGCAGCCCCTGGCACGTCCCGTGGAGCGGCCGCAGGCCTGGAGGTGCCCGGGCTGCATCCCAGAGCTGCGTCCCAAGGTCCTCACAGCGCCCGGCCCGGATGCCACAGCGCTGCCGGCACCTGACTGCGACCCCGCGGTCCTGGAAGGATCCAACATGGATCCCAGGGTCCTCGCAGCACATGTGTGTGTTCCCAAGGACCTCGAGGGAGCTATCCAGAACCCTGGACCCTGGCAGCACCCGTCCGGGGTCCCAAGGCCCTGCTGGCACCTGCCATGGATCCCAAGGTCATGGTGAGGCCCATCTGGGTTCCCAAGGTCCTGGCAGCACTGCCCTGCATCCCCCCAGGGTCCTAGCAGGACCTGTCTCAGTTAGCGAGGCCCCGGCAGCCCCCATGCTGGATCCCAAAGCTGTATTCCAAGGCCCTCGCAGCTCCTGTCCTGGATCCCGCAGGCCTGGAAGTCGCCGGTAGGGAGGTGCGTGCGGAAGGGGGGTCTCGGCAGTCCTTGAGAGGCTGGAGAGGGGGGATGAGGGTGCCGGGGGCTCCTTCCCTGCTCGCAGCACAGGGGCTTGGGAAGAAGGGGCCATTGCTCCTCAGGAGCCCGAGTTCGGGTTTGAGGAACCCACAGTGTGTTTACAGGATTGTATGCAAATGCATGCATATTTATGCAAATTTGCGGTAAGCAGCCTCTCCCGATGCCCTGGCTCCCAGTATGGGCAGGAGTGGGCAGCTCCCATATGTAACAGAGACCCCAGCCCCGTCACCGGCCACGTGTGACTTCACGTAGGTAACGCTCAGGCTTCTGACACAGAAATAAAGTCTGGACGTCCGCTTAGGGCTCTAACGTGGTGGTTGGAAATATTTGATCTTATGTTCTGGTTCCAAGGAGTGTAACTATGCCCCGTGTGCCCCCCTAGCCCTCCCACAGGCCTTACCCGGCAAAGCTTCTGGCACAGAGCCCCAAATCCCCCCGTTATCCTGATCCCGGGTTAGCTGTTCCCCATGTCCACACAGCAGGTAAGTCCCTGAGCCGGGAAGGTTTTGGGGAGCACGTGTGTTATGTGCCGCTCTCTGGGACTCCAGGAAAAGAGAAGGATCAATCATATTTCAGTCGTTTTAACTCGAACAATAAATATCTCTTGCTTCGGCGTTGTCTTGCCATGATGCCTGAAGTGGTATTTAATTTGTAGGGGGGTTATGCGCTGATCCTACAAATGTTTGTTAAATTGATTTTGCAGCTAAATACATGGAATGACACCTGCCTACCTGGATAGGTGGGAAGTGACTCTGTAAGCAAATAATCAATAGATATTGTGGAATTGTTGGATTAAGGCTGAGATGATAGAATTATGGAAAGATGATAAAGTCTCTGAAATTATTGCTCAGAGTGAGTGCTAAATACATACCTTGAAAAATGCAGTGGAAGGGATTCAAGTTTCCCTTTGGATTTGAGACCAGTAAGTATCAATATTTAGAGAACATGAGAAGGGAAGTTGACAGGAGTCCTTAAAAGACCAGGTCAAGTTTACTGCAGGTGACATCAGCCCAGTTGTGTGCTAAAGACAACCTCTGAGGTGTCTCCATTGCTGAAAGTGAAATAAATAGCAAACAATTCTGAGCTGAGGGGGTTGATTCGATTCAGACACTCGGAGAAAATATTAAACAGTCTAAAAAGTGGAGTATATGCCATATTTTATATTCATAAGAGCGTGCCTTTCTATGTGCATTAATTTAGTTACTTAACGAGTGGCTAAAATATTCTTTTCCCCAAAAGCACTTTTAAAAATTGCTAGTAAATTTCCATATATTCCTATGTGCTCTCTAAAAGGAAATAAAATGCAGTTAAGGGGTATGGCAATTTCCTCAGGACTAGACCAACACAGAAGGATGGATGGTAGCTCTGGGTCTGCTCCTGATCTGCTTGGTAGGCTGAGCAGATCAGCTCTCCATGCTTGTTTCCCTTTCTGTAAAATGAGGATGATGTCTTGACATTTCTTCACCGGAATAATTTTCACAGTGATTCAAATATTCCTGCAAAAGTCAAAATCTTCCCTGAGAGTTGTCTGGGATTACGGGGGTGATGTTCTGTCTATTAAAAGGATTTGTTTCCTGCTGTGATTGGCCTCCCATCTAGCCCAACGCAGCAGAGTCTGAGCTTGGTGCTCCAGAATTAACAACCTTGAGCTCCTCTTGTGTGAGCTCCCAGCTCTAACAAGCCCAGATCCATTAGGGTTTGGTACAGAGGGGTCTTCTAACAAATGCTCCCCTCTAGGTTACAATAGAACATTTCCTTCCTCCCCCATAGGCTCTTCCTTAGACTTTCCTAGGTGTTTAATTATCAAAAGATGCTGTTCTGACATGTCATATGTGACATATTATTTTGTTGGCACAAGCAAATGGCTAATTTCATCCTTTCATCCTTTCACCTGTTTCATTTTAAGCTGGTACATGTATTAAAAGTGAATCTGTCCATCTGTGTAGCAGGCAGTAATACCACTGGAGATAATTCAGTGCTTGACTGAGCTTGGAGTCGAGATCCAGAGTCACCAGGATCCTGATTCCTTGGCCTGTTCCATTGCATTTCCTTGGACAATTCACTACAGCTAAATCTTCCCTTAATATTGTTGTATATTCACCATGGGCTAGAAAAAAAGGCAATCGTCTCCATCAGCCTTTGGAGCTATCTGCTTTCTAAAGGCATATCCCGCGGTGGGGTAAAGCTGGAAAATTAGCATCGTCTCTGCAGAAACCCACTGACCTTGGCTTGGCATCGAAATTGCAACCCGAAGTCCGTTGCAGAGCACACAGTCTCATAGCACACCGGGGTCTGATCTCTCTGAGTCCTGTGCTTTCCTTTCCTATTGCACTTCACTCCTTACCCTCCCAGCCTAGTTCTGCCTGTTTATAAAATATGGCCTGTCCCTTCTCTGCGTCTGGATGCACTGGAAAGACCTAGATACAGAGGCTAATAACACCCTTTCTTTTACTTACCTCCCTGGGGGCCAGAAGAGATAATGTCTGCACAGTGCCTTGGCAAGTGTAAAAGTGCATAGCTTCATTATATATTGATTTATGTGCAAGAAAACTACACAAAACTATAAAAGACGTGATGCAGTTAAAATGGGCTGCGGGCAGAAGGAAAGAAAGAAAGGTCTTGAATCTAACCCTAAAACGTGGAGCAAGTCAGCTGAATGAGCTGGAGTTAGGTGGGCTTCCCACTCAAAAAGGCACTGGTGGGAAAAGGTCCTATATTTGGAAATAGCACAAGGCCCAGAGGGGGCTGTGTCTAGATCACAATTCCCACATGGAGCCAGAGACAGGAATTAAATTAGAACAGATATTAGAGCTCTGGGCCGGTTTCATCTCCCCTCTGCAGCAAAGTAAACCAGAGAAACACCAGCAAATCAACCGATGGAGCAACAGCAGAGGCAAGGGAGAATCAATCCACAGGTAATAAGGCCAGCGCTAGTGCCCGCATGGGCGTTCATCTTGTGCTTTGTCCTAATTATGAGCAGATTAATGGCATGCTAAAATACAATGCAAATTTATGAGCCATCCCCATCTCGCCCTGCCTTGTTCTGCAGCTGACTTGACACTACTCTTACTCCTTCACCAGAAGGTCATCTTAGGTTTAAGTAGAAAAGTAGAGCTTTAGTTTGGACTCAAAGACATGCGCCCTTATTGCACTTAAGAGTGCTACTATTAGGGTGAATGTTAAACTGAATCCCATTCCCATGCCCTGTCCAGAGGGACAGCATATCCTACAGCGTATCTTTAATATAGGGGAGCATGATCCTGTATGTCTAACTAGCAGCTCTTTCATCACAAAAGCCTCAGGTCAGCTTGTGTTGAAAGTCAGCAGAATTGATTGTATGTTTTCATGCAAACGCAATGTATTAACTGCAGACTGTAAAAGTACTGATCTTGGAATGGGAAAAGAGCCATATGTAACATCAAAACAGCTTTATGATATGTTGATCATTCAAGAAAAGAAGGAAATTAGGAAAAACACTGCAGTGAAATTACTGTGTGCTAATGCTTGAATAATATTTAGTGGATGTGATGTACTTATAAATGTGCATTGCCTACTGAGGAAAGAAAATGGGATGTTGCGTAAAGCAGATGATTTGCCACAAGATTTCCTGAGGTCTTTTCTCAGTATTGCCACTAATGGACTGGAGGCAAGTTCTTCCATCTCCCTGTGTCTCTATTTCATGGCCTGTAAATAGCAATAGAAATAATGTGCTGGTTTTACTACCTGCTTATGAAACTTGACCCGTCACTGTTAACAAAATGTTTTGACATTCCCAAGAGGGGTGGACTGAGCTGCACCTTCCCTCTGAAACACTGCTTGCCAGAAAGTGGAAGATCTCAAGAGCAAGTTCACATGATGCTTCCTCTGTTTCCCTTATTTTCCCTCCTGAGTAACCAAATCTATCCTAGACCTTCTCTCTGCACTTGGTAAAACTCACAGGCATGTCCTGGTTCCAATGAAATCCCATTGCCTGTATTTCTTCCTCCACTCGTGCAGCTCTCTCCTCACCAGACATTTACCCTGTGTTTTTACAGGAATGCTGCAGATTTGCTTTGCTCTCTGTCCTCACGGCAGCGGCCTTTCCTGGGGCCACGTTCTCACTGCCTTAAACAAGAATTTGGCCTGAAAAGCAAGCCAAGACTCTAGCACTGACATGGGGAGTTTGCACACACTCTGTATTAGGATTTAGTACTTTGGAACTTGGATCCGTTTGTTTACTGCTGCATTTCTCAGCTTTTTCAAACTTTCCTCCAGCAGAGAAGACCCTGATTGGGTAGAAACTGTGAAAATAACTTTTCTCCTAAATATAATCTATATATTATCACAGAGGAACTCCAGGTGATGACAGCAGAACAACTTTGTGATATGGTTTTCTCAGTTCCTCCGCTGTGCTGGGTTGTGAGTGTGAAACCAGGGAGCAGGCTGAAGGACCAGGGAGTCTGCGAGCTTGGTGGTGACGGGGCATCAGCCGGGCTCCACAGTGCCAGGGACCCGCTGGGACCCCAAGGACATCCCAGCCACATCATCCACCCCAGCAAATTTGCTTGGGGGCTGAAGACTTGCTCAAAATATCCTATTGCTTTAGGTGCCATGTGAGAAAGGCGGGTGTGGGGGTGGCATCCACAGTGCCCTAGATGTGACACCTGAGATCTCACGTCTCTGCTGGCCCCGGTGCAGCTGGTAGGCTACAAAAAGGCTGTTTTGGCTGGCGTGGCTGTGTCCCCGCTCGCTGCCAACGCTGCAGTTC
The DNA here is from genome assembly GCA_013389825.1 of Crypturellus undulatus. Classification (NCBI taxonomy): domain Eukaryota; kingdom Metazoa; phylum Chordata; class Aves; order Tinamiformes; family Tinamidae; genus Crypturellus; species Crypturellus undulatus. The sequence goes on from VWPW01022542.1 coordinate 88,917, forward strand.
TGTAAACAGAGTCCTTTGCGGCATATGTTATATTGCCATTCAGGCAACACTGTTCTAACTGATTAATAACAAGCAGCTTGATAGGATTTGGGGAGGCACTGGAGTAATTAGGAAGATAAGGCCAGGTTTCTTTGTGCAGCACTTTCACGGATGACAAAAGCTTTCCCCCTGAAGAGTTTCGCTGATAAATCTTTATATAATAATAATATTAATATTAATAATAATAAAAGCTTTTAGCTAAAATGTAAGTCAAATAATCCTTTGGGGAATAAGAGCACTGAGTGCTGATGGCCTCTGGCTTTTTGTCACGGGCTAGCTGGGAAGTGGGAGAGGAAGCAGAAATGCCAAAGCTGCGCTGCGGGGCGGCGATATCTGCTGTGGGGAGCTGGGAATGGGGCCTGGGGCTCCATCAGCACCGCGTTGGTGCGTGTGGCATCGGGGGTCCCGGCTCGCGCAGATCGCACACGCCGGGGGGTTCGACCCCGACTGCAGGGGGATCGGAAATACCGAGTGTTTCCTATTCCTCCTCTCACAAGGCAATTTCTGTGGGCTGTAGTGAGAAATTATGAGCGTGGGTTTGATTCATGCAGAATAAGTGACCGGGTATCAAAATTAAAAAATCAAAAAGTAAAAGGCTACAAATGTAGCCAAAGTGACAGCTCTTCATTTACTAAAAATATCCTATAACATTGCTAGAGCTTTTAAAATAATCTAATTTATATGGAATATTCCTCACTAATTGAAGCTGTCTCTTTTTTATTAAATAGAAAGGTTACAGAAAAGTCTGTTGACGTTCTCAGAGCGATTCCTCTTAGGAACACATTGACTGTTATGAATAGCATTTTACATGATGCAAGCCCGTAAATGCTACCAGTGCTATGAGGAAACCTGCAGATCCTGGTAATTGTGAATGCAATAGGCAAGGCTTTGGGCTATTGCTTCCTCTTTTTGGAGATCATTGTTGTAAAGCTCAAAGTGTTGTTTAGCCCTTGGTGTTCTCATTTATTTGCACAGCTTTTTCTGAAAGCAGAAGTTTGAAAAATGGAAGCCTTTCGAGAATAATCACTCTCTAAACACTTAATGCTGCTGTGACAGCACTGTCTATCACTCAAGATTTAACTTTGGAAATCCACATAACATGGAGAAAAAAAACCCTTTTCCAATTAGCCGAGACCGGAGGCAGATTAGTTCTTGAATGCAGCGCTGAGAGGTGCCAGGGTGTGTATTAATGGGCAGCAGGAGCTGACTCCTGACCACGCTTCTGACTGCATTGGGTGGTGCTTAAAATGGAAGGAGCTCTCCCGCCTCGAGCCCGGGACTAGCTGGTTATTGGGAAGCCGCCCTTGGGTATCTCTCGTAGGTCTTAGTGATCTACAAACCTGTCAAGCACAAAATATGTCATCCTCATTCTTCTGTACAGATGGAGAAGTTGAGCTGCGGAGAGGTTAATGGATTGCCCAAGGTCACACAGTTCTTTTGGCAGACCTGAGAGGAGCCCCACGACTTTCATCTCTAGTTTTATGGACACATTCGAGTGCTAACTGCAAAATCTGTTGAACAAACTTTTTCCCTTTTGGGGCCTGATCGGTAGCTACTTTCTTGATCACTGGTGTTGCAGCGCTGCCAGTCTTTAAAATCCTTTATAATGCAATTCTCTCCATTCTTAAAGGAGAGAGATTTTTTCCCCATCACCAAGACCTTGATGTTTAGATCCACGATGGAGCAAGGCCGGTAGCAATTCTTGCATCAATAGTTTAACTTTGCTTTTTTTTTCCTTTTTCAGATCTGTAGTACAGATTTCAATCACCTGAGTTGCTGTTATGTGTCATATGATCCCAACATTAAAGGATGCAGAATAAAGAAGTAATCAGAAGTGTGCTATCAGGAAATTTCACAGCCCTGGATGGCAGCAGATGAAGCAGGAGCAACGTGTTTGTTTTCAGATCTGTGCTGCAATTCCTCCTCCTCCTCTTGCTGTTGCCCAGCTCCTTTCTCCATTTCTCTTCCGTTTGTTGCGTCCACAAATATAATTATTTCATCAATTCCATCACACTTTTTGAAGTCGTCCCCCTTCCTTTCAGTCTGTAGTCACCCTGTGGTTGCCTTCCCTCGGAACCTTTTGATCCTGCTCAACTCATCTGCTGTCATCTGCTCGCCCCATAACCTGACTTCTTCCCTGTTCCCTTAGCTGGTTCTGGGGCTCCTTCTCCCACCCTCTTGGTGTTTTTGTAGCCCCATTTTAAGTCTTTCCTTCTTCTTATTCTCCTGCTTTGTGGTGCCTCTCTCTCTAGGTCCCCTTTGCTGCTCCCCACCTGCCTGCTCTGAGACCCCTTTTTTTATCTCACTGTATGTTTCCTCCTTCCACAGACCTTTTTGCCTGCAGATTCCCAGTCCCAGTGCCATTTCTTCATCAGATTTACAAAAAAAAAAATCTGGGAAGGAAAGGTTTTTCCTCTATTGTAGTTTTGCATTTCTTGTATTAGGTATTATTAAGGTATTTATTTCCTAAAAACAGTATAAAAATGAGAATCAAGTAGACAGAGAAAGACCTAAATTATTGTGCCCACTGAAAGCCTCCAACATGAGCAAAACATTCTATTAGACAACAAAGAATCCACATGAGTAAGGAGCCAGAAAGCTGTGAGCAGCATTTGTATTTTATAAGACCTGGGATAATAAGGCATATCGGTTCGATAAAACCTTCCGAATAATTCAGCCTGAGGCAACCTGGAAATTCACCTAAATGGCTGAGGTTTGACAAAGTTGCAAGCAATGAAAAGACTGTCATGTAGGAGAAAAAGCTGAGCAACCTTATCCAGCGGCTTTACTCCTACCAATATGTATTTAGATTTTATTTAGACACACAATTTTATTTCGGAAGAAGTAGATCTAAAGATTACAGCACATTAAATAACCCAAATAACTTCATCTGTCTGTAAGAAAATAGAAGATGGATTGCAGGGGAGGCACATATAAGCCAGGGCAGGCTGAATGCCGTTGGGCTGTGCCATCCAAACCCCTCAAAAGAGCCGTATTCTGGACCCTTCTCAATAAGCAGGCAGAAATCACTTGATCTCTTCCAGATAATGCTTCTGCTTGTGTTTCCTATCTCTGTTTCCTGTCCTGGGAGGTTTTAGGGATTTTTTCCTAAGTGTTTTGTGGCAGAGGGACAAGAAGAAGGAGACAAGGGCTGAGCGACAGACCAGGCTGGGGGAACTCCCTTGTTCAGACTCATCTCTGCTGCATCCCAGGCTAGTCACCTGCCTTCCCTTTCCTCAGCCGCTTCAGTTTCTACAACAGAGCTGGCAACACTGATGAACCTCCTGCACAAGGTACCGCCCGAGGCCTCCCCCGTTGGGTAGGATGATCCTGTGGCCTTGGCTTCTCCTGCTGATTTTGCTAGGAAAGGCAGTTAGTTCCATTTTGCACCTCTGCTTGCGTCCAAGAAGCTTTCACACTGCTGAGCAGTGAGATGAGTCTGCAGGCCCTCTGCCTTCTGTGCTGCTTTTATTAGGGCTACTACATTAGAGCAATCCCTATAAAACAGAGCACAACTGAAGTGGTTCCAGGGAAAGGGAACGTGACACGGAAGATGAACAGTAGAGCAAAGAGTTGAACCAACATTACCTACATCTCAGTCTAACGTTGTAGCTACTGGGCCACTTTCCAGAGCTCTCTGAAATCTGTTGGTTTTAGGAATACGGCAACAAGGATTGGATTTAAAGCTCACTGTCAGTGTGAGAGAATACAAGCCAGTAGAGCAGTTGTATTTTGAAAGTGGGAAAGGAAGGTTGACTTAATTGGTAAAGAATTTTTTACTAATGAAAGACAAGAGCTTTGCAGCTTGGATATAAACAGTGTAAATGTTGCAAGTCCTGCTCGTAGAAAGTTGAGACCATCTCACACAGACCAAGACCAGTTTGATCTGTGTGCTCTACTTTTAATTTTCTACAGGCAATGTCAGCAAGGGTACCAAATCAAAGAGCATTTTTGGATGTGAATTTATTTGCTGCAGCTGAGGTTGCTGCAGACTGACCTTCAGTTTAAGGGTTACACAGAACTGCCATGGAAATTATACAAACGCAGTAACTTCCAGATCTCTCGAGTTGTTTGCAGATTGGTCTCAGAGTGGACAGACACAGTCAAGTGTTTTAACTACTCTCTGAGGTAGAAGCAACCCATTTCCACGGTGCTTATTTTATATATGTAGCAATATTTATACTGGCTTCAAGCTTAGCTGTTTCTCACACCATTCTTTCATCAACGTGCTTCCTTCTGTGTTTTGCTTCAAGGAACCATCTGAGATTTAGCTGGAAAAGTAGCTTCTAGACAGCATTCAGGGCCGGGTGTTGTACATTCAAGTTTGTTCTGGTTAGGTCAAGGAAGGGACTCCTCCACAGCGTCAGGCATGCACCCAGAACTAACCAAATTCTCCTCCTGTCTTGCTAAAAAGAGTATGAGAAGCACACGTCAGGAAAAGAGAAACTCTCACAAATACTTAAGAGAAAAAGCACACTCCACAGCTGGGCCAGGACACAAGCCCTTGTGCAAGGCGGATCTTGCTAACCACAGAACGTTTTATAGCAGATGCTAAGCATATCAAAACTGGCAGCTGATTACAACCACTAACTTCTACATGAGAAAACTGCTTTCTAAAACTATAATCTTCAGATCATTACTACATAGTCCTAGTTGGAGCTCGTAACTGTGGAGGCCTCACAGGTTTAGACATAGCTATTCCTGCTGTGGGTGCACATTAGATGTCTCCTCAAGGTCTCTTCCAGGCTTGTTTCCCAAGACCGCTGTCGGTGTCTTCACAGCGGGATCTTCCCTGAGTTCCCATAACAGTGATGCAGGCATAATAGTATCTGCATTTCCCAGGGGTATAACATAAAGCTAAGTGTAAGGTCATCAGGGCTCACATTCAGAAAATGATAAATCTTTGAATTTCATCAGATTGACTTAAACAATGATAAATCCTAGTTCTCCATTTTTGCCTTCTGGATTCCAAACATGCAAAGTTCACTTGGTTGCACAGCCATCCTGAGGGCTAAACATTTCCTCTTTTTGCTAGTGGAATCGCCCGAAAGTACTTCAAATATAACAAAAACTGCCATCGTTGTCTGTGCATAAAGCAAATCTGCTGAGATCGGTGTTAGTGAAGAGACAGAAGTCACTGCACCTCACTACTGCAAAGGGCCAATGAAATCTTTGGCACAGCAGGGTCTCCTGGGTAGTTAATTGAATGAATCCCTTGGGTCTGGGTGAATCCCTTGGGTCCCTCGACAGGTCATGTTGTCATCACTGTTTCTCAGGCCAGTTTTCCCCTGGTTTCTCAGGCCAGTTTTCCCCTGGTTTGGGAAACCAAACCCGAAGAAGGTTGAATCTCTGACCTTGAAGAATGTGAACCATCACCAGAGTAACATCTCAGTAGCTCCTAATAATGCCAGGAGGGATAATCCAAAACAGGGACGTGAGGGTGACACTTTCGGTGAGATCTTTTTCATGTTTTTCTTCTGTGCTTGTGCATTTTCTTCAGATTTCCGAATTACACCGCGACTCTCGTCCAGCGCTCAGTGTCCAGCTCTGTCCCATCGCCAGCTCCCAGGAGGTTGCCTCCGTCCAACTGTTTGCAGTGCAGTCCCTTTTCCTGTGTTAAGCCTTTATAAGGCTAATACCAGAACTGCCAAAGGAAAAATCGTTTTCCAACGGTTGAGGAGACCAAAAGTGAAGAAACCTATTATTTAATATGAGTGGAATTTTGATGGAGAAGTAGGATTCATCTGAGCTGATTTGCATGAATGAGACAACTGTTTTGTGGACTCTGCAGGGTTGACAGGGCTGCAGAGCATGATGCTTTCATGCCATGGAGGACACCTCTGGGTGAACTCTGCTCCTTTCCCCATCATCTTCCCTGCCCAACATGAGCAAATCTCTCCGTTCATCTCCAACCTTGCTCACTGGACAAGTGCGGTGGAGCTGTGTATAAGCTAGTTCAGGCATTTAGAAATGTAAAATTGTGAAAATACAGAGGAAAACAAAGTAAGGGAGAATACAAGGAGAGATGTTGTATCCCTATTGGAAGAATCTGTGAAGTTTATTGGTACAAGAAAGATCAGCATGTGAGAGACAGGAACTGAGTAAAGGCCTTTGAAGAAGGATGGTGATGGCGACTAAGCAACCCAGCTACCAGCCTGCTGCAGGATGGGGGTATTGATGCCTTTTCAGTATTGCTGCTTGGTAACACCAGCTGGATCGGGATGCCCTGAACTCCACTCTGCAGGCTCTCCGTGCCCTGATGAGTTACAAGCTGGGAAATCAGGTTCGTGCTGACTCTGTTGCAAAAACATAGACCTAATAAATCACCGGGTTCAAGTAATTTACATTCCAGAGTACTCAGGGAGGCTCCAAGTTGCTGGATCCTGGCACCAAATTCTGCCTTTCCGCAGTTATCAGTAATGGGCGCGAGCCCAGACTGTCCGTGACATCTACAGTGTAATTGCATTTCTTGAGTGGCACCAGAATTTCTTTTCCTTGTCATCCGGCCTTTTAACAACACTCTGCTCCTTCTCCCTAATGGCTCCTGGCTGTGCTAATAAGCATATTGTGTGCAATGTGGCATGTCTGCCTTGGGATATTTTGGGGACGTGCTAGACAAGGGGCAACGGACCAGCCAGCGGGAGTGCAATGTTTCACATGGCTACGAGTTTCTTCATGTTAACTGATATCTCATATTAATGCAGCTTAAAGGAGTTATCAACCACGTAACCCCCGCTTATTTGTTTTAGCTTCAGTCTTTGGTGAAACAATGACGCCCTGGTCAGTTGGACCCGCTTTTGGACGGGCAAGGCTGCATTTGCTGTGTCCAAACAGCCCTGATTTACCCTCCTGCGAGAGAACGGAGCCCTGTGGAGCCTCTTATCAAGCGTGTTTTGGTGGAATGGGCTGAGAAAAGCAAGATTTATAGATAAAAGAAGATCCTGAGAATTGTACATAAACTTAACCCCACCAAACCGATGTAGTCGCAGTCTGTTGCGAGGTCCTTAAGAGCATTGATGAAGGGAGTGTTTGGGACGGTCCTGGCTGTTCAGAGCTCAGCAAAGCTGCGGAGAGGAAACCTCCCACAAGGGCTTGGGCTCCATGGCTGTCCCGGCGGAAGGAGGAACCCGGGAGCAGCTGGGGGTGAGCAGGGGCTATTCCGGCCAGCACCGCGCTCCGGCGGGGTGAGAGCGCTTGCAAATTCCCCTGGAAGTCCAACCCAGCCTGGTTTCACGGGTCACTTGCTGGTGACTATAAGCAAGGCTGTATCTGCAATATAACCTTTTGTCTTTTTTACAACACATCACATATATGGTTAATTTCAAAGAGTTCCCTCGAAAAGCTCCAAATTTGCCAGGGAAGCGGGCTAGAGAGCATTGATGGCAGAGGACGTGGGGAGATGTGCAGCAAAGCACTTGCAAACCCCCAGCTCGCGCAGCTGCAGTGCTGCATGGAGAAGGGGGACGCTCCAGCTCTCCCCTGGGCTCTGGGATCCTTGTTGGCAGTAACTGGAGCAGAGCCGTGGAGGAGGAAAACGTATTTCTGTCAATGCTCACCCGGTTGTAAGCACTAATCTCAAACCTCTGCTCAACTTTTCCTACACATTTTCACTAGTATTTGAGCAGACTCAGGCACAGATGGAGGAAGGGGCAATTCCCCCTTGGCAGCAGGGAATGTGCACACACTTAGGTGCCACCAGAGCTCACAGCTACAGATCTGGGGCTGGTGCTTTCTGCTGGCACGTTCTCCCGCGCAGCTGGGGGCAGAGGTTCGAAACGCACGCGCGGCTTGGCTGGCACCGGGGGATTCGTTCAATCTCCATTCATTCCGTTTGGAGCGAGGGGGCGCGGGCAGAGCGGTGCGCTGCCTCCCGAGCAGCCCTGTGCCTGCGCCAGCCACGGGCCCCCGCGGGATTTGGGAGCGGATCAGCCTCCCCGCTGCCCCCAGCGTCTCTGCAGAGCCCGCCAGCATGAGACCCCCAACTCATCCCACCCGCCACAAAATCCTTCAGAGGGAAACGACTCTCACACCAAAATTAACCTGGGCTGGTTTCAGACCAGTATCTTCAAGGCGTGCAGATTTTCTACTACCCTTTGAATCATCTCGTCCCCCAACTGAGAACTTTAATGCCAGTGCAGCATCTGCTGTGGAATATTTATATTCAGGGCTTCCTGCATGCAGCTCTGGATGGATGTGATTACTGAGTGTGTTGGGGAAAGGACAGTTTGCTGCCTGCCTTTTATTTCCAGCTATTTTGTGTTTCTATGCAAGGAGCTTATATGCCATGTTGTAAACGGCTGGTTTTCTTGTGTGATGTCTCTTTCTTTTTTTTTCTCATTCTCCTAATGGGCTTCTTGCTAAAACTGACGTTTCAGCAGCATTCCCATTATTAGTTATGATGCCAGTAAATGGAGGTCTCAGTAGTGGGTGAAATTTAAATTGGGTTTGAAGAGCATTCAAATAATTCAGCGCTTTACTTTCATTTGGTGGTTCAATTTGCACAGTGTATGATTTAGTTATTCACATTTTAGTTACTGTGTTGCTGTTGTTTAGCAAAGACCTTCCTTTGCCTGGGCCCCAACTCCAGCTCCCAGCCAGTCTAATGTTGTTTACTGGAGCTGTGTGAAACTAATGTTTTGTTCTCCGGGTTCCCGTTTGATGTTATAAGTCGAGGCACAGTAGCTAGCGCAGGAATCATTTCCATTTTGCCTCATTCTGCTCACATGAAAAACAGCTATAAATGTTAGGGGGCATAAATGTTGGGGGCATAAATGTTAGGCACGCTCTGCTCTGCTGCATCGTGTCGTGGGCAGGGCTTTGCCTTGCCGAGAGCTGTCCTAAACTCAGTGACTGATTGAAAACAGGGCGGAAGGGACTGCACAATCCGGTCAGCGCCGTGAAGGAACCTGCAAAGCTCCCACCCTCCCTTGGACATCCTTGATCGTCCTGTGAGAAGTCCGGTCTGGGAAGAAGTGTTCATAACCGAGGCTTATAAGAGCCGCTGTAAATACCTCCCAGAGAAGAATAAGCTTGGCTGTAAATATTAGTCAACCTTGTCTAGAGGTACCAGGATTCTTAGGTTGTATTCCCAGATGTCGACAATAATTCTGTGCATCTATTTTCTCAGCTGTAAAATAGAGACGTATATTATCATTATCCCAGGCCAGCCTGGGAGAGGTTCTGCTCAGATGCTGGTTTTGTCAAACTGACTCAGCCCCCGTCAGCTCCGCACCTGCCTCAGGAATCCCAGGAAGAAACACAGGAATCTTGGGAAGAAACAACTCAAGGCTGCAGCTCGGTGCACTGCAGTTTGCAGGACTGGAGACCCTCTGGAAAAACACCCTGCAAGTCACATAGTAACGATGGCCACCGCTGGTCCCCGTCCAGCTCGAGGTCATTACGACAGTGACTTGATTTGCTAGGCTAAAACGGTCACCTTGCAGGTGGGTGCTGCTTGTGCCGGCCTCCCTGTGAGGTACATAAGAAAACCACAGAAAAAACGCTGCAGCGCCCATGGCCTGTCCCTCAGATTGACATTCAGCCCCACGTATGCACTGCTCTTATCAGGAGGAAAGCTGGCAATAGAAAAATTAAACACAGCGGGCCTGATTCCTCCTTCATTTCTGTTCAGCGATGGGGAAAGCGTCTGTCTGTGAGACCAGAATTACACTCCTCAAATGCTAATAAAAGCTACATTTTTTAACCTTTACATTAATACAAAGAATATCCCAAGCTATTAATAGGATGCATTTCATTTTAACTGGAAATTTTGCCCAATAGGCTAATTAAGAACTAATTCATACCTGAGGAGAAAAGGAAGCAATTTGACTGAGGGTATCTTGTGTGATTAAATCACCAGGGAAGAGAAAGAAGGATTTGAGATGGAAGATGAAGACTTTCAGCCTCAGTGTGTGTGGAGAGCGGAATCTCTTTCTTCTTACAGCCCTTTTGCCCCTGTCTTCACCGTTTAAAGGGGATTCACTGACTTTTATTTATTTGCCTAAACTACTGATTTTTCATCTTGCAGGGTGGCTTCGAAATCCAATGTGAACTTTTTAAGGCACCTAATGATCCATTCTGTTATCCCCCAGGACAAAGCTAGTTCCAGCGATTTCATGGGGAACTGATTCAGAAAATACCCTTTTTTCTCCCGTGCGGTTTCCTTGAATTGCGTTGTTGTCTGGATAACTCCTTTCTTTGCCCCAGGATGGTGGAGGCAGGAGCAGAGCAAACCCAGGGCGAGGGCTGATTGGGGGTGCTGAGTCGCACTGTATGCGGCCTAAGCGACCGATCTATGGAACGGCTCGATTTCTATGCCGAGATTAGGTCCTATTGTCAGGTAGCTTTAAAAGCAGTGCAGATGCACAGGATTTCCTTGCCCTTCTATCTAAACATATAATGCCGCTATTTTTTTTTTTTAAGCCCTGCTTATTGATTTTCATTTTGCAATAAACATAGTTACAAACTTAGATAGACTTGAGAAAGTATAAGCCAGTGCCAGCGGAAAGTGTCACTGGGCTCATAAAATAAGTGTTCATGGGTATGATTGAACTTAGAACAAGACAGTTCAAAATCTAATAAAACACTGCAAACTTGAGCCGCTCGCTTTGGTCACAACTTTCACACAGGCGAATCCTTACGTATTTCTCATGCGTGTGATGTCCTTCATCTGCTCATCTCGGTGTCTCAGCACTTCACTCACTCGAGCACTGTGGCACCAGATAATCAAGGAGTTTGCCTAAGGAAACACACATAATTTCTGATATAATTAGGGCTAGGTCTCCTGATACTCTTAGCCTAACCATTAGACCTGTTATCTCTCTTAACCTAATGTAACCTAATATAGAAAATATTATTATGGCACGTCTGCTTCAACTTGTCTTCCTGAAGCAACACTGCCTTGTCCCACTGTGCTCCCCTCTGAAGAGATACCCATCCAGAGGAGAGTGCTAAATACCTAAATTCGGCATGGTTAAGGCCTTTCTTTTCCTCCCTAGCACTAGTACTTAATGTTACCTGTTTGCCATGGGTGAGCACCCTTATCCTCTTGATGCACAGGATATTTTGGGCCATGGTCGTTGGTGCTTTTTTCCCAACATCCTTTCCCAAGTGCCTCGGTTGCAGCAATAGGGCAGTACTCAGCGAAAGGTGAAATGTGTTTCGAGGCACAAGACGAGCACCTGGGATCGTTAAATACAGAATTTTTTGTTGATAACATGTGTTTGCCTTTATCTTTCATGCCCTCATTACATCTGCAGGCAGAGTGTGCCATGACCCACTGTTATTCTCACTGGTCTTTTTACTACATTTGACACTTTATCCCTGCCAAGCGCTTCCTACATTAAGCCCCTGGGCACGCATGAATCATGAGCTACCTTGGCCATAATTCAGGGAACTGTGGCATATGTCTATCTTCTGGAGAACTGCCACGGCCACCCACAGCTCATAGGAAAATTAACCTTGGAGGTGCTTGTGGCTGCACTGGACACACATCCCATGCATCTCCTCCACCTGTACCAAAGCCCAGGTGCTTGGGACACTGAAACACCTGGTTGTGGCTCCTTCAGTGGATGGTAAGGGGTGTTTGGGGGTGCTCTGAGCAGCCTTCAGGGTTCACTGTGGTTTATTAGCGCACGGCATCGTGCCAGGGCATCGCTGCTGCCCGCAGAGCCGCACGCGCCGCAATTCAGCACCCTCGGGGTGGCAGTTGGGGGCACCTCGCGCACAGCCTCCTCTTTCTGCTCTGTCAACACTTGCTGGAGCAGCTTGTTTGTGCCGTAAGGCTCCCCGACATAAGCAGATTGGAGATATTTTCCCCTCGTTCTAGAAATGTCTGATGGAGAAGATCAAAACGACGCAAGGAGACAGAGCCTCTTCCTTGAAAGGAGGATTTCGGATCGGAGAGAGAGAAATGGAGATGGAGAGAAATGGGGAGGAGGGAAGAAAAGGGAGAAAGAATTTGGGTTGTTAGAGCTAGAAGACCAAGGGAAGAAAACAGAGGATCTGAGGAAAGATAGCCCTTCACATCATCTTTGGACTACGAAGTCCAACAGGATGAGAAATAGGAAAGAAGAAGATGGATGGTGAAGAGAGGGTGCAGAAGTTAGGATACAATTTTAGAAAGAAAAGAAGAATGAAAAAAAGGATTTTCAAACAGCAAAGAGTTCACAGTTTAGCTTTTATTATAAAATGAGGAGGCTTCTACAGCTTCCAGTTCTCCACAACAAGCAACATGATAGATCTGGATCTTGGTGGCCCCATGTGCGGCCAGGAAAAAAGGTCATAGTCAAATGAGAAGGCACCAGTGGTAGTAAAATAAGTATGGTAGGAAAGAAAGGAAGCTGGCCTGTATATAGGGAGCGCCTATATGGGAACAGTGTCTGTAGCACCGTATAGAAGCGTCAGGACCTCTAGCTGGGAATGCAAAGGCTCTGCTCTGCAACCCCAGAAGCAGAGGAATATTCTGATTTAGGGCTGCTGCAGTTCTGCCTTGACGCTTACCACTTCCACCTCGAGGGGGAAAAACAAGTGCCAGAATGATTTAAAGACAGAATATCAACCCACGGCGCTGCAGGCCTCCTTTCCACATTTTCTTGCTTTTATAGTTTTAGCTCTTGTTCCAAGAGAAGGGCTTCTGAGGGGGTGTGTGTCTGTGTGTGTTTCCTTCCAAAATTCACATGCGAAATCAATGACTCAAATTCTTCAGAGAGAGATTTGTAGTGATTTCTTGGAAATTCTTGAAGCACGGGAGCCCCTCCCCAAAAAAAGGCAGCACTCGGTAGGGCACAACTTGCCTGTGTGACCTGATTTTCCATGTCACGCTGCCTTCTGTCATCTGCATTTCAGCCAAGTAAAGGAGGGGAACGACAGTCTAGAGGATACGGCATTCCCTCGGGAACAGGGAGAGCTTCGCTGGGTGCTCACCGTGTTGCAGATGTCTAGGCTGATGTTAGAGGGATCCCTCCCTGTACCGCGTGCCGCAGTGCCCTCACTGCAGTGTAGGAGTGAGGCTCGTTGCCTTCCCACCACAGAGGTGGTGGGAAATGAAGCTGTTACAGCCTCAGGGATGCTCAAATATTGGAGAAATGTGCAGAGCAAGGCCCAGCACAGCCCTTCCCCTTGGTTTCATTCAGCCCCCCTGCCAGGCAAATGGGTATCAGCAGCTCCAAGCGACGACCCCCAAGTCCTGATTTTTGGTAGACCCTTCTGCCCATGCGGAAGACTAAGAGTGAGGCTGGAGCGTGACAGTAACAGAGTTTTGCTTTACGGGCTGAGAAATACCGAACAATCCCAGCATTTTTGTTTGAAAAATCCCCTAGGATATTTCTGAAATAGATCTTGCGTAAAATCTGTTGCAGTCACAGCTACAGGGTGTTATGATGTGGCACAAAAGTTTTTATAGGTGCTCAAATGTAATGTAGAAATCCCAGGCTCAGGCCTATAAAACCCTTTTAGAGAACCCCATTAGATATTGCCTATATATAATTTTTTAGAGAGGCCCATTAGATATTGCCTATATATAATTCCTCCAAATAAGTAGCTATTTCTGCATTGTTTGAGCTTTTAAACATGGTCCAGGATTATTGATAATACTCTCTGGGTGTGGTAGCACCTTTGTGGCTCATAGATTATTATCTTTTTGTCCTGCAATTTGAAACCTAATTAAAGTACTCTTTGTGGGGAAGAATTTTGAGACACGAATGGAGTTTAAATAATTACCACTCATGTGTTTAGCTCCAGAGCAAAGCTTTATTTTATTTTATAATGTGCTTTATTCTGTCTCCGAGCTATGTAACAGTGCTCTTTGCTGTTTTACAAACTGAAACTCACTCTGATGATCATTATTATTCATAGATTCATAGAATTTAAGATTATAAAGGACCATTCGATGATCTCATCCAACCTCCTGCTTAGCAGAGGCCAGAGCATTTCAGCCAGTTACCTCTGTATTGAGGGGGCAACTTCTGTTTGACAAGACATCTCCTCGGGATTTGAGGAATTCAAAAGATGAATAATCCCTGGAGACTTCCTCCAGAAGTTAATCATCCTGTTAGGAAAAAAACTCAGTTCTGTGCCTTGTTTCTAATTTGAATTCTCTGGCTTTAAATTCCAGCTATTGGTTCTTGTAATATGTCTTTTTCCACTAGATTAAGGAGTCCTTTAAAAATTGCTCTGTTCTTGTGGTAAAGGCACTTATGTGATCTAATCAAATCACCTTTAGGTCTTTTCAATTTAATAATAAGAAAATATATATATATGTGTACTTTGCAGAAGACCCTAAAAGGCCCCTGTCGCCAAGCAGGGCTCTTGAGGCTGTTTTAGGGCTCAGGTTTTAGGAAATGGAAGTTCATTTCTGTTCTCTGCCATTAATTTCTGGTGTGTCCTTGGGCACATTACTCAGCTTCGCTGTGTTTTGGCCGTCTGCTCCCAGGACGGGAATTTCACCGTATATTCCCGGTGAATGACTGCAAAGAGCTGGGGAGCAATGTTGGGCACCGTGCTGGGCACAGCAGAGCACCAAAGAAGACAACGACCCTAAGAAGCCACCCAGAAACGCTGTCCACATGTGGGTCCAGACTGTGCAACAGCTGTAGAAAAAAGTGCTGATTACTCCCATGAAGCAACCAGGTTTAAAGGAGGGCAACAGCCGTGGTAGGTAGGTGAGCGCAACGCTGTGTGATTTGATCTCTGCTGGCCTCAGAGTGGGTTTTGTTGTTGTTATTTTATTTTATTTTATTTTATTTTATTTTATTTTATTTTATTTTATTTTATTTTATTTTTGCCAGACCAGATCTGTACCCTGATCACCTTGACCATCAGATAGAGATGGAAAAGTTGGAGGAAAATCTCTTCTTCAGCTGCCCCAGGTGCCTCCAAAGCATTTGGGGCACTATGAGTTTTGCTGAGCAGCCAAGCAATCCTAGGTCTTTATAGGGCTATGAAGGCTGTAGTCATGGAGAGAGCTTGACATCTCTTTAATGAAATAATAATAATAATAATAAAGATTCAATTAGTCAATAAGTCAGCTCCCAGCTACACTTCAAAAGAAGCTTCCAGTCATGCTCAAGGCTCCAGAATATGACCAGAAAGATGCTGAGATCTGCCCCTTTGATGACACCTATGTATTGAACACACTGTCCAGGAAGTCTCTGTAGCCTTTTTTGAGGAATTAGTTCCAATTACAGGGTCAGACGGGGCTTTGCATTGACACAGCATCGTTCTGGGCAAAGAACCCGTGTGTTTCTCAAAATACATAGTCTGAGGGCCAGCAAAGGCCAGCAAAGACCCAGCAACCTGCAGGTGGGACCTCTCTTCTTCCAGGGAATGTGGGAAGAAATGTGTCCTGCTGCAAGGACCGACTGCAAACGCTCAAGGATGGGTGCAGGTGGAGTTAAACTCCTACCTGCTCCAGCATTCACCTGCATTTGCAAATAAATCAGCCATGAGAAGAGCGCTGGCAGCTCCTCCTACGTGTTTCTTTGCATTAAAAGAAGCAGGGGAATGGCCACGGTGCTGCCTCCTTTGCTCAGTATTCCAGGCACCGTGCAGGATTTTGGAGGGCCTTGTCTGGATCTAAGGGCAACCTTAGGTTGGCTGGGGGACGAGACTACTCGCACGCACTCGGAGAAGCAGATTAATGGAGTAGATTAAGGTAGTGGACAGGTGGGAACCCCCCGCATTTCCTTCCACATCCCTTGACTTATTCCCCTCCTTCCCCCCCTTATTTGCCCCTCTCCAGCCTGGCTGTTTGCAGACTGCAGGATTCAAGGCAACAGGTTCGGCACTGTCAGGAGCATTTACATTGCAAAGAAACACAACAACAGCAGAACGAGCCCGAGATATCCCGAGGGAAATTCCAGACAAAGCTTCACTGGTAACAAACCTGGACAGCAACATTTGAGCGTAGTTACTAGGTATCCACGGGCCCCTTCCTGCTTGGAGATTACAAGGTGACATTTTCTCTTGTGGTGAGTTGAGACCTGGATGGAAACAGAGGGTCTCGTTTCAGAATACTGGAAAGTCCTTCTCGTAAAGGATGTTTGGCACTTGCAGTGTTGCCTTGTAGGTCTTGGGGACCCTTCTGGAAGAGGAGCCTAAAATCCAGATCAGTTCTTGGGTTAGGTCTTGTCTTTGGCAGATACTAACCCATCTCTTCCAGAAGAGAAATATCTGGTAATAATTTGGATATCCTTGGATATTCTCCCAAGTCCATTCTGCCAGTCTTCTTCCCACTGGACACAAAGGATGGAGGCAAATCCATCCATGGGAATAGACACGTTCTGCAAGCCAGGCAAGGGGGCACTTTGGGAGACAGTCACATCCCGCCAGGAGTCCAGTGCCGTCCCGGGGAGGACACGGATGGTGCCCGGGGCCTCGTTCCCGCAGCGTTTGCTGCTCGCCCCAGTGACGTGCTGGCCACAGCCTCAGCGCGAGCCCTGCGCACCAAACCCAGTCCAGTGCAGAGCCGCCTCGAAAATCACCACGGTCTTGGGGTGCGTTTATGAATTTTGCTGGAATTTTGAATTTTCGGACTGTTTAAACACGCCCCCCCCCAATGGTGGCAGTAAAGAACCCGCAGCCGCTGCTGAGGTTGCCCAGGCCAGGAGGGGGCCCCGCGGAGAGGCCGGGCGGCCCCGAGGCGGCGGCGGTCGCGGGTCGCGGGGG
>VWPW01022542.1:106425-147064 GCA_013389825.1 Crypturellus undulatus
CGCAGCCCCGCGCGGCCGCTTCGCGCCCTTCGGGGAGCCGCCGCGCAGCTAATCCGGGCGCCGGGCCGGGGACCCGCTCGGGAACGGGGGCTGCGGGGACGGGTTTTGGAGTCTGCCCTGGGGCACGCTCGCTGCCGCGGCCGCTTCGCGCTCCGCGCAGCCCCGGAGCCCCCGCAAACCCGCGCCGGCCGCGGTGGGTCCAGCGACTGTCAGCTCTGTTACGAAATGCAGAGGGTTGTTGACACGAAACTGCAAGAGGAAATAAAAAAAAAAAAAATCCCCAAATTTGCGCGTAGGGGCTGGCAGGGTGTCCTTACCGCCCGCCTTGCTCAAGGTGGGGGCAGATTTCAATGACACGGAGTTAATAATAGCAGCGCTGCCCTTAACTTTGCGCTGCCCCGGTGGGTACGGGCTGCTCCCTGTCACCATCCGCCTGTCACTGCTGATTTGCTCGCGAACGGCAGCGGGTTTCTGTGCAGAACAAGTATTTTTTGAAAATCTCTTTGGCTTTGCCATCTCCAAACCCATTTTTACAGGCATCTCTTTGGCCCCCGGCGGCGGGAGGAATAGGGCTATTTACTCTGTTTTTAACCCGTTTGCCCTGTTAACATCTGCCTTGGCTGAAGGCATCGCTGTTGGCACTCACCAAAATTCCTAAATTCCCAAATTCCTCCTGAAATCTTCCGGATACCCCTGTACAAACCAGGCTGGTTTTCTTCGCAGCTGCAGGAAGTTTTTAGAGAGGCTCTTATACCCGAAGAATATTTTGCCTTGGCCTTCTCCTCCCCCAGTCTGTTAATTTTCCGTGTTGTTCTCATTAACGGGGCTGTGTTTTTAGCCAAAGCAGCTTTATTCCAGATAACACACGTTTTTTTGCAGAGCGTTTGTTATTGAGAGGGATTTTGCTCTCCCCGTGGCACTGGCACTTTCACAGTGGGCCTGATCCAGAGCCTGATCCTGGGCGACACAAACCCAAACCCAAAAAGACACTGGCATTTCTTAAAAATACAAAGCAAGGGCCCTAAGAAAGGACATAAATTTTGCGCGGGTGCTTGTGGTGGCAGAGGATGGGCAGCGTCCGGTCTCACTTTGCATATGAAGAGATGTAGAGGGGACGCGAGACGGCAGCCCCGCACCATTTGGCTTCATTTATTCCCCTTCTGACCTGTTTTTTGAACCCAGGAAAAAAAAAAAAGGCGTTGTGAGGGGTGTTTGATGATGATGCTCAAGTGCTGGGCATGGGTTAATGCCGGCAACGCGTGCGGCTGCCCCGGCGCTCCCGCACGCAGTAATTTAACGGGAATAGAAAGGGCCCCAACACCTGGACAACATCTGCCTATTGACCATTCCCCTCCCACGAGCAGCCTAACTGCTCCTTTCTGGTCTCCTAAGGGTACTGGATAAACCCCTAACGTTTTTGGAAGGTTTGTCGGTCTGAAGCTCGGAGGTGAGCTGATGAACGAGCTGCTAAAATCTCCTCTGAGGAGTCAATTTTCTCCTACTTTGGACAAAGCATCCTTGTTTATCCCACGGGAATAATTCCGAGTTTTGGTTAGGAACCTTGTTTATCTTTGCCGGTTTGCTCTGGGAGTCGCTGGAGTCATTTTTCACCCCAGGACTCTCAAGAAAGAGGCTGCTTTGTATTTATTTTCAGGCAGCCCCAGACCTGCGTTGCTCCGAGAGGCGGCAGCCTCGGCGATTCGGACGTTTTGCTCGAGGAGGACAGAGGAAAAACAAAGGCAAAAAAGAGGATGAGGACGAATCCTTTGCATTTTGTTATTCCTGTGTTTAGCCACGATGATGTTGGTTGTCAGCAATGGTGCGACGTGTTGATTCCTGCTTGTGCCCCTCTCCACATCCTCTCCCCCTCCTCGCAGCTTTAATCATCTCGCGCTGAGCCAAGGGAGGCCGCTTGTCCAAAGGGGAACTTCTTGTTGAGATTTAAAAAGCCAGATCCCACACTGGAAGGGACCTGTTTGGGCGGCGCCGTCAGTGGCGGCCGAGGCTGTTTGTTCATCAGGGCCGTATCGGAGAGCCCGCAGCATCGCGGTTCATGGGATTAGTAGCTCTTGGAGAGGAAGGAGAATGAGCCTGCCGGTTGCTGCTAGTTTTCCTTACAAATACTGCCCAGAGGGTGGCTGTGGCTGCGCAGCAGGGGCCTTGCGAGGGGCGACGGGCACCGAGCGGCCGCGCGGGAGCAGGGCGGCCCCTCCTCGCGGCCCCGCAAGCCCTCGTATCCCCTCAAGCTGCCGTCTGCCCGCGGGGACAAGGTCTTGGCTGCTGGTTGGGAGGTCATCTCCGAGAGCAGCGAGACCCCGTGGGAGCCTATCGTCCCGAGAGGCGGCCTTGAGGCACCTCTGCCTAAATAACTGCTGCCTTGCGCTGCCTTTTGCTCTTCATCTCCACATGAGGCTGGTGATGCTGGCAGTGTCTGAGGGGAAAGAAATACCTGTTTGAGGAGCATTAGATTTGTGGGGTGCCCTGCAAAGGAAGCCCCTTCTCACCTGTGCGAGTAATTACAGTCCCTTGGAAGCTGAAGGTGCTCACACAGCATCTAAATGGACCTGTAAAACTTTATCTGTGAGTTTATCCTGGCGCTCGGCTCCAAAAGCCAGCAGAAAAGCTCTGGAGGGCTTAAGCGCCAGGGCATCATCACGCCACAACGCTGGCCTTGTGCAATAAGCTGTGAAATGTAGACAATGGTTTTTCTCCAGTTGATGAAATATTCAAGTGGGATGAAATAAAAGGGAAAAGTCATTACCAGGCAAAATATTGAGCGGAATATTCAGCAAGGAAGGACACTATCTGAACATTTGGATATTTACTTTTCCAGGAGCCTCTTGAAAGCAAAATGTGTTTCGTTAGCGAAATTATTTTCTCCTCTCTTGGGTGTCGGTAGCGCTTTGCTTAAGAGCCATTCCTGTAATCCAGTCTTGATTCTTGAGTTTATTATTGCACGGGGAATGGAATTGCACAGACTGTTGTTACTGGAGGGTTGGTTTGTATCAACAAGCCGTTGGCACCGTGTTCTTTGGGCTCAATCGTTTGGTCTTCCAGAGATGCACATGAGCTTTTTTCATACCGTTGAGAGCAGCGCCGCAAGTCTATCCATGCTGTCTCGTCATCTTTTGGTCAAAATTATCATTAGAGGCTGGAAATTACATAGGAAATGGAGGGTGTTTAGGCAGAGCACTGATTGCTGGGCTGTAACGCAGAGCGTTTCCCAGGCTGACGGGTGCTTTAGGCACATCAGCTTGTTATGGGTGCTGGGACGCTAAGGCAGCAGGTCCCTTTCTGGGTTTCCGTGGGTCCTGCTGGCATCAGGCCCCTCTGCTGTGCCCCTGCTTACGCCAGCTCGCACGTGGGTGTGCCCTGTTGTAAGAGAAACCTCCGTTTACCAGACAGCCCTTGTCTATGCTGAATTATTGATGTGGCTCCACGGCGCGCGGGTAGGTTTTGTAGGAGCCCTGAGGTCCCGGTAACGTGAGCCCCTTTGCTGAGCTGTTCCTCCAAGGAGGACCGTGAGGTGGAGGAGGTTGGCTGGGTGGTGCTGGGCACCAGAGCAAGAACCTCAGTGGTTTTGTACTGGGGCAAGGCTGGGGACGTTCTGCTGTCGATGCCACTGCCACATCCAGTGTCTGAATTCATGCTCATCTTCCAAAGAAGAAGCCAGGACAAGGGACATATGTGCAAATATTTTGAAGAGGTTACCTTGTACAAACCAGTTGTGCTCTGAAGAGATGTATCAAGCTCTCACTCATTTTATTTCGTGGGAATCGGAGAGATTCGTGTACCTGAATTCTCAAATCTATTCAACTTTCTGTAATATTATCTTCTTTGCTGTGGCTGGCGCTCCCTTTTCCCCAGCAATCAAGGCTGTGCCTTGTTTGCGTCTCTGGCATACGGGGGTGTCACAGCTAGATTTTTGACAGCTGCAACATGGTCACTGGGAGAGAAAGATGCAGACTTAAGACAAGGAAGGGACCTAACATGCGGCATCCTCAAGTGTTGACAGCCAGGCAAATCCTGGGGAATGGTGGTCGAGCATCCTTCAGCTGCAAACACAGTAGACCCAGGAGGAGCCAAAGAACCATCTCCTCAGTAGCCTTATAGTCTGGAGTTCAGAGTCACGTTCTGGGCTTGGCATGCAGAAAAATATTGTCGGGCGAGCACTTCCACGAGGAGATGTGCTCCTGTGCTCCAGGGCCTCTGCAGGGACACGGGCAGCCCATGGCTCGTGGAACTTGCTGCAGCACCAGCCATGAGTAGCAGGAGGGGCAAAAGGGTGGAAGAACCAGCAGGTCTTTACTCAAGGTCTGCAAGCTGGAAAGAGCTTGAGGATAGTGAGTGCCCAGCTACAGCTGATGCCCTGCGACTTGGCTGTGAAAACCCATTCCCGTCTTCAGATGGCTCTTGCTTTCCCTTTATGCTGTTTTTCTGCTTGCTGGGAAGCCCTGATAGTTGTCAATCAGCGGCCGAGTTGCTGACGTTGCTTTGGCTTCCCCGGAATGACAGCACTGCTCTGAGCGCAGAGCAGGGAGCACCGGCCCGAAGGAGCCTCCTGTGCGCTGCGGCGCTGCGCCTGGGACCGCCGGGGCCCGGGCCCTTTCCTGACCTCCCCTTTATTACGATGCAGAGGAATCTGCTGCTGTCGGTACCGTTATGTTAAATTTAAAAGCTGAGAAACATCAAAGAGTTTGCAAGATCCCAGGCCAAACTCATCCCTGAGGTAACTGCGCTGGGAGATGTGGGGTTCAGCTAAGGCCTTTGTCCTTTAATATTTAAACATGGTAGTGCTTGTGGTTACTTTTTATTTGATTTTTATTACGGACTGAAGAAAAGGAATAAATTCCGCACAAATATTATTTGCTTGTGCTTTACTCCTAGTTTCTAAATAACTGCATTTAGTACATGCCTGCTCTCTGAGCTGGCAACAGAAATGTTTAACATCAGTTCTGCCATTTTGCCCATCGTTTTAAGGCTAAAATGATCCCTTCTATGTCATTTTTTTTTCTCTCTCTCTCTTATAGCATTACAGGACAGTTGAGGTTGGCAGGGAGACCTGGAGGTCCCCTAGTCCCACCCCTGCCCAAGCCTGGCGCCTGCAGCACCCAGTGCAGGATCATATCCTGGCTTGGGACATCTCCAGGGAAGGAGATCCCCAGCCTCTCTGGGCAACCTGGGCCACAGCTCTCTCGCCATCCCAGTCAAGAAGCTTTTTATATATAGAAGATACCTGCACACACTGCTAAGATCCCCCTCAGCCTTCTCTTCTCAGGCGAAGCAGCTCTCAGCCTCTCCTCGCAGGAGAGATGCTCCAGGCTCTTCAACATATCAGGAGCCCTTTGCTGGACTCGCTCCAGTAGCTCCATGTCCCTCTGGTACTGGGACACAACACTCCAGAGTCCTCACCAGAGCAGAGGGTTTTTTGCTAAGTTTAGTTGTTTTGATCTAGTTTTCCCTTTAGAGAAAAAAAAATCTGTCATCTTCTTTCTCCCACTGGATGATACTGGGGAAGTTGTGTCACAACCTGTGTCTCTTTCCACTTCCCTGGACACCATCAGTGTTAGGCTTGTAGCCCTAACATCCCTCCTGCTCCCTTAAACCTCCTTGTGGAGAATGATGCAGCTCTAATACCTCCTGTGGAGCTACCAAAGGGGTCTGATAGCTGCAGCTTGGTGCTGTTGGGTGTGCTGAGGTAGCTCATGACTTAATTCCCACCTTCCCAAACCCTGCAGTACCTCTTACATCCCTTTGTTTGGCACCCTTGATTGCACCTCCCTTCTGAAAGACTCAGGGTCATCAGATTGGAGGTTAGGTGGGATCCTGAGGCCAGGAACCTGCATGGAGAACAGCCCCTAGCAATGGTGGTGTGTGGGAGCCTCCTTGCTTTTCATTTCCCTTCCTCTTTTGACACCCTTCCAAGTGGAGCCTTGCACTGAAAGCGTTGCTGCTTCGTGCAGTTTATGAATGCGATTATGTGTTCGGAAAGCAGCCCTTTCTATTTTATAAGAGCCACTTAATAAATGTCACTTATTTGGTGACTCTTAGGTAACTGAGTGCATGGCCTTCTCGTCAGGAAGCGGCTGCCAGAGCCTGTCATGTTCCCTCGAGTCGCAGCTGCGTGATGGAAGAGTGGGTTTGCTGGCTGTCCAAAAAGACGTGTTTTTTTTTTAATGGCAGCTTGTATAATACTTGACTCTTAGTTAAATCTACTTATTCCTATGTTTGTACCGCTTCAAAGTTATTATTAGATGCTGTAAGGTAGCGTTAGTGTTCTTAGAGGTGAAGTTTCTTCCAGAGAAAAACAAGAGGCTGCTGGGACTAAGGAGGTAGTAAATGGTCCCTGTTCTAGCACAGGAGAATCAGGATGGTGGTGGGGAGCTGAAATGAACCTGCTGCAGCCAAGGAGGAGGATGTTCTACTTCTACACAGCCCGAGGCTCCTGCTGCGCCGAGGCCACATGTAGTATGTGCGCATGCAGCCTCCCCATCTAACAGCCTGTGGCCCTTGGCTGGCTGAGGGATCCCTGTTCAAATCCCAGGATTTAAGAGGCTGGGTGGCATCGGGGGTGGAACTGAGCAGGTTTGCTCCATGCCGGAGTGGCCACCTTCCCAAACGGGGTGAGTGGCAATTTGCTGAAGTGTTTTGGAGTCTGCAAAGTGCATTTCACAGGAGTCAAGATTCAGCCATCCAAATGTGGATTGTTCCAAGTCACTTATTTGGTATTGCGTTCATATAGATCTAACCTGCCTTTCCCCTTTGGCTTGACTGCAATATTCATTGCAATGTCATTCCTGCTCTTCATGTTTTTCCTGCGGCTACAATATTCAGGTTTGGTGTTTACCTCCCCAAAGTTTCTGCATAGCAGAGTGCTTGCGTTACTGGCTGCAACCTGTAGTTCATCTTCAGCACAGACACCTTTGCAGAGTCTAGAAAGACTTTGGGTTTGGTAGCATGCTTGCGAGGGAGGAAATAGCTTGAATTTCTTTGTTGTTGAAATTCCTCTGTGTTAATCTTGCTGCGCTGCCCCAGCTTCTGTCACTATGTGGGTCAGCAAGATGCTTGTGACAGAGATTAAAGGCAGGAAGAGCCTTGAGTTATGACTTTGCTGAGGGGAAATCCACACCATAGGAATTTGGCCTGTCTTTTCCAGTGCTAGACCCACCTTCCCCTTGTTCTCTTATCCCCAGTTGATCTCCTGGCCTACTTGTTATCACCTGCAAGTTAAAGGATGAGCAGCTTGTCGGTCTTGGCAAGCATCAGGAGCCAATCTTGAGGCATCTGTGCCTCAAGCTTCTCCCTGAGACGGGTTCTACCTTCACTGACCCTTTGGGCCATTGCTGTCCCTCACCCCACTGCAGCGTGAGCATCTTCTCCTGGTCTCTGCTTTTCAGTCCTTAAGCATTTTCTTATGTGCACTTTGTAACAGGGCTTGGGTTTTCCCATTCTCTTTTTTGCCAATGGAACTAGAACTTCCAGGACTCAGGTATGTCAGTGATGAGGCAGGAAATAGATACCGGATTGTGTGAGTCCTGCTCATCTGTTCCTTTGAACGAACCCATGCTCCTCGTCCTGGAATGTGCTTCTCCTGCTAACAAGACCTTAGAATCACTGAAATGCTCTGCAATGTGGGCTCCAGGATGGAATGCCTTCCCCTCCGTTACCACTGGAATAACGGGAGCTGTCTCTGTGGATCAGAGGCAGGCAGGGCCTGCAGGGCGATATTCCCACCATTAAAGTGTGGTCTAGAGGTAGGTGAGAGAACCTGCTGCCAAATCCTTGGTGCGCATCAGCCCGGGGATTTTGGAAATGAAATGGGTGCCCTCCTGCCTTTGGCCACTCGTGAATTATTGCCAGGCAACTTGCCTGAGAAATGTCCAAGAAAATGACAAGAAAAATGCCCAAGAAAAGGACATTTTCATGCTGATGGTGCACTCATCTGGTGCTTGTTGCCTCCTCGAGGCAACCGCTCGCTGGTGGGAGCGGTGGTCGGGGAAGCTGCAGCAGCTCCTGTCCACGGCTCAGATGTTCACCCCTTTGCAGGCTATCTGAGATATCATCTGAACGTCCCCGCTCCGTGTGTGTGTCTGAGAGAGGAATTCTAGAGACCATTAAGCTGGGTAATTTACATGCTTCTTGAGCCCGTGCCTAGGGAAATATATTTCACAGGTAATTTCAAATCTCTTGGTGTGTGGAAGAAGTCATTATTCTAAATAGAAAGGGGTTGGTGATGTCGTAAGACCCATTGAGAGGACCACATTAAAGACTTGCTTTTTTTTTATTAAATCTTTTACAGAAAAAGAATCCTGGGTATTATACTCACCAGATTTTTAGATGCCCGATGTTTTTAATTTTAGTGTCAGCGCTCATTTATAAAAGCCAAAAAGTGAATTATCTTGTAGTGTTTGATTTCAGCTGGTGTGTGTGCGCGAGGGCCGTGAGAAGGGCCCCGGGCACCAGTCTGCAGCGCCCGCCCTGCCTGGCTGCTTGACCCCAGTGTGGGCACCCCGCTCAGCAGAGGAGCCTGGGGCTTGTAATCCCAGCTTTACTCCTTAAAATACCTCTAGGTTTGGGGTGCTGTTCTGCTTCTATACACAGCCCCTTTGGTGCCTTTTCCTTTGGGAAAGCTGTGTGCTCTGCTGATGGGGATACTGATCCCAAGGGGCCAATGTCCTACGCCTCTATGGCAAATCCGATGGCGCCTTCTGCATACATCCACAAAATCCTACCTGATGGTCATCCTTTTCAAAGATCAGGCTGGACATATTTGCTTCTGCCTATGGAAGGAGCAGGCTAGGGGCAAGGAGCTGGTGACATGGGAAAGGTGACAGTCTCCTCCCTGGTCCCATAGCACCTTTAACAGCAGGGCAAAACCTCCATGTATTCCTCATCCCACCTCAACATGCGTCTGGATGCCACCATAGCGAAGGTGCAGCTTTCAGGTATTTGTCACCAACGAGTGAGGTAATGGCATAAAATGCAGTATTTTTTTTTTTTTTTTCTGAAATGCTCTCCACCCCCAGCCCCTTCCTGCTTTCCTTGCTGAAAAGGAGCAATACAATGAGCAGCCCGGGGAAGTGAAGGCGACTGCGTGTGAAATAACAGGGTTCTGGGTGTTTGGCTGGGGAGAGATGCAATGAGTGAGGAGCGCTAAGTGCTTTATAATAACAATGATTCCGACACTGTCTCTTCGGAGCCGGCAGCTTCTCAGGTGGGGGAATGGCAGAGGAGTTGTTTAAGGGGGGGAGGTGGTTTAAGCAGACAGGCATCTCGCGCCAGCGGGAAAGCCCCCAAGGAAACGTCGTGTGTGCTTCCGTGGGCGAACGTCCCAGCAGACCTGGGATTTGAGTGTTTAGAGGACGAAGAATAATGGCATTAGAGGCCCTGAAATAGCTCTTGTGGCAGCAGGTCCTGTGTGGCAGACGCTCACGGCGCTTTGGCTTGGTAACGGAGAGGAGCTGGAGGCACAAGGGCACCACAGACCCTGCTGGCCCTTGGTTCGCCCCCACGCAGCCTGCATGTTAGTGATCGGATCCAACACTGCTGCCTGAGCCCAATTCTGGTTAGCTGGACCACTCGGGAGGGCTGGATGCTGACAGGAGGCTTCAGCATCCTGGAGCTGGAAGGGTTCCCCAGTTGCACTTTCAGCCTTGCCTTCCTTGTGCTTCTCTGCAGCGTTTCTGGCCAGAATGGCCCTTCTGGTAGCCACAATGTCTTTGGGCTGATATTCCCAGGCGAGTAGGATCCCTTTGGGAACCTCTCACAGCCTGAGGCTGTGGCCACTGCTTTATTTGTCACTAGAGCAGAAGATCTGTGCCACATCTTCGAACAGCATGTCCTGGGAGACGGTTACAATGCAGGTACCTAAAACCAGGACAAGGCTCTTCATGGCTTTACTTTGTACACAGGCCAGACTTTCCCATGCTCTCTAGTTCTAACCATCTCTGATGTAGTCAAATGAGCACTTTGTTACCTCTCTAGGCCGTGAAGAAAGCTCTCCCACCCCCAAATGAGGTGCAGATCCTGTTAGGAATAGTCCTATGGTTTGTTGGGGTAGTTCAGGCCTCCGTCTGGTGATGAGGATTTCCTGGAATGAACAAGAAGATGCAACAATCTACCCTACTTCTCTGTCTCTGTCCCGAGGGGCTCATGAATTATACACAGAATAAACAAATAACCTGATATGTCTGTCATTATATCATAAAGGCTTTCAATAATTCATGCGCTTTGCAAAATCCTTGCTAAGACCTACCCTCTGTAACCCCATCTCCACAGTGGGGGCTGGCAGCTCCTCCGCTCAGATTGCAGCTGCAAAGCGCAGGAGGCGTCAGCGCGAGGAAGGTGTTTAATCTGAAAACTTATCTATAGCGGCTCGCAAAGCAGCGTGCAGGAATTATCCGCGGCTGGGTCTCCCGAGATGCCGAACATGACAAGTGGCTGCACTGGGTGAAATTTATCCAGGTAGTGTGCTTAATAAAACTGACACCTCTTCGCTTCGTTATTAATTCATTATGTTTCAAGTCCAAACTTGTGACAGGCTCTGAGAGGAGCAGTGCAGGTCTAATACTATGTGATAAGAGCGCAAACATGGGAGAAGCCCACGGGCTCCTGCCGCTCCTGATGCGCATCAGCAAGCGTGTGATAGAAATCTGGTTTCAGTATGTAAAACAAGAGCAAAAAATCATGGCCATGTAAGAACGGGCAGATCGAAGCTCACAGGGAGTTTGGCTCCAAAGCTGGTAATTCCTGTGGATGGTAGTTTGCTGGTTTAACAAAATACAGCTCTGGAATGGGTGGCCCTTGCCTTGGGCTTATTTGGCTTGTGTGACAGCCCTAGAGCCTTGCTTGCTGCGCTCAAAGGGGACATCGGAGTGTGTGGGCTAGTGATGCTGGTGGCCCTGCGGGAGCAGGGGGTTGGACTACGTGATCTCCAGAGGCCCCTTCCAACCTCAACCGTTCTGGGATTCTCATTCCCAGGAGCCATCTCCATCCCCGCAGTGGTAGGGGGTGGTGGATAAGGATCTCTAGGAGAGAGGGGCTTAATTTATGTCTATCTTCATGTACCCATGATTCTTCCCATGGAGGCCTTTACAGTTCTGGTGTCCTTTTGGCTGGTGTTGAGGGATGCTCTACAGAGCAGCGCAGAGCCGTTGAGGACGGGAGGAGCTGGCTGGTAGAATCAACATCTGAAAGTGCTTTTGGGGAAAGCTCTCTTCCCTGCGTCATGGTCTGCAAGAGATATTTCCTGGACCTGCTTTGCCATTTGTTCCTTTTATTGCTGTATCAACAAGAGGCAGGTGCAAGAGCTTGATCAAAAGAATATAGCGAGTGCGTGGGGGCCTTCGCACTACTGCTGGGCAAATGCACCAGCTAGCACATTCAGTGACTTTCTCCTCTTTCTGACGTCAAATCCTCTACACGCAGATTGTGATTTTCCTCCAACCTACTCTTATTCTTTAAATTATTCACTGAATTATCCTTTGGCCTCCAGCTCCTTCACATATCAAATACTCAACGGCAGCTTTTTGTGAAGTTTGGAATTCAAGACATTTTGAATGGACACACAGCTCTCACAGAGGAGCTATCCTGGTTCTTGGTCATGCGGGGAGGAGATCTGAAGGGGGGCCCTGCAGGGAACTGCCTTGGACCTAGTTCTCTTCAGCATTTAATTAATAACTAACTGAGGCATCGGAATAGGGGATATGGTCCTTATTCCTCCTCATGCTGGGTGCTTCTGCTGGTGCAACTGGTCTAGATTTTGGCATGAGTCTTGAAATATTCAGAGCAGGTCACAAGAATGATGGGGTGGTTAGAAAGCGGTGCAAAGAAGGAAAAGCTGGAGAAACCTTAGGTGGTTGAAGGGTTTGAAGTGGAACAACGTAATGTTCTCCAGGCCTTGGAGGCTGAGCTAAAGAAGAACAAACTGGATGTTTATGTTTTCAAGTCTTGTGCAATGAGTGGAGAGAGAAGCCTGTAAGTGCAAAGAGAAGTGAGAGTTAGGGTGAATAGGAAGAGGAAATTTCAACCATCTGACAAAACATGGGACAACTGGGAAAGAAAAAGGTGCTAAAGGTGCTCTAGGGATGTTGGGATCGCCTCTGGCGATAGCTTTAAGGAGCAGGTTGGACCCAGTACCTCACTGGAAGCCCTAGGTGTTCCGGTGTCCCGCTTGAAGGATTCCCAGAGCTCCTGGCATCCCGCACTTCTATGACTGGTTGAAGATCTCATTTTTATTCTCTTTCCCCATAGATGGAGTTCAGCGTCTGAGTGCTGCTTCCATTATCCAAAACAGAAACTGATTTTGAAGAATATCTTTTCCTCTTGCCTTAAACCTAGTTGGTGATGAGTTGCTGGTTGATGCCTGTGTTCCCATCCGTACCTAGGGGTATATTTGTACTCAAGAAAACTGTTAGTGAGATGCAAATTCTTCTGATGTTGGTCTCCTTTCCCCTCACTTCTTGCACAGCTTTATTGGATTAATAAACATTATTATAAGGGAGGTTAGGTGGGAGAGGTGAATAATATCTTGACAAATATTAAGAAACGACTAGTCCAGCAAGCGATTTTTTTCCCCACTCCTCCTTTATAAATACCTGTGTAATCCTTTATGTGAAAAAGGAGCCATGAAACGATGGTGTTGCGGGAGGTTTGATAGTGTCTAGAAGAATCACCAGTAACTTATTTGGCTATTTTGTTTAGAAGATGGTACTGTCTGGAAGGCTCATTTTAAGAAAACAGTATCTTATTTTTGCTTGACCTGTAAACATTTGTTCATGTGATACTTTGCAGCCCAGGTATGTAAGAAATGAAGAACATTTAGAAGGGCATCATGAAAACCTCCATGCCTATCCGGACACGCGCAGGCTTCAGTGTCTTGAAGGAATCAGCCAATTAAAAGAACTTCCTGCCCAGCAAAAATTAGGCAACACAGTAATTAATGACCTTATTAAACAGCAATATTTGGGCACTGAACCAAGGCATATGAGTAAGAGTGAAAGGTTCTTGCCTGAACGTGCTGCGTGTAGACGCTGACAGTGAGCGCTCGCTCACGCGCTCCGGGGCGCTGCAGCCCCTTAGCAAGGGCTCCTTCCTCTGCTCTTTGTGAGTCTTTCCCTTCCTTTTTGTGCCAACAAGGCGGCAAGAGAAGTGGCCTAGGTCTTCCTTTTTCTAACATCATCTCTTTTCCACAGCCGAATGAGAAATTCCCTCCAAATTCCACCCAAAGCAGGAAACCTGCCCTGAGCCTACATGAGTCTCTCCATGGCCACAGCAGTGGCCAGGCAGAGGTGCCGTTGGGCGGGATTGGGCCAGGGAGCCCTTTTGCAGCAGTGATTTGTGTCCTTGGGTGCCGCTCCACACCAAAGAGTTTTGAAGCTCTGAGCCTATTTTATCTCCTCTTTAGCAAAAATCAAACATGCAAATTATGAAATCAATTAGCATTTTTGCAGTCTTCTTTGGAGAGACGATGATAAATGATGTTGTGTTTTCCAAAATGGCTCGTGTCCCCTGTTAGCATGTTGCGTGGGATATTACAAAATATACAAGGGAAGGGAACAAATACACTTGTTCAATGCCAGAGCCTTTCCTATGGATCCCAAATGGGTGCCCGAGTACCAGCACTGGCTATTTTCTCTCTGCTTGATCCGGCCATGCCACAAGAGCGGGAAGGCCATCGGGACCGTGTGTTTGGAGGAGGTATCGCTCCTCTGTCCCTGTAATGCCACCCGAGTTATGCAATGCAATGATTGCCAGGTCTTATTGCTTACGGCCTCCGTATGAGACTTGCTACAACATGAAATCTCCATGTACCTAATGGCCTCTTGGTTTCTTTACCCTTTTCATCCTTGCTTCCATAAAATTTTAAGTGCAGCAGCCAGGGGAGAGAAGCAAGAGGCAGAAGGTCAACCGAGGTGGAACAATAATGGCTGTTATCCCGCTTTCCCCCGCCTTCCTTTCCCTTTCTTGGCAGAGGAGAGATGCAAACTCCCAATTCCGGGATGCAGCCTGCTCGGAGCATTTCCAGGCGCTGATGCTACTAACACGGTGCTGTAGTAACGGGTGAATTGAGCTTAGGTCAGGTACACGCAAAGGCTTTTGCCAATGGGGGAGATGCTGGCAAAGGATGTGCTAGTTAGAAAAAGGGATGTTTTCCGCTTCTGGCAGAAGTCACTGTATAGCCAGACTATCCTGGGGGCGGGGGAAAAAGCTGCTTTTGCTATTACTTATTTAATTTAGGAAATCTGGCATCAGTTGTGCAGAAGTACGGGCAGACACACGCTTTTTTGATAGACTTAGCCCTATTCTATGAGATTATCCAAGTGTTCAATAAGTGCTTCTAATCGGTAAGGTTGAGGCCAGGTGACATCTGACCCAGGCTGGCACAATTAAAGTGTGTCGAGTTTTGCAGGAAGAGCAAATTTCCCTGCGGTTCAGAATGGAAGCCGAAGTGTTGGCTCAGTGCAGACTTTACAAGATCCCCTGGACCTGAGTGTGAGCCTAAGATTGATATCTTCCTGCATTCATGGGGCAAACTGGAAAAAATATTCCATTTGGGGGGGAGTTTAAAGCATATTTTTAAAAACATTAATTTTAAAATTATACATTTTTAAAGCAGAAGTAATTTTATGAATCATTTTGGCCAACCTGAATAAACCTTGGGTGCCAACTAAAATAAGACGGGGAAATACCCTCACCCAGATCCACTGTGGCCCTTGGACACCACGTTAACAGTCCCTAAGGCTTTGCTGTCCCCTTTTCAGGAGAGAGGTGGGTTTGCTGCTTTCTGTGTTGGAAACAGCGCTTCCCAGCACGGTTTGTTTGGGAGATTTGGCGTGTGCAATTAAATGTTGTTTTCATCTGCACCCATGTGCTGCGGGCTGGCACGGTCGTTGCCTGGGTGAGTAGCACCCGTCCGCCCGTCCCCATCTCCTCTGGCTCGCGTCCTCCCGCGCTGCCTCCGTGCTCCCCATGGGAGGCGGTGGTGGTTTGGAAACGTCTCTGCCCTTAGACCTGTGCCCAGCACTGTGCAACTCAGTCGAGTCCTTTTGGTTGTGTTTCGTAACTGGTTCCCTCCATTTCCTTGACTTTTCGTGAGCGCTAAGAGAGCTGGAGCGGGTGGCGGGGGACCAAGGGAGCTCCATGGTTGCAGCCTGCGGGCTCCTTGGGTTCCCTGAGTCTTCTTATCCTGACCCGCTTTCTCCAGAACAGCGTTGCGGGGTGAGCGGGGCTGCAGAAGCAGCTCCAGCAGAGTAGGAAGCGCGCTAGGGACGAGCTGGCAGGGCGTGTGCAGGCCACGGGGGAGCTGTGATGTTCTCGGGGCCGAGGGCTGCAGTCTGGCAGCCCCGTTAGCAGGAGAGCTAATGTTCAGGATGTCATATAATAGTTCTGAGGATTTAGAAGAGCTTTTGGCCCCGCTGTTGCCTCAGCTTGGTGGTGCTGCTGCAAGTGGGAACCTGAAAGAATATTTTGTGCCTGTTGGGAGGACCGGGCTCGGTGCAGGTCCCAGAGGGATCCCTTGCTGTGCAGGCACGGGGTCGAATGTGCTATGTCCTACACGCTGCAATTCCCAGCCCTTTCCACCGTCCTAGGAAACAGCTTTGCCCCCAGCAGAGCCGCTCAAGTCATGGAAAGATGCAATAAGCTTCCTTGTGCATCAGCAGCCAGACCCACAGCTCCTCGGCCTTGGTTGGACACTTGGGCCTAATACAAGCAGCATTGGTAGGGGAATACTTAAGGAGGAGGTGGTGGAAATGGTGCACCTGGCAATATTTGTTGTACCTTTTGTCTCCGGCACCCCGTGCATAGATTTGTTGAGGTCTGACGGTTCTAGCGCGCCCCGGCAGTGGTTCTCGGCCCGCTGCCGCCTGCGCACCGCTCTCCTCCCTCTCCCTTCGGTTGTCCTGCTCCTCTCCTGATGCCGGCACTCTGACTCTCTTTTCTTTCCTTCTCTCCCTTTCCCTTTCCGTCCCTGTCTCTCTCTTGCAGTATGCAGTACTGGGCCAGGAGGCTGGAGCAGGAGATTGATGGCGTGATGAGGATATTTGGTGGAGTCCAGCAGCTCAGAGGGGTAAGCTCTCCTTCCCTGCTCGCGTTGCCTTCCTCGTGGCGATGAGTGTTCCCATCTGCTGGAATCACCTGCCTGAATGCTTGTAATAAGTCCCCCCTCAGTCCTCTGTGCAGGATTGTGGCTCTCCCTCCTAGTTGTGAGGCCATTTGATGCATTTATTGAGTGTGTGTGTGCTAGTGTGTCTGCTCTGTACCTGTCTGTCCTGTTCTTCATGCTGCATGTCACTGCCATCCGAGCATGTTCCTATGGATTTTTTCCTCTCTGACACGCCAAATGCATCTTAAATTCAACTGTTTCTGCAGGGGGTGCAGGTGTTTCAAAGTGTAATATGTTGTTAGAAAATCTGAGTTTTTAAATGCACGTTATAGGTAACATTTGCCAGAAACAAACCCCTGTTACTGATGCTGTCAGCGGCCTCTCGCTTCCTGGCTTTGGGCTGGGTCTTCGTCATGGGTTTGGGTCTTCATTATGGCTTAATCATGGGGCATTAGCTGTGGGGACTGAAGGGTCTTTGAGACCCTCCCTGTTTTCTCCTTCTGATTCCTTTGGAGTGGAATAATTTGAAAATAGGTCTATGGTGGTTTGATTCTAAAGAAACCAGGCTTCTGCAGCGTGGTAAGTATGGTGCCCCAGGCTTAGAAAGGAGCAGGGAGGATATTTGTATTTTCACCCGTTGGTGGCATTTTCTTCTTTAGTATCAGTGATTTAGGGGTCTCTGACTTGTCTTACTGCCACCAGTGTAACTGTGTTGCCTTCAGCAGAGTTGATCATGTTTTATGCTGTTGGTTGTAATCTGTTGTTTCAAGTAGTAGTTTCCAGAAGTAGCACTATTTTCCGTTAAGTGCACTCTAAAATGAGTTTAATTGAAGAGCTGCAAAACTGTTCAAAGTTCAGCCATTCGTTCAAATTCATATTTGAGCTTCGGAATAATTAATCTGGGTTTTACTTGCTTTCGTTCCAATTTGACTTCAGCTCAATTGGTGTGAACTTGATGTGCAGCATGAAAAGCACCCGCACCGGGTTGGTTTTAGCGAATGTTTTAATTGGACCTGCAGTGCCGCTCTGCACGTCAGCAAGGTCCTAGACCCGCGGATGGAAGTTTTCCAGGCAGTGCATAGGGACAGCAGCTTATTCTTTAGAAGAGCACGCTAAAAAACAAACAAACAAACAAAAGGCCTTCTGAACTTCCCACATGTCCTTTCTTGCAATTTATTCCTGTTAGCTTTGATTTCGGTCCTTTGCATGATAAATAGGTATATTGTGTCTTTTTTTAATGCTGTATTTAAATAGAAATTACACATTCAATTTACTAGCACTTGACTCCTGTTGGCCAGCCAGTCAATTACAGGTAAGAGCGCTTCCCTCGTCTCCTGCTTAACTCTCCTGGTAGCAAATAGTGCATCACTTTAATGGATTGGTACCAGATAAACTGACTACAGGGTTGTAGGTTTGGGAAGTCCCTTCTGGAATGGGCTAGTGAAGGAAGGGAGGGATCTCTGCACTATTATTGTATCTGGTGAATGCATAAAGCACCTGAAGCAGGAGATAAGCTGGTGAAAAGTGCAGCATTCAGTTGTTAAAACATCAATAAGGACAAGCAGAGGCTGTCTGTGGATCACCGCGGGAGGCACTTGGAATATGGAATTCAATCTCGATGCTTAAACAGAATGTAAAGTGAATGACACTTCTCTTAAAGAGCGCCTCGCTCCCGGTGCAGAGCAGCCCCGCTTCACTGGTGCGAGATCCGTGCGTGCCGAGTGCTTCATCCTGCAGAGTGGAGAGCGCTATTTACGGGAGCCATCCCAGTTGCACGCAGGCACATCTGGGTTGCAGGGTGGAAGCTGTTTAATCTCAGAAGTGGTTCTGTAACCCACTCTGAGACAAGAGGTGTTTTAAAAAGCAGCTACGTATCCTATTGCAACCAGAGTGGAAATGTTGAGCCTGTTGACTAACTGCTAAGGTTGAAATTCAGTCCTCATTTCCTTCTGTGTAAAGGCTTNACTAACTGCTAAGGTTGAAATCGGTCCTCATTTCCTTCTGTGTAAAGGCTTCTGCCTTGGGATAATCTGGACTTCTTAGCCCATGTTATGCTGGTTTGTAAGCAGGATGAGGCATCAAAGGCTCCCAAAGCTGTAGTGCCACCTGACCCACCTGGAGCAGGCACAGGGGAGAAGGAGTAGGCGTTTGCACTCGCAGCACTCATGTAGCTGGAAGCACCTCTGGGTGCCGAAGACTTACTGCGAACCAGGAATAGTTCCCGGTGGGCCAGGAAGGATGAAGAAACCTGGGGTACTTTGATCTTCAGAGCCTGGTTTTAGCTGGGCAGATGCCCATGTTCTCTTTTTGGGGCTGCTCTCTCAGCTTGGCAGATGCTAAATGGAGCAATCCCCCCAGCCTGACCTCAGAGTCCGTCCATGCAATCGGTCCCACCATGGCTCTTTTCCATGGGTTTCCAAATAGAGTAAATGCTGGGGAAGATTCCGTGCCAGAAATGGCTCTTCCCTTTTTCAATTCAGATCTGTCTGTCACAGTGACATACCAGTAAATAACAGTTAGGAAAAAAATCCCCTCCTCAGGTTTCCCAGTTATGTTTATTTTTTTCCTTGGGTTGCTGTGAAAGGATGTGGACTTGCTCACTGGTTATTGACTGAAATCACGTCACAGTTGTGGCATATGAGGCATGAAATTTATTGTCAGAAATATGGTGTCCGGGAACATAATGGTGCTGAATATTTTATCTTGCTGGAGCGCTGCCCACCCAAGAAGGATTTTTATTTTAACTCTTAAGTCATTTCCCAGAGCTGGGATGCTGAACATCGGGTGTCCCCGCTTCCCTCCTCTTTTGCAACCTGAACGTGTAGTCGGCTCGTGAACATGTAGTCAGCTTCCCCAGGGAGCACAGTCTGAGCTTGCACATTTTGGATGCTTTCTTGCTCAGAGGGAGCATTTCTCTGTAGCTTTCGGAGAGCAGGATGAGAGGCCGCCAGGGATGTGAAGGGAGGCCATGCCTTGCAGCTCCGAGATAGCCCCTTACTTCTCTCTCCAAGTCCAAACCTTGAAGACCTTAGGTGCTAATGGCACTGTATGTGCTACCAGCTGCAGTGGGGCTATTCATCCATGCCAATGTCTGCACGTCTGGAGCTGCAGGGAGGAACATCCGAGCTGATCCTGGCCCAGCAAGGTCAGCCCGGGGCCCTCTGTGTCTCCTCCGGGTGTGTTTGCTGGCTGGTTGTTCCACACATGGCTCTAAAAGCAAATCCCAGGCCTCAGAGATTGGGGCATCTTTCTTTTCCTCTCCAACTTCATCACCTTCATGGACCGCCAGAAACAGAGTAAAATCCTTACTAATTTAACTCTGACGGGCAAAGCAGGATGTGCTTCATCTTCGTTAGCCCGGGTGGCCCGAGCCCAGGTAATGCCGAGCTTGGGAGGAGCCTTCCACATTCAAGGGCTTTGCTGTGTGTGCTGAGCAGGAGTGCTCGGACTTTGTCCTTGTAATCCCTGTTTTGCTGTCCGTCCGTGGATTCTCATGTGTCTGCCTTTTATTCTTGCTTGTGATCTTGTGCTGTTTTCTCAGCTTTGTCTTGCCAGTTTGACAGCCCCACTGGGCAGCAAGAGCTGCTGTCCACTCACGTGGTGTTTTGTGACAGCCAAGGACAAATCCTGGTGGCCAGGGCTAAGGGTAGAGTGACCAGGACCCGTGTGGCCATCCCCACCTTTGTCTGCTTCACAGGATCCTCTGCAGTCCCTCCGGCCCTCCTACCCTTGCTGCTTCTCGGATACTCCACTATATTTCCCAGCATGGCCATCCTTGAGTTGAGGCAATCATAGGCAGAAACCTGCATGGCTGAGCCATGCATGGACCAGAACACAATGTGTAACATGTAAAAAAGGTGTATGTATAGATGCAGTCTGTGTACCTATATAGGTAGATGAGCAGAGTTTTGCACTGGGACCTGAAGAGCAAAGGGGACGCAGCGTCCACAGAGACTATTACTGCAGTGGTTGGCTCTGCTCCTCTCGTGGGGCTCATAAAGAGCTAGAGACTTTTAGTGGCAAGACCAGGAGGTCAGAAATGCTTTTGTTTTAAGCTGCCAAGTTTTTCTCTTCAGCTGTTTTGATCTTGGGTAACTGCTCGACTTGCTGTGTTGTGTTTTCTGTGGGTATAGAAGCCCTCATCGGATCATTTGCTAGGGATGGAGGATTTCAGGAGCATCCATGGTATTTTAAAGGAGCGCTGGGGGTTGGCAGGGATCCGGAGCTCCCGGCACACTCTCATGGAGCAGCATGTCTAATTCCAGTGAGCTCTGCCTCGCTGCGCCAGGCACACGGGCCCTTGGAGAGCGCAGTGATACCGTCCTTGCGCACTGGAGGCTACTGGCAAAGCTGGGAATAGCAGGCTCCTCTCCTGATGCTCAGTACTGCTTGTAACAGAGCAAATCCAGCCTGGCCCTTCTGAACTGCCAGCCTGGACACCCCAAAACGGGAGGCAGGTGGCTCCCAGAGACGGCCCTGCGTTAGCCAGAGAGGGGAGCAGGAGCTGGAGCCAACAGCTCAGGCAACGTGCGAACCCACTGCTTCTGCAGCAGCTCTGCGGGTTCCAGCCTCTCCCAAGGAGAGAGAGGACCGAACCGTGTGCTCTGCGCCCGCTGGGGTGCTCCCCGGGCAGATGGGCTCCATGCCGGTAAGGTGATGCCGCGCGCCCTCCAGCTCATGCATTATCGATGCGCTCCTCGCTGTTCTCCTGCGGCTGTCCCTCCCCCTCTGCCGGCACTGTGCGCACAGGCGGCTTCCGCACACCATCGCTCTGCCCTCCTCTGCTCCTCATGTTTGATAAGAGGAAGTGTGTGATGCCAGATAAACACATTCCCGTTCCAAACTGCTTGGGTTTATTTTAATCTGCCTGGGCCGTTCAGCAGCCTCAGCACTCTGCTCGGCACCGAGCGCACAGCCAACAGCGTGTTACCAAGCAGGAGCATTTTAATGTCCTTATCCTTGCAGCAGCGTGGCTGGAGAAGGGAGATCCTCTGTCGCCCTTTGGATGGGCCACTGTCCCCCTCGTCAGCCCCCTTTGCACCCATCCTCTTACTTATCACCCTTCCTCTCCGCTAGAGCCGTATTACATGCGTGCTGGGGGATGTCAGAGAAACATATGCTCCAGCTTTTAGCACATTTGCATAATTAGAGTAATGTGTATGAATAATTTATAGCCGCATGTGGCTGCTCGGCGCGTGACGTTAGCACCCTCTGCTCAGCCCCTTCCAGGGCAGGGCCGCTCCACGCCAGAGCCCTTCTCCCTGCGCGAGGGGCAGCCTGCATTGCTGGGCACATGCGACAGCCCTTCTTGGAGAGAGCAGCAACATATATGTCCATATACATGTACGTACATGTATGCACACATACATGCACTCGAAAATACTGCAAGTGGAGAAAAACAGGCTTTTGCCATCCAGTTCTTCTTTCACGTGTGAGTTAATTGGCTGTAAAGCTGTGACTCCCACAGCATCTTTCTAAAGAAGTGGCCTGAGGTAGTTATATCCTCAATACCTGTAGTTTAAGCTATATTTGGTCCTGCAGGTGTGCACGTCTAGAGCTTGCCAGTGCTGTTCCTTGAGAAACCCAATGAAGGCACCCAAACTCACAGAACTGCAGCCCGGGTGTGCTCCACACATTCACAGCCCCTGCATCCTGCACAGGGATGTGCACTGGGAAGGGTAATGGGCACACTAATAGTCCCTAAGGCTCCTGCTTGAATCTCTCCACTTTGCGGAATGACTCCGTAAAGATAATGCATGTGCAGCTACTTGGTGACTTAGCAGAAGCAGAGGGGATTGCCACTGAGTTTTATGGAGTCGTTTCTGATTTATATTGCTGTCGGTGACAAGTTAAACGAGGCTGGTATTCACCAGAGTGATGCTCAGGTGTATATATCTCCTGAGAGCACCGCTCTGCACTTTGTGTCCCAAAACGGCAGCTGATGTATGGAAGGAGTCGACAGCCGCGTGGGCAGGATCCTCCTGAATATTCACCAAAAGCCCCACGATTGAGGGTGTTACACAGCACCGTGAAGCCCTGGCAGAGCCACGAGACCCCGGTTAAGGTTTCTGCAGGTCTCCAGCTTTGGCCACGCTGTCTTGCCCCTCACCAAAGGGGACTGTTTGGTCTTTGTGTTAGTCCTGGGGTCAAACATTACCATCAGACTATGCTTAAAAGCAAAGCAGAACAAACCCCAACCCTACTAGAATGCAAGATGAATAATTAAGTGGAGATCATTAAAGTTTGCCTCCTTAAAAACACACATAGATCATTCCTTAATGGAAAGTTAATTGTTTTATTATTCTCTCCAGATGGTTCTTTTCCTTTCCATTCACAGGGGAATTGATGTAGCCTGGTTTCCGTTGTCCTCTGAGTGAAGCTGATAAGCAAAGATGCAACTCTATCACTGATGAAGACTGAAAATAATAGAAAATATGTATATATGTTCTCTCATAGCCTCAGATTTTTAGATTTTGTGTGTAGGCTGTAAGTAATTTCTCCTACAATTTGCAACGCTGCAGAGTTTGTGGTAGATTTGTCAGTCCAAAACTTGGTATCAGGCACTGCTGAATCCTGTTTCTCTTTCAGTCACTCTAAGATACTGGACAGCAGAGGAGCTGATACTGTCTGTGCTAAAATGTGCAGCTCCTCTAGAAACTTCAGAGAAGGAAACTGGCTTTGGACCCTCAGGGTTGCTGTGTGGAGGAAGCAGTAAGATGCTTCATTGCTGCACAGTTCTGCATGTAGAGGACTTAGGAATGCTTCAGAGAGTGCAGGAGAGGTGACTTCTCACAGCCATGTTTGTTTTTCTAGTATTCTGGCGTGGTTTAAGCCAGCTGCAAGCCTGCATGCTAAGCGAGTGTATTTACTGAGTCTCATTACATCGGAGCACCTTTGACACCTGATGTGAAGAGCCCGAGTGGGCCCCTTATTGCAAACCCCCACCCGTGCCGACCTCTTGGCCTGCAATGATTCTGATGGTTTTAGAGGTACTTATTTCCTTTTAATTATCTAGCATTAAAATACTACTATAGGGGAAAGAGAGAGCCTGGCATTGGGTCAGCCTTCCCTTCCTTGCTGGAGTCAAGGTGATCTAGTTAATCAGCCAGCTTTTCTCCAAGCCACAGTTTGTGGTTGCTTGGCTGAAACGAGGGCTCTGCCTGCAGAAGGAGCTGCCTTTGGGGAGGAGACCCCAGATCTCCGTCACCTCCCGGGGACTGTAGGCGCTTGAGTCCTCTGTAGCAAATGGCAACGGTGCTGAACACCGCGGGCTTGAGCAAAACCCCCCTGTCCTGGGGATCAGTCGTGTCCAGAGCGGAGGCAATGAGGAGGGAAAGGAGGGTGAGCAGAGGAGACGGAGCAGGACGATGATGCTGATACTTCTGGGTTCTTTTCTCTCTTCTGCTGCTCTCTTGCGCTGATGAACGCCACCTGACAGAAGTGGAGCATCTCTTCTTTCTTTTGACGTTTTGGAGGGTTTCTCTGTTGTTTTTGGAGCTTTTGTGTCTGGCCCTTTTGATGCCATGCTCTTCAGGTCTTGTTGTCTCTTTTTTTTTCCTTTCCTAACCAGCCTTTCTCACCTGAAAGCATCCAAAGCCAAGGACGGGTTTAGTGTGTGCTCATTCGGCATCTACTGTAACCAGCTTTTGGGCACTTGTCATGGCTTTAATATTAAAGAGCAAATAAAATGCAGAGAAAAATCCTGTCTGAATGAAACATGGGCATTTGCCCATGAAAAGAAGGAATGAGTGTTAGAGGCACGGCCATTTCTAACGGGTTCCCTGCGTACCTGGGTGCTGTGTCTTGCTTGGTGGCAGCATGTGGATATTCGCACATGGCAGAGGAGCTGCTCTGGGGATTCCTTAAATAAAGTTGTCTTAGTTCTTATCTCCTGGATGCCCAAGCAGAGCCTTTCCTCCTCGCTAGAAAAGAAGGCAGCAGATTTTCAGCTCCCTGCTGCGACTGCGAGGCCAGGTAAAGAGAGAAGGAGGAGGCAGCAGGGGGTTTATGTGACTTGAACAAAGAAGATTGTAATGGTAAATGCTGGATTACTCTTAAAAACAAGTAGGTCATTGAAGATAGTGAGGTTGGTGAACAGAAAGGGAGAAAGGGGGATTTATTCCTGTTTTGTCTGAAGATTTATCACACACTGAAACTCTCATCACTGCTGAACATGCTATGAGCTGTAATTGTGGCAGGTCTGTCTTTCTGTCCATGTCTAGCAGTCTCAGATCCCTCGGTTCCCAGGTCCCCCTGGCATTGTGAGCAGAGGGGGCCTTAGCTCCTCTCAGAAACATCCTGCTCCTGTGTCTGCCTCTTAGTGACTTGTCAGTGACCCTGGGTTGCTCCAGACCAAAAGTTCAAGCTGTAAAATGTCTTTTTTTCCCAGGCCCCCTTTGCAGAGAGTCTGCATACAGCAAGAGAAACATCTTATTCCCCATCTCTGCCTGTTGCAGAGGGAAAAGGATGGCAACTTTTCACACAGTACTATTGACATCCGATATATTCATAGCAGCAATACGGGGTATGCCTTAATTTAAGGATGAATGGGAGCTCCAGTGTGTTCTTAAGTGACAGTGGTTTGGTTTTCATTGAAAATGAAATCCTATCATAATAAAACTGGGCTCAAATCAGTGCATTGGAGCCCACACACAGTAAGCAGGTAAACTGAGGCTTGAACTGGGAAAATCCGTATTCTATCTCGCACCTCAAGCCTGGAGGAAAGGCTGGGAAGAGAACCCGTGAATCCTGACTCCGAGGCTCGTGCTCCGAACATCTCCCAGCGGATCTTTATTAACACAGCTGTTCAGTTTGTCACTTCTGGCTCATTACTACATTTATCATCACAGAGTGATGGATCCTAGGAGCTACAAGCGAGAAAGACAAGCTCTCAGCTTTGAATTCTCCCTTAGGAAACCTATTTCTGGCATGTTTTGCAATTGTCATCTCCTTGTTGGTATTCACCGGGCTCGTGAAATGCCTTCTCCTCCGATTGTGCCCCAGCTTCCTCTCACGGCCGGGTCCGGCCTCTGTTCTCGCCTTGACGCTGGCGTCGGGCTCCACGGCGCGAGCAGCCCGTGATTGGGAGCTTTCCCCGCTCCTTGGATGTGTGCTAGCTCACAAACGACATTTTGAGGTGCCTGAAGCATTCTGAGGAAGAAAATTAATTGGTTTTGACAAACCACAGCAGTCCCTTGGGTGCCTGGGAGTGCAACATTTATTGAAACCAGGCAGGAAATCAAAACGCTCTGGTGTTCATTCACCTCCAGCGCAGCTTGTAAAAAATATCCTTAACCTTGCTCAGGATTTTCACCCAGGCAGTTACAGCATCCACTCACTTTTTAAACATAACCTTATTTTTCTTTTAAAAGGAAATATAGTGATCATGAGACACGCTGGAGTGACAGCACAGGGATGGGATGGTCCCTTCTCCCCCACAAGGGCCAACCTCCTTGTCACCCTGCTCCCACCTGGACCCGCAGCGTCCCCAGGGGGACAGGGAATTGCAGCTCTCGGGCTCTTTTAGGCTTTGCCTCCCTTCTCATGCAAGGAGATAAGGAGTCGGCCTTGTGCTATTGCAGAATGGTATTAAGGAAGGCTTTTTCAGCACAGCTGGAGATACGGCAACCACAAAGCAAACCTCAAACTGAAAGCCCTGTGCTAGCTTAAACCAGCTCCTGGCCCTGCTCTTTCACGAGTCTGGCCTGTCTCCCTAGCATATTGGTTACAGGATGATTCATTTCTGAAGCATATGCTGATACCCAAGGCGAGCTGCAGCTATTCTGCTGGCAGAAGATACCTGTTTGTGTGCAAGGTGCTGGAGCCCCATGTAGCCCCAGCCACACGAGTGACCCAGGCTGGTTTCTGGCTGAGAAGGGCTTGTTCGCTCCACATAAACCTCACGATTCCCATTCCTGACAAGTTCATGCTATTCCTATACACTCCACTTGGTTTAATTGCCTCTTGGACAAGCATATGGAAAGTGTTCCCATGAAAAATGACACTCCTCAAAGTCTTTTGTGGCTAGAACCCCCTCAGCGGTATCTGTCACTGCTGACATCGGGGTCGCAAGCTTCAAAGCAGCTTCGAAACAGTTTCAGCAGGGACTGGTGTCCTCTGGACGCTGGTATCCAGAACAGAGATGGGTGTTCTTGGCTGGGGTGAGTGCCACACGGAGCAGTGTCCCGGGACAGCGGTGTTAGAGCGCAGCTCTGCCCCAAGCCTGTTGTTTGGGTGGGTTGAAACCCCCCAAGTTGCTTGATGCTCCTGGTAATTCCTTGGGGTTGCAGGGATGGGGAGGCTCCTACAGCCTTGCTGGGGAGCCTTTGCAGTTAGCACCTGCAGAGACAGAGCAGGGCACAGGTGAGAGGGGCAGAGCAGCCTGAGCAGGTCCTTGGCACCGAGCAGGTAACGTGGCTGCGGCAGCGCTGGCTCTCTCTGCGGCACAGGGAAGGTGGGAGCTCCCGATGCAGTTAATTAGCAGAGCGCTAGGAATGATGATGTGCCGCGGTCCCGCGCGGTGCCGGCTCTCCCGCTCCGTAGCTGTCAGCCGAGGTGGTCTGTGCACTGGGACAGGATTGGGGGGTGGCATCCTGGTGGCCTTGCACAGAAGATCAACCTGCCTCTCTCCTCTCCAGCTTCTGATCTTTTTCTCTATCACTCTTCAGAGCTCCCGTTTCAAAGGGACAGTCACCCGCCTCATTATTTTTCCTGAAAGTCACAGTCTTTTTTTTTCAGGCTCTTTTTCTAGCTCTAGCCGTAGCTGGGGGTTGGCTTTGGTGGTTGTTGATGAACAAGTTGCAGATTTGGTTACCTTAGAGCTCAGCAGCGTGGGAGGCTGAGGCCTGGGGCATCAGCGATCTCGAACGTGGCTTTGGCAGGTGCACGTGCTGCAGGAGAAGCCCTCACACACACGGTCCTCGGTGCAGAGGCCCTCCCACCCCATAGGAACCCGCAGTGTGTCCCGCTGTGTGGCACAAGCGTGCATGGAGCGGGATGCAATAGGTAGCAGCAGCATGGGCAGAAGCATCGGAGGGTGGATGTTGGCAGAAGTGACTGATGACTTGGAGCACCGGGAGAGGCAATGCACCGAGCGGCAGCAGTGCTCTGCAAGCAGAACTTGGGCTCCATGGGTTTCTTCTCTTCTTTACCTTCTTTTCTACTGATTCCACTTTCTGCAATAGCGACTATCTGCTCTGGATACCGGTGTCTAGAGGAAACCAGTTCCAGCTCAAATTGCAGATGAGCTGCTTTGAAGCTTGCATTCCCAATGCCAACAGTGAGATACCGTTGAGTGGTTTTTAGCTAGAAAAATCTTTGGGAAGTGTCATTTTTCATGGGAAGACTTTCCATATGGTTGTCCAAGAGGCTGGGTAATTAAAGGACAGGCGGTGTATAGAGATAGTGAGGATCTAGAGCTGGTTTTTTATTCATGCCCATCCAAAGACAGTTTTCCATGACATACCATACAGTGACCACTTTCCTTCACAGCACGTGAAGGTTGGGTCTGTGATTCCTGTTACTCCGACCAGAGCAGGATTTGCCACCCTGCAAATCCTTCCTAATCACCAGGACTCTTGTGTTCTCTGGATTGAGCAGTGCCAGACCTTGCAAAAGGGACAAAGGACATTCCTAGGCAGAGAGCATCCCTGCTCAAGGACGGGGTACCGCCTTGTTCAGTGCATCCCCATGGCCGGGGGGTGTTTGGGGCACTGAAATTACGCTCTGCGCCAGCAAGGAACCTCCTTGCTCCAGACTTCCCTGCTCGACTCCTCCGTGCCAGCAGCCCTCAGGTTCCTGCTGGTTTGCATTAGAGCCGCGTGTCAAGAAATCCCAGCTCCTGGGGTCAAGTGCTCAGCGTTTGCTTCTTTATCAGATATTTGCTTAGGAGGATTTCATTATACTGAATCTATTGGCTTT
The DNA here is from genome assembly GCA_013389825.1 of Crypturellus undulatus. Classification (NCBI taxonomy): domain Eukaryota; kingdom Metazoa; phylum Chordata; class Aves; order Tinamiformes; family Tinamidae; genus Crypturellus; species Crypturellus undulatus. The sequence goes on from VWPW01022542.1 coordinate 134,450, forward strand.
GAATTAATTCACATGCAGTAATTTTCTCCTTTTTCTTTCTTTTTTTTTTCTTGAGAGACTTCTATGCAAGGGAAAACTTTAAAAAGAGCATTTATAGCAAAAGCAATTACTCTTCCAGTAATTTGGTATGTATTTTACTGCAGATACTGTATTTCTGTTTGACTGTGAGCTCTCTCCCAAGTGCCACCGCTGTGCTGGAAGCAGTGCTTGATTTCCTGGAGCTCTCCCATTCCCGTGGTTGCACTGAATGCATTTGCCTATACGCCAGCCCGAACAAACTCTGTATATCTAGATAAAAGTTAGAAGCTGATGTATAGGACCCATTTTGCAGGAGTTTCCCATGACTGTTTTAAAGATTATTTTTGCTTTATTTGATGCTTTGGTGTGTCAGATCTCTCTGGGTGCTGGATTTGTCCAGCTGCATGATAGAGGTGGTCATCCATGTCCTTGCATCTTGCACCTCCAAAGCCTCCTCATGCAATGCACAAGCACTCGGGAACAGTGTGTTGTGACACGGATTAGCTGAAGCCTTGGCAAAAGCAATTTACTGTGTGATTTGGAGTAATGAGCAAATTTATAAAAAATGCATCTGCAAATAACTTTCAAACATGGGAGGAAAGCAAGCTGCGTTTGTCACTTCACTCCAGCAGCTGGTGAGCCCTGGTAACATTCTGCAGAGCCATAAACGCAGAAGAGAGAAGCATAATTTTGTGATTTCTGTGATTTTTAGAAAGCTGTGCTTTGGAAAAGAAGGTTTGATTTTTACCAGTTTACCAAAATTATTGGTTTCATAGCTATAGTTAGCGATAATAAAAGCAAAACTGTGTGTGCTCCACTGAAATGTGGACCTAGGACTTCTGAATTTGTACGAATTCTAGCATGTGCATGAATGCTTTGAAAGCAGCTTAACAAGGCCAAGTGAAACTGAGGTGAATGCACAAAAGGGAAGCACCTTCATATGAAAATCCAGGCAAGAGGAACATTTTTTTTCAACAGGAAAATGTTGGAAAGTGATTCCCAGGTTCCGGGCCTGCTGTCATTGAAGTCCTGGGCGATGTTCCACAGACGTTGCAGGTGGTTGGATAGGAGCTGGACTGCTCCTCTTTGGGCCACATTTTGGGCACGTTGAGTTGCTTGTGTTTGTGATCTGCTGTGATGTGTTTTGTGTCAGTTATCTAAGGAAACCACTTGCCTTTGGGGGAATCGCTTCGGTTTTGACCTTTTCCCCAGCATGGCATTTGGCTCAGGGTTTCACGTGACAAACTGAAAATTAATTTCCAGATCAATAGGAAGGTCTGCTAAATTCCAGTTAATCTGGGGCTAGACCCAGCATAAATCTGATTTACTAGCAGAAGGAAGGATGTTCTCAGAGGAAAAGCTCCCTGTGCTTCAGCAAGGGTAGGGAGCCTGCAGAACTGTGCTATGTGCCCATCACATCAGGAGCTGGAAGCCTGGGAGGACCCTTCCTCCATGCACCTTCCTAGCATGGAAATGCATGATGGATTCCCTACCCCAATGGATGGGGACTTTGGAATTTGCCGAAAGTTAGTAACACCCTTCACAGAGGCATCTAAGGAGAAATTGTATTTTTTTGTGTGTTTTAAGAGGAAACCAAGGAAAAAGCAAGTGCATTATTACTGTTTTGTAGTTTATTTTTGAAGCTGGCAAGTAAGAAGCAGAAATTAGCATGAACTGAAAGTAAAGAAAATTTTCATGCAGATCCTGCAAACGGATGCTAGAAGCTTTGGCACTTGTTTGCTGGGACACGTAGAATAGGACATTTTGGAAGATTTCCAGTTTCAGCTTCTTCACATGCTCCTCTAACCCCCTTCATAGACATCCCATTGGCTTTGGAACATCACACACATGAATCTTGGAAAACTCTTTCCCCAAGACTTCTAATGGGGAATTAGGGCTTAGGACTGCTCCCAAACGTCGGGATCTGCCCCTATTTCATTTTCCCTCTCTCGGGAAAGAGGGGGCAGAGAAGAAACAGGTGCCGTAAGGGAAGGCCCTGTTTCACAGGAGACCCTAAGAGCAGTGTGGAGGACAAACATGGGCCTAAGAAGGTCTCCAGGGCTGGCTTTGGTAGAAATGAGAAACTGCAGGTGACCACTGCCCCAAAATCCGGCTTCACCTCCTTTGCACCCCTTATGCCCCACAGAGAACAGCCAAGTCGCGCATTCCCAGCTGCGTTTAGGGCAATGACGGGGTTGGGGCAGGAACCCTGCACGTGGCAAGCGAGTGGGAGACGGTATTTCTAGTTACCAGGCTGCAAAAGAGCATTTTGGAGCTTATTCCCATCCCTCTGACCATCTTGTTGAGGGAGCTTTAAAAATAATGATTTTAAGGGATAATTCTCCAAAGTATGAAACCGTTTCTGTAGAGAGAGATGAATTCTTTTGCACTTAAAATATGAATTCAGAGCCTTTTATATGGAAAATACAGTATATCCTCTCCACGTTTATAGCACTTATAACTGTGATGAAAGAATTTTCTGGGCGTCTATAAGCAAATCTGTGAACAGGATTACTCATTAGTGATTAGGTTCTTTCTGGAATTTATAATCTTTGGCATTTTTTTCTGTGTTACAAGCGGTAATAGTAACGAGATGCAAAGGCAAGCTTTCCACAGACGTAAGCGAGTGCTCGATACGGGCTGTATTGAGGCAGTTGGGTCACATGTTGGTTAAATTATGAATGACATTCTCTATCTCCTTGCTGGGGTGAAGGCAGCGGCAGGGGACCTCGATGGAGCATCTCCCACAGGTGGTTTGTGCCCAGCATCGGGTTAGACCCGATGGGTGCGAGCGGCGCCGGGAGGGTCCCCGGGGCGCTCCAGCTCCCAACACGGGCTGCAAACCAAGGGCCGGATTCCTGAGCTGCCTTCAGCCGCCGCGAAGCAGCTGCAAATTCCACTTTTATTCTCCTGTTGCTTCCCCTGGTTTTTATGTGTTAGGCGCTTTGGCTTTTAAAAGCATTTTTAAATGGTTAGAGATTGATGCTTAACTTCAAAGCACTAACAAATATTGCACTGCAAATGTGTCCTTAAGCTACGTGATTACTTTTTTTTTTTTTTTAATAATATGAAAAGCTAAGGAAATTCTTTGGAGGAGAAGCCGTGCTAAGGCTGGGCAGGAGCATTACGATTGCAGCATGAAGCTCTGGACCCATCACCTGCAAAATTAATGGCACACATGGTGGCGTGTAGTGATGCAGGCTCAGGAGTCAGCAGATAAAACAACAGAAACTCAATTCCACCCTCTAACAAACTAGTACGGCCTAAATTCAGTGGATCATTTGAGAGTTTTTCTTTGTAAACTATGGTTATTTCTCCATTTTTCTTCATAACCACGAATTCCTCTTCTACCTTATTCTTTTAATAATATTAAGCAAAAACATAAAAACCACGATTAAGATAAACTAGGACTTAAGAACCTAAATTAAATTACATATTTCAAAGCTTAATCTATTTTAAAAATAAGCCTCTCATTACGTAACTGCCTAACAACTTAATTTTTGGATTGCTTCGCTGTGCATTTCAAATTGTAGGCACAGGGAAGGTTTCTTTCAAGTTTTAATCTTAAAACATGGAATTTCCTGATTTCATCGTGCGTGTTTTTGAATAGCTACAGAGTCCCTTTGAAATACTTGAATCGCAATTATTGCCACGTCTGCTTTTCTTTAAAATGCTTTATGGGGAATAATGACAACTCCTTAGGATTTGTAGGGTTTAAAAAATACATGCAAATTGGTAAGTGCTTTACCCACTTAGCTCCACTTTAACGTATATTTATTGCACAGAGAAGCTTCTGGAAGGGCAGATCCCACGTGACGGTCCTCATGCAGCAGTTCCCAGCGCGCCGGGGCCGTGGGCCGGTAGCTCTGCGTTGTGCAACCACCAACGCAGGAGGCAAAACCATCGTTTTGCTGCGTTTGCCTTGGAGCTTGGCTCCAGAATCACCCTGGGAATGCTGTCCCAGCCTGGAAGAGGCACCTGGTGGCTCCGGTTTGACTTTCTGGGTGGTTTTGCCCCTGGCTAGGAACAAGGGGACCGAGAGGAAGGCTGAGATCAGTCCTTTTGTGGGGATGAATTAAAAAATCCCAAGCAACGTGTGTCCCCCAGCACAACAATGAAATGTGCGTGTGCATATTCATGGCAACCTGTAGAGCCATACATTTGTATAATTAATCAGGATGGCAGGAAAACTCATTTGCATCTACGCAAATGGTCTTCCAAAAACAAAGCAAGGAGAGTTTGTCCCGGGCAGTCACGGCTGCGCGGGGCGGCAGGTTGCCACAAACTTTTGCGGGCCAAATTAAGGGATTTGGCCCTTAATAAGTGCAATAACCTCCCCGCGCAGGCGGTGATACCTGCACGGGCAGCGGGCCGGGCGCAGGGGACGGCGCGGGCTCTGATGGCTCCTTTGCTCTCGAGCAGATTAAGCTATTTTTAGGCTGCGCTGCTGGTGTGAAGCCAGAAGCAGCCTTGCATCTTGTCGATGTATGAAAGTTGCCGGGCAGATCTCAAACACTGCTCTCTGAGCTGCATTTATTTGTCATTTGGCTCCCTTTTGGAGGGCTGCTTTGCCTCCCCCTGCTTGCTTGCCAAGGACCCTGGATCTCGATAGGAACCCTGCATGGGCCCAGCGTTTCCCAAACAATTTCATTCATTCAACATTTGCAAGTACAGTGCTCAAAAAAAAAAAAAAAGTAATTTATTTTCTAATTATTCCCTGTCTTGCACAACAGTGCGTCGCTGGAGTGTCACTATTTAAAATATCTATCTCTCCGCTGTGTGATCTGCTCGGAGGACGTGGAGGGGCGAGGAAATAAAAAATACCCGTTTGCAGCGTGGCCGCGTTGCTGTGGCTTGTCTGGGGCTGCTCTGCCGTCTCCCGCAAATGCATTTATTTTTCATTAGGTTCTTTCTGGGTTTGTGGCATCCAGGAAAGCCGGAGCCATGACGCTGTTCATCTGTTGCAAATAAAATGAAGATGAACAGGGGTAATGAAGTTCCGCTGCAGCTGCTTCTCTGTCGTCTGCTCCGTGCCACAAGTGCAGGCACAGGAGGGTCGAGGGGCTGGAGACGAGCTGAAAAACGGCACAAAATGGGGCATAAAAGTGAAAGGGAGGCCTGGGGGTTCCTGGGCAGCAAATCTGCTCTGCCTTTGTGGGGGCTCTTGGTTATTTTGCATTTGCTGGCGCCATCCATCCCGCGCCAGAGCTGAGCTCTGCGCTGCCGTTTGCAATAACCGCCCGTCTCCGGCTCGGCCGCGCTAATCTCCCGGCTGAGGAATTCTGGGACAAAGGGGAGGCCGCCGAGTGGAACTCTGCAAAATTGGCTTTTGCTGCCTGCGTGTTTGCACAGCTCCGGCTTGGAGAAGCGCAATCCCCGCGGCTGGGGGCCGGGGGAGGCAGCGCGGAGCCAGCCGCATCCTCATCCTCATCCTCATCCTCCTCGGTGGCTCCCGGGGCCGGGAGCGGGGCGGAGGCGTAGGGCCTCGAGCGAGGGGTTAATCTGCACCGCGGGCCTGCGGGGGCTCTGCCCGCAACGAGCTGCGGCTCGGCTGCTCCGCCAGGAAACGAGGTCAAGAAAACCTCAGGAGCTCAATTAACCGCGGGCGCCCGGCAGGAATGAGGACAGCGCTTGCACGCGTGCCGGGCTAAGGAGCGCCGGGCCCGCGTGCCGCTCTGGGCTTGCAGCAGCCATGCTCATTTTCCTTCTTTCAGGATTGCAAGGATTCCAGCACGGAATCTTGCAGGATTCCGTGCTGGAGCCGGGGTTCAGAGCCCCGCTCACTGCGCCGCGGGTTGGCCCTGTCGCCAGGAGATGCTCGTGCAGCCCAAGGCAGCGCAGAGCATCCCCACCGCATTCTTCCCAGTGTTTTTGCCTTTTTCTTCCCCCTTCCCGTTTGTCTCTCGTGAGGGTCTGGCTTGCACGCTCGCATACGGCGTATCAGGCCCCTCGCAGCACCCTTCATTTAAAAAGCTAATTTGTAATTGCAAAGCAGCACCCAGGCTCCAGCAGCCCCCGCCTCGCCAGAGCAAACAGAGCAGCAGCACGGAGCAATGGAATGAAACGGGATGAGAATTATCCGAGCTCGCTCCGCTCCGCTGCTTGTCTGCTGGGGGGAAGGAAGGGGCAGGGAGAAGTTGCAGAAGGTAAACATAATAAAAAGGAGACCGAGGCCACATAGCCTGTGGTGCAAACTCTGCTGGTTGGTATTGCCAATGGCTCCGAATACGCTTATTTTTCCTCCAAACTAGAGCTAAAAAGTGCCCCTTGCCCATTAATGGTTATTAACTCCTCACACCCGCTGGCAGGGGTGCCCTTGGCAGAGCCACCATGCCCGTACTGTGCCGCGGCCGAGGGCATCACGGGCGCTGGAAAGAGCTACCCGGATGCCATGTGGGCGCCTGGCGAGGGATAACATTCCTGGGCCACGTGTCCATCCAGCAGCCGCTCTCCTTAGGGTGCTCCAGCTGACTCGAGCGGCTGTTTGCCCTGGCTCCGGAGAAGGTGGGGATTTCTTGGGATTACAGACGGGTATCGAGGTGTCCCTGCACATCCCAATGGCAGGGACAGCAAAGCCCTGAGATCAGGGCAGCGTCTTCTCGGAATGCGCATCGCATCCATCCTCTCAGAGCGGGCTTGGTGCCTGTATTTAGCACTGCTTGAAAGTGCTTTCAGTATAGTCCACTAAATCCCCTTCTCCTATTTACTGCACATTAAAGCTAAACCTTAGAGCAGATGCAGGGGACACTGCGCAGCTTCGCAGTCACTGCTCCTCTGCAAGAGAGGCTGCGTGGCAGTGAGTGAATGGGTTCTGCAAAGTACCTGCACACAGCAGGGATTATTCTGTTTTATTTTGTTTTGTTTTATTTTGTTTTGTTTTGTTTTATTTTATTTTTATTTTATTTTATTTTTACTTTATTTCACTTTATTTTATCCTTCCTTGCAGCAGTGCCCTGTCAGTACCGCCACGCTGCCTGGTACCTTGTGCCAGCTGTAGGTCACGAGCTGAAGGACCCTTCCAAAAGTCCCCTCTCAGCCTTTCCATGCCGACATCTCCTGATCCAAGTCCTCCTCACATGATCTCCAGCACGCTGCAGAGTTACCTGAAGCAGCTCCTTGCCTTAGTGCTTGCAGTTTTGACTAGATCACAAGCCCAAAACTCTGTTTTTTTCTCTTTTCTTTTTTTTTTCTTTTTTGCAATCCTCCCTCACCCACGGCAGCCCCAGGCTTTTCTGCTAAACATGGAGATCCTGCAGGCTTCACGGCAGCAACGCCTGGCAGTGCCGCATCCTGTCCCCCTGCTCCGCTCCCGGTGGCGGGCACTGCGGAAAGGCGCCTCGGCATCGCCTGCCGAGCCAGCCCGCAAATTGAGTTGGAAGTCATTAAGTGGAAAAGAAAATTCTTGTGACAAGTGATTTCCCTGAGCAGGTGACAATGCGTAATGACGCCGAGCGGTTTGGCGGGGAAGGTCTGCGGTAGCAGCTGCGCTCCCCTCTCCGCCTCCAAGCAATCCGTGCAGGAGACGATTCCTGGAAAACTTGGTCCGCGGGGCTGCAGGACGGTGCGTTGGCTTTGGCTACACTCTCCCGGCCCTTTTCCTGCAAAGTTAGGGATGTTGGAAGGAAGGCAGGATAGGGGGATAATTTATTTCCTATTTAAATTGCTCTCCTTCTCACAGCAATTGCTTGCGAGCAGATAGCACGTGGCAGGGAGCGGCACGCGAGCGCACCGAGCGCCTCGGATGCGGCGGTGCCGGTCGCATCCCCTGCTTTGGTCCCGCCCGGAACTCGCGGACGGCCGTGGCAGGAGGACCGGATGTGCCAGAGCCAACGCAGTTTAACGGACAGCCGCAGGGATTCGGTGACAGCGAGCGGGCTGCGAGCGAGGGGACGGAGCCGCCTGGCCCCCGGCACGAGCTGGAGGGGAACGGGAGCAGCTGAGGGTGCCGCGATGACTCCTGTGGAATGAGGCTGAATTTGGGGAGAAAAATGCCAATTTTGGGAAAGCTGAAGATGCCCCACATGGGAGCTCTGTTACCGGCTGCCTGGCCCGAGCTGCATGCCGGTGTCCTGGGGACAAGGATAAAGTCAGGCTGACTCTAATGCCACCTCTGTGCTCTGTAGACACATAGGACTGCTCTGTCTGGAAGAGCTAATGATTTAAAATTAAGCCCCTGAAATAACAGAAGAAAAAAAAAGGGTGAGAAAAAAAAAAAAAAAGGGTGAGAAATAAGGCCCTACTAGGTCCTTAAAATAAGCAGGGCTTGTCGTCCTCTGCCAACCACCGGGCTGGTCCCGCGAGGCCGGGCCTTGCTGTCCAAGGTCAGACCTGGAGCAATGCAGGTTCCCAACTTTCCAGACCCGATTTCTGGCCATGCAGGGGGTGGGTTTTATTTCTTTGCCTTTTCAACACCCCATGACCCCACAGACTTGTTTCATTTAAGGCTGGGGCACGGTGGCTCATGACTTTCTGCAGGTGGGCTCTCTCACTGGGGACAGCTCTGCTCTGAGGGCGCTGATGAGCTGGTAACACCAGCCCCTCGCCTCCCGGCTGCTTAATGGGATTTTTTTCCACGAAAGGGCAGTGATACATCACCCAGGCTAGACAGGGCTGTCGCAGGCCACCAGCCGCTGACCTTCAGGCTGGCCGGATTTATCCCTCAGAGCTGGCGCAGAATTCCTGATGCCGAGCCGGGAGGTGTCCGCTGCTATCCGCTGCCCGCACGGTGCAGGATTGCGTTATCCAGGTCTCCTGCTGCGCGCCGGGATCTCCCACCGCCGCACACAGAGCATGTTAGCAAGCAGCTGTGAGGGCCCCAGGCCGCTAATGGGCCTTAATCACCCTGATGAGCCCCAGCTGGCCCCACACCTGCCCCATCTGCCCAGGAGCTGCACTGGAGCCCACGGCTCTCTCCCTTCTGCTTCCAGCCCGGCTTCCTGCTGTGCTGTTGGGATCTCTTGCCTGGATCCTGGGCCTGCGTGCAGGGGGGCTGTCTCTGGTTGTGGCTCTTGGATCTATCTCGGATCTATGGCACAGAGTGTCTGGCTGTCATAGCTGTCTCCTGTGGTGACCTTGGGCCCTGTGTTGCAGGTGACCCTCTGCACCACTCTGTTGTGGCTCCTTTCCCTGCTCCGCTCCCCGGTTGTGCCCAGACCTCTCCTCTCGCCTTGCTTGGAGGTGTCTGAGGGCCACGGCACCACCCGGCCCAGCTTGGCCCTGCTGGGTCTGTGGGTGCTGAGGGCTGTGCCAAGGTCATCCCAGCTCCTCCTGGTCCCTGCGCTAGCCCCATTTGGCTCCTCCTGGCACCGCATGTGCCCTCTGGGTGTAAAATCAGATTACTCTAACGCTGCTGTTGAATCCTTCGCAAACGGGTGTTTTGTCTCTGCTCCCACGAGGCTTCAGCCCTGCAGCCAGGAGCCCCCAGCTTGTCCCCAGCGTGGGGGCTCCTGTGTATAGGGTGACAAGGAGGGATGGGAGGGGGCAGGAGACTTGCCGTGGGCACTGGGAATAGAGCAGGTGCCATTTTTGGAGGCTGTCAGTACCCCTGGCACTGCCCTGCATGTGGGGCCTGAGCGCGGATGGGGGAAGGAGCAACAGGAGGGAGCGGTGCCAGCTGGAGGCACCCGGAGCCCTTTAGAACGAGCTTGAGAGCAAGTCAGACCCCGGCGCACTCGCATATTCCAAGCACTGCACGTAAGCAAGACTCACTTTTACATTTTTCAGAGCAGATTAGCGATTTTCTAATTAGGGAAAGAGCCGAATATTGAGCACTGAAATGGATAAGCGACTTAAAAAGAACACAGCAAATTGCAAAGTGAAATCACTTAAATCAGCCTGGTCTCCTCCTCCCTTCTCCCCCTCACCCCCCCATGCTTGCTGTGCTGTTTATCTTGGCAAATGGGGGGAAAATAAATTCCCTGGAGGTGGGATGTACATGCTGCTACCTGAATGCATCAGACCGTCTCTGTAGGCAGGAGAAAGGCTCCAGATGCAGCTATTTGGTCAACCTTCTGGTGCCACAGAGGCATGAGCAGGTCTGGAGGCTTGGTCTGTTGGTAATACAGAGCAGCAGCTGTCTGAAATCCTGGTCTAGGTTAGGCCTTTTTTCTAAGATGCAGCTGCCGTGTCTCTGTGGAGGTCTCTTCTTTCATGGACTCTTAAATATGGATTGGGATTTTGCTGGCCATGCAGAAAAGACGTGGGATATCCCAAGTTTTCACTCCTCACGTGAGGGTCGTGTGGCTTCTGGTGCAGAAATGGTATTTTAAGGTGTCGTGAGGCCGTATGCTCCCATCTGCGTGAGTGTTGGGTTGAAGGTGGCCAGACACAATGTGAGGATTTGCTGCAGCTCATAGCTGGCTGCTGGGAAGGGTGTATCCCTGTGCACGCAACCGCTTTCCTCTCCAGCCTCTTCTTCACTGTCAGGTACCATTTAGGGACTCAGCGTTGTCACTAGTGGGTGAAGGGCTTCATACCTGTAGTCTTTTTTTGTGCATTAGATTCCTGCCTTCAGCAAAGGGGGCTAAATGACATTGCACTGGTCTAGGTTGCTCCCTGGCCCTTGGGAAGAGCCCTGGAGAGGGGCAGAAGGCCGTTCATCCGAGGGAGTCTTGGGCTCCCTTCACCCTTCTGGAAATCCAAGGTAAAAGCTAATAAAATGTTAGTGTCTGGGGGCAGGGACTGCGTCTCGTGGCCCGCACGGGCGATGCTCAGCACGTTGCAGCCGCTGCTGCCCATAAATAAATGTTAGTGGGCACTCGCTCACCCGAAGCACCTATCACAGAGCTCATCCGTGTGGAAAAGGAGGCGAGTAAATAGATTCCTGGACTGTCTTAAAGGCGCAGGAAAGAGGATAGTATCAGTCTATTGGGTTGGTAGAATAGAACACCGAGAAAAACAGCCCCCAAGATGTAATTCCGTGCATACACAGGGTAATGGACTATGTGGTGTTTTTGCATTTCAAGCACCAGAGCATTCAAAACTGAGCTGTCAGAAGTGGTGGGCTTCTCTGAATTAACTATGACTTGAGCTGGGCACAATATTTCTGTCTGTTGTAGGCTCCAGTTGCTTCTCTCTGAACAGCGAAGGCTTTTCCTCAGCGTAGTCCACCTTTCTGGTTTGGTTTTGTCCTGCTAGGGTGCAAACTGTTAAGGAAGCAGCATCTGCTGCTTTGGCTTTAAATGCCCGGAGCCCTTTGTGCTGACTGTAAAGATAAGTAAGGAGGAGTGTCTGTCCCCTGACAGCTGTAGGGAAGAGGAAACCTTTTTCTCTTCTTTAAATGAAGATTGTATGTTGTAAAAGGCTGTCACTGGAATGGTCCCTTGTTTAAGTTATGGTTTTGGCATTTGGGTGATCTAGCAGCTCCCTACGTTATATTTTTATGTGTTTGGCTCGAAGTAAACTACGTAGATGAGAAGCTAAAGCGCGTGAACAGCTCTAGATAGAATCGGCTTTGCAGGAGGCTCTTGCTGTGCCTTGAAGCATGGTTAGATCAGAGGAGCTGCACTCGGGTTGGAAGACCTTTAATGTCCTCCTGCAGCTGCCTTGCTGCAAGAAGATGGGGTCTTCTGGCCACCTGCAAGTTAAGAGCCTCCTCACAGTGTAAATTCATGCTCGCTCCTCATTCCTGTTTCCTCCCCCAAACCTAGCTGAAGAACTGCAAAGGTTTCAACCGCAAGGTTTGTGTTCATTGTTTGGGCTGTAATTCCCACTGTTGTTACTCAGGAACTACTTTCACAGCACATTTGGTGAACAAGAGATGATGTTTTAGCTGCAGTTGTTCTTATCTCTGGGAAAACAGATTTGCAGCCTTTGATATGTGCTGATGCTGGCGTGTGGCGAGTAAGATGATACAGCAGCCCGGGAAGCTGCCGGAGCCTTGGGCAGATGGTCTCCAGCACTGCTCCCGTCTGCTCCACACGCAAGGTAGTTGCTGCTTAATCTGGTGGTGCTTTAGAGGAAAGGTAAAACTCGGCAGGTTTTGCCAGTGGAGGAAGTAGGGCTGCGGGATGCATCTACTTTTGGAGACATTTAGGCTTCCTTTTCACTTGGAGGCCATGTGAAAGGGTGACGTGGCACTTGGAGGTCTCTGGAGGCCATGGGTTTGGTGCCTTTCTGCTTGCTTTAGCACCCTCGTGGTCCTGCAGGCTATCCCTGTAGTGTGGACGCTATAGAGGGACCCCAGGGAGGGTTTCTGGAGGGCAGCCAGTGGTTTCCTGGGACCTTAGCCCTTGGGTGGTTCATCTCCAACCTTGGGCTGGTCTTCAGAGCCTGTATCTACACTAGTGAGTAAGCAAGCCCATCCCCTCGCTCTCAGACAAGCGTCACGATGTGATTCATACCCATGTGGCTGCACCTTCCCGAAACAGTCACCCCATACATACAAGGTGCACCCTAAATATCGGTGGGACCTGAAGGTGCTGGATGAAACTTCTCCCGCAGCTGAGATGCTGCTTGGCAAAGCCCGGGGCAGATGCGGAGCAGAGCTGGCACAGCTCAGACCGGCTTCTCCCTNGGCTGAGATGCTGCTTGGCAAAGCCTGGGGCAGATGCGGAGCAGAGCTGCCCAAGTCTGGCACAGCTCAGACCGGCTTCTCCC
>VWPW01022547.1:0-37290 GCA_013389825.1 Crypturellus undulatus
GAATAACCAGCACTAGATTTGCAGAGCACAGATGCGTCTCCTTAAAGTTTAACGAAAACTACGGTGAAATTATTGAAGACAAATGAAGTATTTATATTGCAGTAGTGAGGCCGCTTGCGCATGTGGTTTGCTACCCCATGTGCACCTAGTAGTGTTAGCTTGTCGCTAGTGTCACTAGTGCGCGTTATCTTGCTCATCATCAGTAATTCGTATTTTAATTTCTCCTCTGCGTCCGTTCCCCTCCTAACGTGCTGCTGTGGCTCCCGCAGGCTCACGTCCACCGAGGCGATCCCGNGTCGGGAGTGAATAACCAGCACTAGATTTGCAGAGCGCAGATGCATCTCCTTAAAGTCTAAAAAAAAAATGGAGTGAAATTATTGAAGACAAATGAAGTGTTTATATTGCAGTAGTAAGGCAGCTTGTGTGTGGGGTTTGCTACCTCATTTGCAACTAGTAGTGTTAGCTTGTCGCTAGTGCATTGCTCATCATCAGTAATTCGTATTTTAATTTCTCCTCTGCGTCCGTTCCCCTCCTAACGTGCCGCTGTGGCTCCCGCAGGCTCACGTCCACCGAGGCGATCCCGAAGAGCCGCTTCCTGGCGCTGGGCTCCAAGTTCCGCTACAGCGGGCGCACGCAGGCGCAGACGAGGCAGGCGAGCGCCCTCATCGACCGGCCGGCGCCGCGCTTCGAGCGCTCGGCCAGCAAGAGGGCATCCCGGAGCCTCGACGGAGGTCAGTGCCCGTCCCCGTGCCCGTCCTGGGGGACCCGGCCCTTGCTTTGATCGGAGGCGAAAGCTGCATTAGCGAACCCTGAATTTTGACCACCTTCGAAGCATTTAACTGCTCTGTTATTACAAGTCAGTGTTTGCTTTGCTTAAAGAGGAAAGAACATGATTTCTTACAGAATTCAAGACGTAAAATGTTAATAGTAATGCTGCCAACAACTCCCTGGCAAGAATAGTTACGGCCGTAAGCGGGTGTTGCAGGCCAGTAGCAACGTTGGAGTTAGAAAGGTGATTCCTCATTGCTTCTCAACACAATTTTCTTTCAGCAAATTCAGAATTATCTCATTCTGGCATTTGGGTTTGTTTATTTAAAGTAGCTTTTAGAAGAATAATATTGTTTTCCTTGAGGGGACGGTTTTTGCTACTAATGCTTGAAACTTTTCCCATTTCAAACAGGCTGTTTAGGGGATGATTATGTCACAGTTTGTGACACAGCAGTTGGATGGGCCGGATTTCAAGGGGGCAGATAGGAGCCAGCTTTGCTCCCCTTGGTCTGCATCTAGGGAGCCAGCTTTGCTCCCCTTGGTCTGCATCTAGGGCTGCTCCTAAATTAGGATCCTAAAGTTAGGATTCTTTGCCCTTGGGCACCTGATGGAGCATGAACAGCATCACGCTGAGCCCTGATGTCACGCTGCGACCCTTGAGCTGGCTGTGCTCAGCCTGGGGCTGGGGCAATGGGGCCTGCGCGCATCCAGCCCCCCGAACCTGCAGCCTTGCTCCGTCGGCGCGGGGGTGGTTGTTAACATGTGCACAATTTCCCCAGCGAAACGTGCGACTCAAAAAGTTGAGTTCAGAGCCGTAGAGGAAGAGAAGCAGGAGGAGGTGGTGGTGGTTGAGGTTCCCGAGGCAAAACCCGTGGATGAGTCCCGAGAGAAGCCAGGTATAGCTGTGGTGGCTGCGACTCTCTGCAGCGCATTGCCTGTCCTTTCCCCACTGAGAGCCTTTACACGCTTGTTCTTGACACCTCTGGAAAGTTTCACCAAATCCGGCAGCTTCTTCTCTTTTGTTTCTCTGCGAGGAGAGTTTCATGCTTGGAGGACACACGGGCCGGGAGAGACAGAGACCAAATTTCTACATTGCCCCTCGCTAGACTGTAATTCTGCTGGGGACACGGGGGGACGACTGGGCTGTACTGGCCCTTCAGATCTGTCTCTGCATCAAATTTGGGTCTTCTAAAACTTTGAAGCTTAAAGGTTTTTTTTCCTGTCATCTTGACATTTCTTTTAAAGCTTCTGTAAGGCTGTATCTCAGGAACTGCTACCATTTCTTGCAGCCTTTTATGGGTTTTATTATAATTTGAGAAATGCTTCCCAGTGTGCTACGGGGAGCCTAGAATTCCCTTTGGACAGGTGCTATTTAATAAAGTCCTCTTTATGGAGGCGTGCGGATTTTCAAGAGCAGTCAGCAAACCGCAGCAGCTGTGTTGTCAAATACTTGTTTTCTCCCTCACTTAAGTGTCCAAGGGAGCATCAGAGCTGCAGGGGGTTCGTATGCCAGGGTGCCGCGTGCTGCTCCGCTTTCCCTCTCCATCCCGCTGGTTGTGCCGCGCTCTCCTCGCACCGCTGTTCGCTGCTCCGAGCTGCACCTCGTGCTTCCACAGAGCGTGCCGAATGCCTGGGACACCGTCCTGCCTTGAGCCCCTCCGGGCGAGTGCAGCTCTGGGAGCAAAAACCTGCAAAGATGGATGGTGGCCAAGGAGCGTCCAAGCCACTGGGATAGTTTGATGCACGCTCTAAACTTCTACGTACGAAGCTTGGTCACTCGAGGGCATCTAATCTAACCCCCCTGTGCAGCTCTCGGATGTTGCCCCAGAGAGGATCCTCTGCTCCCCGTCCCCTCGCGGCTGTCGCGTGTCCGTGCGGCGCCGGCGCCCCGTTAACGCGTGCAAACCTTCTTCTAGCCAAGCATGCTCTAGAAAGCTTCGAAATGAAGCCCATTGCAGAGGAGGAAGAGGACGAGGAGAAGGTAGAGGCGGTGTCGGTTCCCGTTGCCGAGCCGGCCTTGCTGGAGCCGTCAGGTACTCCCGCGGCGGCGCCTGGCGTTGCTGTGGCTTCCGCGGCCGCCCGCGGTGCTGCCGCCCGCTGCTGTGACCCCGCGCGGGGCTGACGAGCTCCAGGGCCGCGGCTGTTTGCGGTGGGGTTAGCTCTGGGCCCCGTGGGGCCACTAACGGCAGTGCTGTGCAGTGCCCGCTAACGCTCCTGCCCCCTCTCCAAGGTCTGTTCCCACGTGCTGCAGAACAGGGCCTAAAATGCGTCCGCTGCATCGGCCCCGAGTGCACAGCCCTTCCTGTGCCCACCTCCTTGCTTCCCGGGGGCACTTTGGGCCCAGAGATGCAATTTTCTGGGCCAGGGTGATGATGATGCATCCACACGTTGGAGCAGGTTCTGCCCTTATGTTTAAACCCAGGGCCGTGTTTCCAAATAGCTAAAAGTAGCTAGTCAAGAAAAAAGAACTAAAGTACCGCGGCTCTGGGCAGCACCTAATTGGTTACTGAGTGGAGAGGGGAAAGACTGGCAACTTCCAGCATTTCTCCTGCGTCTCTTGATGCTCTCAAGCGCTGCAAAAGAGGCAGAAGACCCCAAGGAGAGTTGGCCTTGCAGTTTGCTCGTGGCAGTGTTTCCTTTCCCACTTGGTTTTTGAGGTGGTGTTTTCATGTATTCGTAACCCTTTTAGCCAAACGTGCCCTTGGCAAAGTTGAGATAAGCCCCCTGGAAGACAAGGAGGTGGCAGAAGAGAAACCGATGGTGTTGAGAGGAGTGGAAGCGGTCCAGGAGGAACCAGGTATCGGAATGACTTCCCACAGCCGCGTGGCCGGCGTGTCCTCGTCCTGCTTCGTGCTGCTGTCCCACAGCCTCGCTGGGGCTGTCACCGCTCCTGTGGGTGAGCGGCCTCGACACGTGGGGCTGTTTCGTTTCCGAGAGGACGGCGAGACGCCTGGCCCGCAGGGCGGCCTGTTTCGTTGGAGGGTGGCAGATGCCATGGGAATGGTGGGGTTGATTTGGGGTCTTGCCATGGATTTTCAACCACTGCCAGTGTCTAGGAATTTGCGTTAGGAGTGACAGTTTCAGTCCTTCTTCTCTCCCCACCCCACCACAATCTTGCTCTGGCTTTTTCAGCCCTCAGTCCTGTATGTTTTATGTTTTTGACCATGCAGATACTTTATTCCGCACCAGTTTTATACACATGAGTGAGAGGCAGGTAGCTTTGAGAGAAGAGCAAAGCAGGAATGCTGAGGTTTTGCTTAAAGTAATGATTTTTTTAATGTCAGATCTTCTGTCCCTAGCTAGAGGGATGCTAGTAGCCCGGTAACACTAGTAACTGGGATAAGTAACACACTGGGACTCTTCCTCCATAAACCAGACGTATGTGACATGAAATTGTGCCAAAGAAGTTATTGCAAATGACTAGGGATAGTTTTAGTGCAATGGCCGCAGAAATCGAGAGGGAATCGAGTTCCCTCTGGAGAACTAAATGGCTTCTTGTGTCTGTGGATGGGCACCATGGGGTAGTTGGGACACCCAGGGTGAGCAGGAACGCAAGGGCTTCCCGCGGTGTTGGGACTGTCATCCTTGTGAGAGACAGTGTCGGGAGCGCCGTGTGCGTTCCTGCCTGCGCCTCGGCTCGGAGCTGCTGGTGTCCCCTCGCCGCTGCAGCTCCTACTGTGCCAGGACAGACCCATCTCGGAGAGAAGGTCTAAGTCTGCCTAGAAACACCCCCAGAGGCTGCCGTGGAGCTTTATGGAGAAACATGGGTGGATTTGTGGAGGGGAAGCAGTGAAAAGATTGAGGAGGAGAGGGAGGACCCAGCGCTGCTCTTCCGCCCTCTCCGGCCGAGGACCCCGCACAAGGCCGGCGCGGCCGCCGCTCTGCGGCCACCGCTCGCCGTTCCCGTGTCCAGGAGGCGGCAGCGCCCGGCAGCGCCGAACGGCCCAAGCTTGCTTTGTGGGGACCATGTCTGGGCTTTCGTTTTGTTTCATTTCCTTAAACCATAAGGGTAAAACCGATCTCTGCTTTCTGTGCTCCACTCAAGCCGCTTTGCTCAACATCTTGGTTTCTTTCCGCTCCCTTTTCCCTCCTCTCTCTCCCTCTCCGCCTTCCCCGGGTCTGGAGCCGCGGCGCGGGCCGTGCTCTGACCCCGCTGTCTCTCCGCAGCGGTGGCCACGGTGACACCCGAGCGCAGCCCGCGGCCCACGTCAGCCCCCGCCATCGCGCCGAGCGACGCGGCGCCCACCAGAGCCCCGGCCAGGGAGGCCCCCGGTGCCACCAGAGCCCACAAGGAGGGGACGAGGACGGAGACCAAGCGCCAGGACGGCCCCACGGAGAAGGCCCAGGCAGAGCCGGCCGAGGCGGCCCAGGTAGGGCCAAGCGGAGTGGGCGACTCCGGCTGGCAGCAGCAGCCGGTGCAAGCGTTTCCCTGCCCTGTCCCAGGGAAATCCCATCCCTGAGCCGCAGCCAGCGAGGAGGAGGTGTGGGCAAAGGCAGCGTCGCGGCGCTGCCATCGGTCCCAGCAACCACCTTAAAACCCNGCCCAGGTAAGGCCGAACGGAGCGGGTGGCCGGCGGCAGCAGCCGGTGCAAGCAGTTCCCTGCCCTGTCCCAGGGAAATCCCATCCCTGACCCGCAGCTGGCGAGGAGGAGGAGGAGGAGGAGCGGGTGAAGGCAGCGTCGCAGCGCTGCCGTCGGTCCCAGCAAACACCTTAAAACCCGTTAAAAACTCGGTGGGAATTACTGTCCCATTGGTGCCCATTGATGTACACGTAATGTTAAGCCAAAACAACATGCAAAATGCAAATTATTTTTTGTTTGCAAAAATTATTTGTTCCTACTACAGGAACATGCAAAATTATTTGTTCCTGCTACAGCCCCCTTCATATTCTCTGCATTTTTGCCGGTCTTTGGAGACCTCGGCAGGGTNCATCCCTGAGCCGCAGCCAGCGAGGAGGAGGTGTGGGCAAAGGCAGCGTCGCGGCGCTGCCATCGGTCCCAGCAACCACCTTAAAACCCGTTAAAAACTCGATGGGAATTACTGTCCCGTTGGCGCCCGTTGATGTACACGTAATGTTAAGCCAAAACAACATGCAAAATGCAAATTATTTTTTTGTTTGCAAAAATTATTTGCAAACTACAGGAACATGCAAAATTATTTGTTCCTGCTGCAGCCCCCTTCATATTCTCTGCATTTTTGCCGGGCTTTGGAGACCTCGGCAGGGTGCCCACCTCCAGAAACGGGGTCTGGAGTTTAGTGTCCCGGTGCTGCTGAAGCGACGCAGCTCTCTGGGCAGCTCCGAGCAGTCCTGGAACCTTTTTTCCCAAATACTTCTAAGGCAAATATTGTTTTTTCCTCCAAGTAGTTTTGGGGGATGATTGGCTGTCAATCCAAATGCACCCTCAGATGTAACCGGGTCACTTTGTTTAACACCAAACGATGCTTTTTACCATCATATTATTTGACAAATTCCATTTCCATAAGGTATAAAATGCTTCGATGGTCCCGGCTCTTTAGTTATGGAGCATTAAGCTTAATTTTAATTTAAATTCAATTAAGCTTAATTTTAATTAAGCTTTAATTTTAATTAAGCTTAATAAGCTAGGTCTCATCTTGGTGACGACGTACAAACATGACATTTTGGGGGTTTGGAGAACTTTGGGGTTAATTTGACCACGTTGCCTTGGATGATGGTTCCATTGCGTGATCTGGCTGCAGTGAGATGGGAAAACACCAGCCCAGAAAGCCGACGCGAGCCCCAGGGAGCCCTGCGGCCGCCCTGGCGCGTGTCCGGGCCGGAGGGATCATGCAAAGTGCCCTGGAGCTAACGGGCTGCAAGCGGGAACCGTGCTGGAGCTACCCCGGTGCATGCGGCTGCAGGCTGCATGCTACAGGCTGCATGTTGCAACTGGGAGACTTTTTGCACGTTCACCCTGCACTTCAAAAGCAACTCGATGCAGCTGCGTTTGAAACTAAGGTGTCTCTTGAAAGCCGGTCTACTAACAAGAAATGTTTTTACCGCTTTATTTCTCGAATGTAGGTGGGGAAAACGCACACTGAGGTCACCGTACCCACCGCGGATGGTGACCGGCCCCAGGTTTGTGCTGCTAATTCAGTTAGGCTGCTCATGTCTGTTTTTTTTTTTTAAGGTAATACAATGAGGTTCAGCATAATTAAATGAACCAACATTTTTCTTTTTTTCTATCACTGCCAAACAGCAGCAGCCTGCAGAGAAAGAGGAAGAACTGATAAGAATGAGGAAGGTTAGACACTTCACCCTCTCACCAAACCAATTTTTCATATCATCCATGCACAACCCTTTTAAACAGACAGTGCTCCCCTCTCTTCCTGTGCTTTGGGCTGGGCGCTTGGTTATTCTTTTGAATCCACGGGTGCCAATAATTTACTTTCAAAGTGAGCAGCTTTGTGTCCCTTAGCTAGAACATCATCCATCATGTTGGGTGGTATGGAGAAACAGGCTCGGTTTGATGCATAAAATTCATCTTTGCTGCTCTGTAACAAATATAGCTGCAAACCAAAGAAAAAAAATATAATGTGCAATTGAGCAAATGCAAAAAAAAAAGAAAAAAAGAAAAAAATCCCAAATTAAGATTTTTAATGTTGATCGATTATTAGGAGAGATCCAAAATACTTCCTAAAGCACCGGAGGCGCTGATGCAGCTGGACGCGCTGCATGCTCGCAGGGACATAAAGCTGCTGCTTTGGGCAGGGCTTCTGGAGAAACCCGGCGCAATTCCTGCTGCGGGGAGCAGAGGAGGCTGCAGAAAGGGAAAAAAATAATAAAAAAATAAAGCCGGTGAAGGGCTGGGAACTGTCTCTTTAAAGGCCTCATTGCATCTCCCGTGTCCCATGCCGGTGGTGCCTCGGTGCCGGTGTTCTTGTGGCTCCGTGGCCCGTCCCACGTCGGCCCAGTGCTGCGCTCCAAACATTGCGATGACTTTTTTATTTGCCAATTTGTGAATTCCCGCAAGAACAACGTTTTAATTTTTTGTGCTTCTCTTCTTTCTTTTTTTTCCTTTTTTGTTGTTTTTGTTCCCCCCTTTCTTTCATTTTCACAGAAAAGATCAAAGAGGCTAGATGGTGAAAACATTTATATCAGGCATAGCAATTTAATGTTGGAGGTTTGTATGAACTCGACGCTTTTTTCAGTTGCGTTTGCCTAGACCTTCTGCATTCTCTGCTGAACTTTTTCTTCCTCTTCTGCTGCTGCCTTTGGTTTGCATGCTCTTGCATGACGGAATTTTTTTTTTATTAATTTAATACGCTTTTGCATGCTGGCAGTAAACATGCCAATCCGCAGGCATTCTTCCTTCTACCTCTTTTGATTTTCATTCTCTCATACTGACCTAAAATATACGATTGGCAGAGCCGTGTGCTCAGCCCGGTCTGTCCTGGGGCTCTTGGGCAGCAAGTTACCCCCTCAAAATGTCCGAGCCTCATTTAAACCTTGTCCTTTGTTTGAAATGTGTGAATTTTGTCAGCAAAGCAACAGAAAATGTAGCTTCTAAAATACAGAAACGAGACTGAGCTGCGGGTGGAGGCATCAGGCTGGCAGCAGAGGAGCAGCCAAGGGGCGACCTGGTCCCATGAGCCCTGGGCGTTGTCCCAGGACAGACCGAGCCAATCCTATATTGCACCCTGTGTGCCCAGGACGTTTGCGCCTTCGGATACTCGTGTCCCGTGTCCCATGGTGTCCGTGGGAAGCTGCAGCCGGCAGGGCTTCCCTGTGGGCGTCGCGCGAGGGTGAAGGGCACTAACGAACCTGATGCCTTCTAACTGGGGTTTTAAAGGTTTTGCAGCTTTGGGGGGTTTGGGCCCGATGCCGTTTTTGAGCACCCCCATCCCCGCTCGCCAGCAGGAACCCGGCCGGGAGGACGGCCCCGGCACTTTCTATAGGCCGCCCGTGGCTCCAAAGGCTGTTCCGGCCGCGTGGCACCAGCGCGGGTGCTTCTGTTGCAGGTGCTACCACCCCGGCTGCCGCTGCCCGGTGTGCGCAGCCCGGAGCCCCTTGGAGCTGCCGCCTTTCCCTCTTCCGCCCTGGGTGACCTGCGCTCCATAGACTTTCCCAAAAGGCCAAACCTAGGGAGAAGCGCAGTGCTTGGAGCTTCGCTCCTGCTTCCGTAACCCCCTCGCGGCTTTGGCCCCTCTGCCGCCCTCCAGGCTGGACCCTGCTGTGCTGCACGGGCAGACCTGGTGCCGTCCTCCCTCCTCTGGAGCTGGAGCAGCTGCAGGGCCCTTGACCTGCGTTCCCCGGGGCGTCCTCGGCGCTCCGTTCTGTGCTTTTTCCCTCTAACTCGCGGGCACTTGCCTTGTGCGTTCATCTGGGACCCCCGCCAGGACTGTTTTTCCCCACAACTGTGCCAAAAAGAGCAAAAATGGTTCGGGAGGCACGTGGCCGTGTGCGCCGGAGGCTGCAGGGCTGCCTGAGCTGCGGGATCCCGGGCACTGGGACGTCCTTCGGGGAGCCGTTCGCTTCCAAAAACCAAAAGCAACGTGGCCCGCGTGCCCGCACGCCCACCCGCCTGCAGGCTGCACAGCGGCTAAAACCACAAGGAGGGAGATTTGGCTGTGCTGCTTCTAGTCACTCTGCTGGGGGAGGCTCCCTTCTCCTCGGTGCTGTCCAAAAAAGCCGTGTTTGGCTTCAGCCTCTTTCGCGCAGAGCTTGTTCCAAACAAAACCCCGGGTCGCTTGCGAGGGAAGGGCTATTTTTAAATGATTCAGTTGAACGGGGCTGGCTTGCCTTGAAGCCGGAACGGGGCTGGCTTGCCTTGAAGCCGTTGCATTTAGATAGAGGGGGATCAAAAATAAATCCGAATAAAATGACAGAGAATAGGAATGAAGAGAATGAGTAAAATGGAGAGAAAGCTTCCTAAGCGTTAGTGTAATTTATGGATCTCCCTTGGATATTCAGGTGTGCAGAGGGGAGGGAAAAGCAAAACCCCCATCTTAAAAGCTCAAAATCCGCCCCCAACACCGTAGCCTTGGAAATAGCACGGGAAGTAGCACGGGAAGTCCTCCCCAGGACAAACCCTGGAGGTTTCCGTCGTCTCCCTGGTGCAGCCTGTGCCCGGAGCGGGCACCATGGGATGGGATGGGGATGGGGATAGCGGAAGGGAGCCAGCGGCTCTGCTGCCCGGCCCGCGCCCCTGCCTTCACCCCCCTCTCCTTTGGTGCCAGGACCTGGACAAGCCGCAGGAGGAGATCAAGAAGCACCATGCCAACATCAGCGAGCTCAAGAAGAACTTCATGGAGTCCGTCCCCGAGCCGCGGCCGAGCGAGTGGGACAAGCGCTTGTCGGCGCACTCGCCCTTCCGCACCCTCAACGGGCAGATTCCCGGCGGAGTGGATGGAGTGAGTACCCCGGCGGCGCGACTCGGCCGTACACCTCTTAGGCTCTGGTTCGGGCTATGCGCAACGTGATTTTAAGCAAATTCAGTGGTCTGCAAAAGTATCAACGCTTTACTGCTGGTTTGACAAAATACGGGAGGGGGGAATGTTTTCGAGTCGTTTTCCATGTGGTTTTGATGCCGTCATTGAATTAACTCTTGCATTAGGACCTGCTAGTACTTATGTGGCTACGTTAGGCTTGTTTGCATTCAATGGAAACCTGTTCACAAGAGCATTCCCCATCCCGCTGCTAATTCCCTAAGAAGGATAGTAGCGAGGAGCCCTGGTAATCAGTCCCTTAAACAGCAAACGTGATTTTCCTTGCAGCTGGGCAATGGAATCCTGGCTGCATGGAAGACAGGGCAAAATCTCCCCTGACTTAACCCCAGCTTCTCCCCTTCCTGCCCACAGCTCTGCAGATAAAGTTGCTTTGAGCCTCAAACCAGTGCAAGGGTGGTGCTTTGTAAATGGAATTAATCTTGCTGTGGATGGAGAGTTCCCCCAATGGACACGAGGCCTCTGGTGCTCAAGTTTCCTCCTGGATGGACGTCGCCGCTTGGCTGCTGAGTCTTAGCGTGACTTTTGCAGGGATTTGCGGAGCAGGAAGCGGCGGGAGCGCCCGGCCCGCCGCGGCCTGTGCCGGGATGTGCAGGTGGAGCCGGCAGGGCTCCCGGTGCAACCGCTCCGGCCCCTGCACGGGCACCCTGGGATGGCTCCTCATGCCCAGTGAGGCTGCCCCGCCGTCAGCCCCGTCGGCATTTCTGGAAGTTCCCGAGAGCTCTTGGTGGGGCCTCTGAAACGCTCTTGCTCCAAGGCAGAGGTTGACATGTTCTGCCGTGAACTTCCAGAAATCTATCTTGAGCTCGTAACAAGGAAAACCCCTCCGGGAGGGAGGGTTGGCTTCACCTGCACATTGGTTTGAACTGCCTCAGGATGGCAGAGAGGGTCCTGTGTCTACAGGTGGTATCTGAAGGCCGTGGTAGTGACAAAAGCCCCCTTCACTCAGGGCTGCGTTTCTGCTGTTCTTCTCTATTTTGTTGCAAGAAAACTGACCCTAACACGCTTTGTGTGTCCAGGTCAAGACAGTCACTGTCCTATCTTCCGAGAGACAGGTTGGTGGGCTAGAGGTAAAGCTGCTGCTCTGACTGTGCTTCTGGACCAGGGTCTTGCTATTGCGATGGCACCGAGCAAAAACTCGACAGCAGCTGCTGGATGACCTTTTTCTTTTGGCTACATTAAGTAGTTCCATAGCGCACAGCCTCCAGCCCTAACACCTACCTTTGGACTCTGGGCACTGCTGCAGCTTTTGCAGCTTGCAATTTGCTTATTTTCAGTGCATGGCCGGTTCGAAAAAGCTGCATGCGAGATGTAACCGTGTATTCGGAGAGAAAAGCCATTATGAAAGTTTAACTGTACCCTGTTCTTTTTATGTCGTCTTTCTTTCCGTTTTTGTTTTGCTGATCATGTTACTCTTGCATCTTGTATTTTCTTTTGCTGCCCAGTCTCCCAGCTATTTTCTCCCTGATACTCATCACTTGGGGGTGTGCAAAGAACCCGTCGCAAAGTACCGCCCGGATCAGAGGAGATTAGCTCAGCTGCGGGAGCTCAGGGCCAAGTTCTTCCTTTCATAGGTCGGGCTGACCTTGCCCCCGCCTGGCAAAACGGAGACCAGGGCACGTCCTGCCTGGGCTGCAGCATTGCCCAAATCTTCCTCTTCCTTCAGGGAAGGTGCGGAAGGCCCTGCATGATCCTGTGTGATGTTTTATCTTGTTCTGGTTTGTACCTTCTTCAGACTCCAGACACAAACGTGCTGTCCTATGAAGCCAACTTCAGGTTTCTAACACTGATACTCACATCAGGCCTCTTCTACACTCTGGATTTCTAAGGTGTCACACAGTTTTTTTGCTCGTTAAAGTGGAGTTTTGAAAACAACAGAAATTTTGATACTATCACCAGGACTTTACAAACCAGTTTTGTATCTGCACTGCAGCCTAGATGTTAAAAGTTATTTAACAAGCCCTGTTTTTTAAGGGCAGGAGGGAATGGGAAGTTGTCACAGACCACGTTTTGTACTATGCCGTTTCTGTTTGTAGTACGGCAAAATTAACTTTTCTCAACCATTCCAACTGCAAAACACAGTATTGGTTCTAAACACTCGGTTTTCTTGGAAGGCAGTTGCAAAACACACGTGATCATGACGCAGAAATTCCTCAGCCCTCTAGAGAGGAGAGAGCCCTATTTTGTAGCTCAGACAGCGATGCCATTTCAGCTGCCAGAGCTTTGGTTCTTGAGAGCAGCTTATGACTAAATTGAGAGCAAAACTGTCCTATCCCTTTGCACACCTCCAAGTATCATTTTGGGCACTTTCCATCTGTCATTTTTGTTCATCTCTCTCTGTCTTTCTTGATCTTCTACCACGAAAGCAGACACAGGAACGTCCTCTGTTAGTACAGGATGAAGACAAACTAAAAAAGCAGGAGATACCTACTGAGAGAGCCTTTGCCCGGCCAGCAGACGAAGAAATTCTGCCAAAGGTTTCTATTCCAATTCCTGAAGAGCAGAAATCGCTCAAAAAGTGTCAGCTGTACTCTAGTGTTTTTCCGTCTCCGCGTATTCCCTTTATGATGTCCTTCCTGGTGATCGTAGCACTGACTGTTTGGTGGCTGCTCTTTCTCTGAGTGGGAACAGGGTCCTATGGAAACCTCAAGACCGAATCTCCGAAATCTCGACCGTAGCCTCTGCTGCATCCTCCTCGTGCTGGGTTCTGCTCCGTTTTCCCGGGGACTAGAGTGTGGATCTCGCTGTTTTCCGTTGCGTGGCAGCCGTCGGGGCCTGGCAGGAGTGGTAATGGATTGCCGGATCCCTATGGCAGTTTCCTTAGTGCTCTGTAAGCCAAAATGAGTTGCATAAACCACGTTACTGATTGCAAAGGCTTCGGCTGCTGGGGCTGCGTGGGGGAGATCTTTGGTCCTGCAGCTTCGCCCAGCCATCGCTGAAGACTGGCTAAGCTCGGCCTTGGGAAGGTCAGCTCTGCACAAGCAGAATGGCAGGGTGACCCAAAAGCCAGCTGAGGCTTTACAGCAATGCACCAGGTCCGATCCATAACCACTCCTTCCTCAGGACACCAGGACTGGCATTTAAAGAAAACGTCTTCATTATCTATACTGCTGTTAACGCTAACTATAGATAGGGATAGGTAGCTTTTGCAACGCAGCAGCTTCCCATGCGCCCCCCAGTCCTCGTTTTGATAAGAAATTATGTCCTGTTGCGGGAGAAAATCCACTGCATGCAGATATTTATTCTGGGCGCGCGCAGCCTGCGCAGCGCTGACCACGAGCACTGGCGAGCGCTGCTCTGGGTTCTCCGAGCCGGCGTCGGAGTCGCTCGGAAGCGCGAAGTTTTGCGAGCCGGGGGGACGTGGGGCTTTGTGTCTAAGAGGTTCCTTTTTTGTATATAAAATTTTGGGACGTTTCTCTTTGGCTAGTAATACGCATGCTGTTGCTTTCTCCAGAGGATTGGGATAGAAACAATTCCCTTGGGGAACAGCCACTGGTGCCAGCGTAATTGGCAGCTGCTCCCCCAACATAGAAGAGAAAGGAACTTGAATCCCCCTTGATTCCAGGGACTCAAGCGTGTGAATATATAGAAATGTACATGTTCCTACTCGCTTATAGTTATGTATCCGTGTGAGCAGCGTTACTTTAGGAAACTAGAATAATAGGAATGCTGGAAAAGACGCAAGACAAAACCAGTGCTGAGCTTGGGTGCGCCGTCCCACAGGGAAGACGACGGGGAGTCAGGGTGCACTTGGGCTGCGTCTATCACTCTCTTTGTCCCGAATGAGGCCCTCGAGGTGCTGGCTCAGATATGTAGGTTCTTAGTGGAGCACCTTGCTTGAGTCCACAGGAGCCTTTCGGATTTGCCCACTTGCCCTGCTTAGTTCACCCGTTTGTGCCTTTAGGACTTTGGTTTGGTGCGAGTGCCGATTTCCATGGACAGATATTCTTCCCTTGGGAATACACTGCCTTTAACACACAGTCTTCCTCCTGCAGCTGTGGAGACCATGAAAGCTGCTGGGTTATGGGGCGCCAGCAGCGTCCGGCTGCCTTGACGTCCCCAGGAGGGACATTGGCGGTGCCACCTGTGCGCATGAGACTTGCTGGGAACACGAACCCACTGACTTCCAAATTAGAATGGTCTCTCTCTCTCTCTCTCTCTCTCTCTTTCTTTTTTTTTTCTTAATTTATTTAAATCTTGGAATAAGACTGGTTATCGTCAGCCAACAAACTTCTGAACTTTCCATTCTGAGAATGCTCAGGACCATTTTGGGGCTTTGCATACCCATCGCACCAAAGGGTGTGAAGAAAGGGAACAAACTTCTCCGTGTCTTGATGAGTTTGTCTATGTCCAGGAAGGTGGATGGGATCCGTCCTGACCCGCACAGAGGCTCCAGTTCCTCGGGAAGGGAGGGATCTCCAGAGGCGCCTTCCGAGCTGACGTGCTGGAGCCGGCGGTGCTGGGGTCCCTCTGCCACGCTCCAGCCGCTGTGTCCTGCTCTCCTCCTCTTTCCTTGCCCTGTGGCCGTGGGGACTGGGCTCCTTTGGGGCAGTTTGTGCCTCAGTCATGGTTTTGCCGGGATGGCTGCTTCCCGCTTTCCCGGCTCTCGCTTGATGCCGTTTGCTTGATGCGGAACAGAGGGCGAGTTGCCAGGGTTGCTGGCGTCGCGCAGGGCTGGGGTTAGTCCGCTGTAGCCCGGCTTACGGGCAGAGGTCTCGGGGTTTTCACAACCTGACGAGTCCACTCTGCTCCCTACTTCTTCCTCAGGAACAAACTTGCTGCCAAGGGCAGACCAAGCTGCTGGCTCCTAGGCTGGCACCGCTGCCAGCTCCTACCTGCCGTGGGGCCAGCGCGCCTCTCCCGTCTGTGCCGGGATAGCTCCAACCTGCGGCGCCAACGGCAAGCGCTGAGGATCTCGCCATCCCTCCCAAGGGGAAGCTGGAGATGTCTGCAGCTATAACCCCATCCGGGAGCTTATGCTCCTGACTGAGTTTCATGAGTTTATGGGTTTCCATGAGAAATCCTGAGCGTTCAGCGCTGCAGAAAATGGTATTTCAGTGATTCGGAGGTGTCTGCGATTCAGTTCCTTGAAGGCTGCAACCATCCCGGTGGTGGTTAGACTTTAACGGTGTTTTGCAAATAACCTGTGCTGCGGCAAGGCTCGCATGTGCGCTTGGTTTGAAGGAGGGTCTTCCCCAGGGTCTCCCCAGCTCCATGCAGGTTGGTGCCTGACTATGCACTTCCTATTTGGAATCTTCCCCTGCCGACATCCGCTTCTCCGGTTCCCCTGTAATGCAGAACGGCTTCCTGGGCTTTGCTGCTCTGAGGAAAGGTGGCCGTGAGCATTTTGACGCTGCAACCGCAGTGATTTCTTGAAGGTCAGACTGAACTCCGGGTTGCGCTGGCTGTTGGGGTCTCTCCGTGCTGGTAGCTGGTGATACCAGGCAATAGGTGCTGGCGTGAGTGAGCCTGGGGGTTACTGCTGGGAGTGGGCAGAGACGTCTGCACCCGCGCGGCCTCATCCCGTGAACGGAGGGAGCTGAGGCCTCTCGAGCAGGGTAGTGACAGCAGCCCTCGAGGCGCAGGGACGCTTTGCAGCACAGCTCCGAGGCTGCTGCTACTCCGTGCAGAGGCTCCGTGCTCTGCATCCTGGTTCCACTGGCACGGGAGGGGCAGGCAGCCGCCGTTTCTCCCCGGTTTGCCTTTTTGTTGGTTTATAAAGCTGGAGGAAGAGCTAGCAGGCTTTGGGGAAAGGCTTTCTGAGACGCCTAGGTTTGTGCTCGTGGTCTTCTGGCAGTGCTACACAGTCTCATCGGACTAAAAAATATTTTTTTTTTTTTTTTTTTTTACCTAAAATGCTCTCTTTTGGAACACTTTTTTTGGTTTTGTATTTTTTCTCAGATTTTTCTTTGTAAATATGTACACTTACCATTAATAAATGTTATTGCAACTCAGATTCTACTGCTCCCGCTTATTAACAATGCCCAAAGCCCTCTAACTGTCCGGGAGCAGGAGCGCTGCCGGGGCCACGTCGTGCCGTGTGCTGCCTCCTGCTCCCGCCGCCACCAGCCGCAGGGACGTCCAAGGCCGTGCATGGAGTCCGTCCTAACGCTCCTACGTGAACCCACTGGTTTTATCCCAGCTTTCTGGGAGATTTTTCGCTTTTCTGCCCGTCGTTTGACCCTTGACTGCCGGGTGGCGCTGGGTGAAGCTGCCCACGGCTGTCCCCGTGCGTGAGGATCCCTCCGAGACGCAGCGGAGCAGCCCTGGCACGCCGCCTCCACAGCGCTGAGCCCCGCGGCCGGGCATGCACCGGGTCCGGGTGTGCGGTGCCAAGGGCAGCTCTTTCCAATGGGAGGAATCCCCAGTCTAAACACCCTGCTCCGTGCCCTGCAGCCGAAGGGACCCGGCAAGTTCTTAGCTTTTCAACTTCTATCTTTAAGGCAAAGCAGCTCAATATGGGTAGCAGCTCTGGGGTTGTCTGTGGGTACCTGTTTTCTGCTTTGTCCTACCTTCCACTCGAGGCAGCTGAGACGGGAGCGCTCGCCGGGCGCTCGGGAGCCCTTGCTGGTGAGTGTGCTGCAATGTCACCCCGGGCACCCGCAGGGTCCCGCCGGGCCCTGGGGATAACCTAATAACGGGCAGCGCCTGTGGCCCTGCCTGCAAACCTGCCTTTATACAAAGACACTTAAAAAAAGGCAAAGGCCCTGTCGCTGTCTACCACCAGGTGCGCAGTCCTGTTATTAATTTATCCCTGTTTTAACCTCGTGGCACTTCTCGCTGTCAACCCGTGCTGCATGCGCCGCGTGGGCTCCCTGCGCCCCGGCCCCGGGGCAGGAACGCTTTGGCACTGGCAAATTAAAAAGAAGATCTTGATAAGATCAGAACTTGTAACACACATCCAAATTCTTTATATATATATATATATATGTATATATTCTTGCATAAAAAGATGATCTCTTCTAGCCCAGATGCAGAGGAGGTTTTGAAATACAGGAAGAAACACTGTTGTAGTATAAAAAAAATAGGTACAGATAGCTAATTATTACAAATAGATAATTATAGAGAGAAAGCAATAGCTCGTAATCAGTCTGACTTCTTAAGGGTGGAGTAGGTGGCAGGACAAAAAGTGCCCCTGCTCGGTTGATCTTATCAGGATTTCATTCTGTCTCTGCAGTTTGCACGTGTGTTGCCTCACTCCACTCTGCTGAAAGCCGGCACTCGCACAGCACAGACTGTCCGTCAGCTTTTCTGTTCCTTTGCGCTTTCAGCATGCAAGATGCTTCCAAAATGCATTTTTTTTTCTTTTTCTGTATGTGAGAGGCAGCTGGCAAGTTATTTTTTACTGTACACAAATGTGTGTCTCCTAAATAGATCTCTGTTTGTGTAGTGGCTTAATCTACTTTGTTTTATCTGTGGATTTCATTCTCCCTCCCGGGCAGGGCAATGCCACAGCTGGCACGTAAGGAAATCCCGCTCCCAAAGCACTTTCCATTAAAGTGCAGAAGATACCCCGCTTCTTCCCCAAATCCCATGATTAATTTGCAAGCTTTGACATACATAATTAAGGAGAGCTCGGTGTATCGACAGCGTCCCGATCCGGGCTTTAAAGCTAGATTAAGCCATGGGCGCTGGCAGCTGATGGCCTCGGTACGTACTCAGTTTGGTGAAGCGCCGCGGTGGAGTCTCTTGCTTCAGATATATGCATGTTTTGCAGGAGCACAAGGAAGTGGTTTGCAGTCGGAATAACGTCTCCGTATGTCTGCGCTCCGCCCGATCCCGGGGCAAATTAATGCCCCTTCTCTTGAGTTGCACGCATTTTCCTGCAGCAATCACGCATTTTCCTGCAGCAATATCCAGAGAATTTAAGAATAGGAATCTTGTGGGTAATGCGGCCGTGGCATCTCGAAGTTGGGAATTGGACACGACCTGGGAGAAGGGGTGGGAGTTTCGTGCTGGCAGCGTCCCCAGGCTCCCCAGCCCAGCCCGGCTCCCTTCTTCATCAAGAGGGAAGCACAGGTTCTTTCAGATGCCCCACGTTTGGTGGCTCCTTTTAATGTAGGAGCCTCTTGGTAATTGCATCGCTGGATTTTGATGCCGAGCTCGTGCATGTTCTCACAACAACTGCAGCTTTGCCATTGCAACCTTTTACAGAGCTGGCTTTGGTACCCGGAGCTGGCTGCAGGAAGCAAGGTCTGTAGATGGGCAGCCCGCTGCTGGGCCAGGGGCTCCTCGCGCCGCAGGACCGTGGCCTGGTCCCCTGTATGTCCACATGCCGCAAGGCCCCGGGCAGCACGTCTGCAGGGTTCAGCGGCAGCCCTCGTGCACGGTGTTGGAGTCGGGTTTTGTTGCACGCTGCATCCCGCATGTGCCCGCGTGTCCCCGCTCGCTGCACTGGAATTCCCGCTGGGCCTCCAAAGTGGGCACACGCGGCCGCTCGTCGCTGCAGGGTCTCGTGCTGTTGTTGACCCCCGAGCCCGTCTGCCCCGGGGTTCCGGCATGGCGCGAGGCTGCGCTCGCCAGACCAGGGACACGTGTCCAGGCTGCAGCGTGCGAGTCCCGCGCTCTGGCCGGGGTCACCGGCGCTGGGATGTGTCCTGTGGACCAGGGCTGTTTTGTCTTGATGCTTCATGACCTCCTGCTCCCCCTAACTCCTCTCTCTCTCTTTCTCTCTCTCTCTCTCTGGCCTTTGTGTATTCATTTCTTTTTAGAGTATGAGTGACTTTCTCTGCAGAGAGGAGGTGCCGGAGAGGAGCAGTGCGGCCCCTGCCCTTGAACGGGAGGGCGCGAGGCGGGCGGGAGCTTTCGGTGACACCCAGATGTCACCTGCCCCCGAGCCTGCTCCGAGCCAACACTTTGGCGCATCCTCCATATGCAGCGAGCAGGAGGAGCAGGAGGAGGCGGCGGCAGCTGCTTCCAGCCTCCCCGGGAGCGCGGGGCAGCCGGGCCGGGAGCTGGTGGGTGACACCACTGCGGAAAAGCCAGCGGAGCCGGAGCCTCCGGCCGCGCAGGCCCCTGGCTCCCAGCCCACTCCTGCGCTCGTTCGCTGCTTCCAGGTAGAAGCGCCCGGCCCGCGCGCCCCCGCACCCCGGCTTGGCTTCGGAGCAGCCGGTCGTTCCGCTTGCNGCATCCTCCGTGTGCAGCGAGCAGGAGGAGCAGGAGGAGCAGGAGCCGGAGGAGGCGGCGGCGGCTGCTTCCAGCCTCCCCGGGAGCGCGGGGCAGCCGGGCCGGGAGCTGGTGGGTGACACCACTGCGGAAAAGCCAGCGGAGCCGGAGCCTCTGACCGCGCAGGCCCCTGGCTCCCAGCCCACTCCTGCGCTCGTTCGCTGCTTCCAGGTAGAAGCGCCCGGCCCGCGCGCCCCCGCACCCCGACTTGGCTTCGGAGCAGCCGGTCGTTCCGCTTGCTTCGATTTCCCCGGATCTTAATGCTTACGGGCACATCGCTGTCTCCCTACCCTGCTAATCCCCCGCTCGGTGGCATCTGCCGGGTTTTGGGGAAGGTGAGCAGAAATGGAGCAATCTGGGAGAGCCTTGTGGGTCTGACCTAACTCCGTCTTCTGGATGATTTGCCAGGTGGTGGAACCGCTGATTGGTTTTTGCTTCCCCCTCCGTGATTCTCCTCCGAGATGTTTCCGTTTCTGACATTGGTTTAATAAAAGTTCAAGGCTGAGGATTTGGTGAGGGTTTTCTCACGTGGATGGAGGGGCTGCACTTGTAGTTGGGAAAAAGCTTCTCCCGGCTGCAGTTAGCTCTGTTTATCCTGGTAGTCCTGCTGCACCAGGAACACAGGTCACCCGCTGGCAGCTTTCAACAAGCTTCTAGCAATCAGCAAGTTAACGGTGAGCGGGGACAGTTTCCTCGGGGTGTTCTGGCACAGCATCCAAGCCCTGGGCGCTTTTGCTGCTCTGCCTTCAGGCCACGGTGTTCAGGAAGATCTAGAGGATTTCTCTGCCGTTCCTTAATCCCGTGCTGGATCTTTGACCCCGCTTAAATGCTAGGAGCGCCGGCTGCCCCGGCCTCCCCCTTGGTGCTTTTATCAGATCAGTGTCAGATCACCGTGGGACTGGGGCTGCTTGGGGACTTACTGAGATATTTTTCTTTGCAAACCCGTTCCCAGCCGCCGCTGGTGAAGACCCAGACAGTCACCATCTCGGATGTGCCCAACGCTGTGAAAAGTGAAATCCCCACGAAGGAAGTGCCCATCGTTCACACGGAGACCAAGACCATCACCTATGAAGCCGCTCAGGTAATATGTGTTACGTTGTCCCGGACCTGCCTTAAGCTTGGCCAAACGCAAGTGCATTTTGGGTTCTAAACCTTCAGGAGGAGACAGCGGTGCCAGCTGGCCCCATCTGCCTTTTTCGAAGCTTCCAAGTTGCAGCACAAACATTAACAAATGCTGGGGATGGGATTTGCAGGTGCAGCTGGTATTTTTAGAACAGCAGCGTTTTTAATATCCCCGAAGCACAACTGCTTTTGCAGGGTGTGTGCAAACAGGATTTACATGTGGCCACTGGTAGCTTTGAGGTATGGATTCGACTGTGCAGCGTTGACCTGGCTTGCAACTATAAATTAAAATGTTATAGTGGAGCAATGCTGGCATGTCCAGGTAAGCCTTCATTGCTGAGGTTAAAACTAATCTTTGATCTAGAATGAGGTTTTCTTTACATATTGGAGAATTTGCATAAAGCAGGGCTGGAAAGCAGGGTTCCACTCGAGCCGGATGCAAGCCTTGCGTGGCTCCCTGGAGGATCCAACTTGCTCGGGATGCTGACGGGAGCAGCCCTCTTCGGAATGGGGTCCCCGACTGTGCTCTTGCTGCACTCAAAAGCTTCCCGACCGGAACCCAGAGAAGGACCTGGCACCGGTGACGCTGCCCTGCTCCCGTCCGTGCACGGGGATTGAGGGCTCTGTTCTCTCTCACGCAGACGGATGGTGGCAACGGAGACCTGGATCCCGGCATCCTGCTGACCGCTCAGACCATCACCTCGGAAACCACGAGCAGCACCACGACCACGCAGATCACCAAGGTGCAGGGCGGCGCTCGGCTGCGTGCAGGGACGCTGCGATGACCCTTTCCCCTTCTGCTTCTTAACCTTTTTTGACTATTCTGAAGCGAATTCCAAGGTGTCCCTTGGACATCCCCCTTGCTGCAGCTTCATCTTGGCCTAGCACAGGGTCTGGGGCCTGTTCCCAAACAGTTGTTTTAATTCGAAAGAGAAATCCAAGGTTGCATGTGAACTGGAAGGGTAATTTAGTTCAGGATTGGAACATAGTCTTTAGTTCTCTAATTGTTGCCCATCAAGGTGGAGTAATTAGCAAACATGGTTTGCTCTCAAAATGACTCCCCTGCGTGCACGAAATGGCCTGGGCGGGGTGGAGGTCCAGCTGAGCAATAGAAGAAAGCTGAAATCCCATAACCTTCGAAATAATGTAGTTTGTAATGGAAATAAAGCCGGAAGGGCCAGGGTTTTCCCATGTTGAATTAAGACCAACATCGCTTTCCCCTTCACACCAGACCGTGAAAGGAGGCATTTCGGAGACACGGATCGAGAAGCGGATTGTCATCACGGGGGATGCAGATGTTGACCACGACCAGGTGAGCGCTTGGGTCTGTCCCAGGAACTGGGTAGCACCTCGACCAAGATGTGATCGGAAAACGGCTTGGGGAAGCTCTGCTGAGCTGGGAGGAGAACCTTGTGCTTCTGTGGGAAACAGGATTCTGTTCCCTGATAATACTTCATCTGCAGGTGGTGATCAGCCTCATGCAGGTTTATGTCTAAAAGAAGCAGCTGGCTTTCCCGGGGACGGGGTGGTTGCATTGGTTACATATTACTAATTTTCTCTGACTTTTCAATCTGCGTGTGCATAATGGATTTCGGTAGTAAATTCCCTTTTCACAGTGTGCAGCTGTATAGCTGGGCCAGGGTAGCTTAATTCTCTCTTGACACTAGTATTAGCAACAAAGTCTGGATTCCAGAATTGGCTTGGACAAATCCAATTTTTGAAAAATATGCAAAAAAAAGATGTAAAAGTATTTCTTGACATCTGGATGACCCGCAATTAACTGTGAAGCAGCGTTGCTGCACTATCGTGCCAGAAATCATTTCCTACCACTCAGCACAGCCAGTATTTAGCAGGAGGGCAGAAAGGAGGGCCCTGCAGCAAGTCCCATGGCTTTTATGTGAAAACCTTTCCGATGAGTCAGCTCCTCTGACCTCTGCCTTGTGTGCTGAAAGGGGTGGTTTTGTCATTGGAGAATCCTACTTCGAATTTCATTTTAGTTGCGGCAATCATGTGCCTGGGGTTTATTTGTGGGAGAAGAACTGCCTTATTAATTCTGATGGAGAATGTCTGAGAAGACATTTGGAATGTGCTTGCCGCACTGGCTGGAGCAATGAGCAGGATTTCCTCATGCTACACAGCCTAATTGCTCTCATCCATCTTATAGTTTTTACTCTGAGCAAGCGCTTCAGCCTTGCTCCTTAGGCAGGACCTCGGCTTCCCTCCAGCTGCAGACAGTTCCGCTGGGCTTGGGGAGGCTCTGGACCTTCTGGGCTCTCTTGCAGGTTCTCGCGCAAGCCATAAAGGCGGCGAAGGAGCAGCACCCGGACATGTCGGTGACCAAGGTGGTCGTGCACCAGGAGACGGAGATTGCCGAGGAGTAGCTGGGCTGCGTGAGTAGGGAGCGATGTGACCATCCCCGGAGCAGGACCCGCCTCAGCGCGGGCTGTGATGTGTTGGGGCTAGAAGGAAAGGCCACGCTGCGGGTTGGGGCTGTCAACTCTCTGCTAATTCAAGGGGCCTCCACATCTAACTTAATGCAACACTTGGGCTAACGGTTGGAGGACTTGCAGCACTCGGATCTTAGGCTGGAAACTGGCCCTTTAGGGAAAAGAAGAGGGTTTGAGTTGGGACAGATCACAGAATCATAGAATGCCTAAGGTTGGAAGGGACCTCTAGAGGTCATCTAGTCCACCCCCCTGCACACGCAGGGCCACCTAGAGCACGTGGCACAGGGCTGCATCCGAGCGGGTCTTGAAGGTCTCCAGAGAAGGAGACTCCACAACCTCTCTGGGCAGCCTGTGCCAGGGCTCTCTCACCCTCACTGTCAGGAAATTTTTCCTTAAATTCCTGTGGAACTTTTGGTGCTTCAGTTTCTGGCCGTTTCCTCTAGTTCTGTTGATGGCCACCAGTGAAAAGAGGCCAGCCCCATCCTCCTCACTGCCTCCCTTGAGGTACTTATAGACACTGACCAGGTCCCCTCTCAGCCTCCTCTTCTCCAGGCTGAACAGCCCCGGCTCCCTCAGCCTCTCCTCACAGGGCAGATGTTCCAGGCCCCTGATCATCCTTGTGGCGATGCCCAGCTGCATCTCCGAGCCCCGGTTCCTCTGTGCCAGGACCCAAAGCTTGTCTTCCCTTTCCATTCCTCAAATGATGCCGAGGATAAGGGAGGTAGTTTCCTCCCTTCTATTGAAAGCCAATGCTTACAGCGTGGCTTCTTCTCTCTCTGCAGGACATGTTCCTTCCAGACAGAGCACGGCGGGGAGAGAAACCCAGCAAACCTACAAAGAAACTACCTGGAGCACAGAGACCTCAACCTGACCGGGTGTCCGCTCAGACGCCGAACAGTCATATCATGTAGTGGGAGTCGCGCTTTGACGTTTTACTTGGGATTTTCCAGACTCCAATGGATCCTCTTGGATATAGTTTTTTTGTTGTTTTTATATATATATATATATATTGTGACAAACAGTATGCCATATTTCTAACTGTACTGAACATTTTTTACAGGTTTTCAATTTTGCATTCCCTCTCCTGCAATAGCCTGCACAGCTACAGGCCCAGCCCATCTCACAGGGCTCTAAAGCGTTGGATTTTTTCCCCTTTTTTAAGTCTTTCCCCCGCCCCACAGGCGCAGCGGAGCGCGGACGTCGCTCCCGCCGGGTCCTGCTGGCGAGACGTTTGGAGCCGCCTTGGGTTTGTGCCGCGTGTTTTGCCCCTCGCTGTGTGCGGCCCCTGCGGCTCCCGCTCGCTTCCCTCCCTCGGGGTTCGGCCCGGCGCTGTCGGGTCGCGGTAGGGTTGGGCAGCCCAAGCGCATCTGCCACCTTCGTAGCTGCCGTAGGTTTAAGGACTGCTGGAAGTTGCTTCGAGTACCTGATACTGTGAATTGTAGAGCTGTGAGGAGCTGCGCTAGGGCCCTGGCCCTCCTCCCGCGCAGCCCTGCTCCCTCCCCGGTCGTGTTTCCTAGATGCCATTAAATTAAAACGCCCTTAGAAGTGTGTGTTTAAGATGTGTTGACTCTGGATGCTATTAAGGCTTACGCAGCATTCACAGTTACCGATTTTTTTTTCAGTGTCATAGTTTTTCCACTTGTTCGTGTTCTTGATTTTTAAATAAGGTTTTTTAAGTCCCTTTTTCCCCACTTCCCGCTCTCAGTGCTATTTAAAGCTGAACACATTACCCATATCAGGACAAAGGTGTTGCAACCTACTCTGGTTTAGTGTAAAACCCCCTTGGACGGAGCCTCAGGGCCGTGGAGGCTGCTCGAGGAGGCCGGGCGATGCTGGGGGTGGTGGTGGGTTTCGCTCGTGCGATGGAGTTGGCTCCTTGCTGACCCCTCTGTCCCGTGCTCCTTTGGGGACTCCTGTTTTGGCTTGGTGGCCACTGCGCTGGGATGAAAGACCAGGGCTGGAGCAGCTGCACTTCAGGCCTAGCTTCCAGACCACCTAAGAATGACTTTTCACCAGCACCCGATGCACCGCTTGCGTGTGCAGTTGCAGCGACTGGAGCGTCTGCAAGTTTGTGGCCTCCTCTTGCAGTCGCTTCTCAGGCGTCTTTTAAGAGGCGCCTGCAGCTGGATGGAGAGGACCCCAAAACTCACCCGTTTTCCTATTGCATCATGACTTGGGTTCTCCTGCTCTTCCTCCTCTTCCTCTGCTGCTCCTGGAGTTCTGCCCGTGTCCTGGTTTCTCCTCCCAGCAGGTTGTGCTGTATTTTTTGTTTCTTTGGGGTTCCTTTTTAAAACAAAACAAAACAAAACAAAACGCCGTGTTGAGGGTCTCCGCAGAGCCCTGGGGCCGCCGTGGGGTTGTGGTTTGTACTGGTGTGGCAGGCGGGCGGCCGCGGAGCCCTCCCTCGAGGGCGCCGGGCAGGCGCCACTGGAGCTTTCTGTGTGTTCGGGTTTGGGTTTCAGAGGCCGCCAGGCTCGGCTCTGGCTGCAGGCGCCAGCTCTTTAGCTGAAAACTGTCTTTGACTTAGACGAGGGCTTGTGCGGCCTCTGCAATTCGGGTGTGATTTTCATGAAGCTGATGGCGTTGGTGGAGACTCCGTCTCGGCGGAGCATCCTGGGCACCCTGCGCTGCTGCCACCTCCAGGGCAGCACTTGGGGTCCTGGTGACGTCCCCAGAGCCCTTCCCCTCCCATGCAGCTCCCTGGGTGCCTCCGCTCGCCGTCTTGGGCCTCCTCGGGTGACTCTTGCCTTAACCGACCGTTGCGCTGGGCACCTGCCCCGCGACCTCCTGCGCCCGCCATTATTTTTTGCCACTTGGTTCTTCCTCATTTTCTCGCCCTTTCGCTAATTCATCCAAAAGCGGGCCTGCAGAGTAGTTGTTTCGGAGGGTTTATTTTAGCTTTAGCAGATAATGGCCCTAATGCGATGAATTAAGTTTCTCCGTAGCACTTAAAGGCGCTTGACAGCCCTGAGACGAGGGCAGTGCGGTGCCCCCGTAGCGCAGTCCTCCCAGTGCCATCGGGTATCCCAGGGATCGAGCGCGTTGGAAAGAGCCAAACATCCCCGCAGCGGATGCATATGTGTCCTATGGCTCGGAAACCAGTTGGCCCAAGAAGTGGTTCCTTCTTAAGGGATCCCAGAATAATGTAATCCTAATGCATATTATTTTTCAGCTGGATTTTGGATGGCCACCTCCATGTCTCACTTAATCTCTTGATTTTATTTAAGCAACTCAGAGCACGGTCGCTCCCTGGGGTGATTCCTCCCCATCCCATTGCTTCCCCCCCGCCGCCCGCGTGGGAGGGATTTCCAGCCCTCCGGAGCCTCCCCGGGAGCTGAGGCTGCGGATGCAGAGCTGGAAGAACCCGCGGGCCAGGGCGGACGATGGAGCTTCCTGCAGCAGCAGCCTCCAGCCCCGCGCGGCTCCCGCAGTGCCGCCCCAACTGCTCTCAGCGTGTTACCTATTCCTGGAGGCAAAGCGACTCTAAAGGTCTATTTATATGAATGTTCCCAGCTCTTCCCAGTCCACAAATTCACCTAGAGACTCTCTCGATTGTATAATAGACATTATATGGAAGCTATTTATATATGAATGAATGTTTTTATAGGGAGGGAGGCAGGGAGCTCGCAGTGCAGGAAGCGCCGAGCATCTCCGCTGCGCTGGCGAGGGACGGGCTGGTTTCTGCTTTCCATAACCTGTGGTTTGCCGATTTCCTATTTGTACCTTAGGAGGTGGTAGTGGCCCCGACCGTAGAGATTCAACTTGTATTTAATGAAAAAAAAAAAAAAAAAAAGTTTTTTAGGTGAGAATACGAAGGAGCTTTGTAAAAATTTTTTAAGGCAATTGTGAACTGTCTAGGCTAGCCGTTTTCACTCTTTATAAAAATAGGAACTTTTCAGGACAGAAGAATTGGCAAATCCTTATAGACCGATTAGCGAGTGGCGGGAGCTGGTCTTTTGGACTTCCATAGCAAAGCAAAGGGAAAGTTGCTGTAGCAGTTAGACAGACATAGGTGTTCTGTATTGCTTCCTGTATTGCATTTTTCCAATAAATTTTCAAGTAAAACCCATTGTCCTGGCTCGAAAGCCTCTCATTCCGCGACGGCCACTGACCCGCAGGGAGAAGCTGCCCTCAGGCCCCTGCGATAGGAAGTTCAGGGTTTATTCCGTGGCCGTATTCAAGGCTCGTGCGTCCCAGCTCCGCTGCAGGGATGCAGGGGGTGGTGGGATCCATGGGCCATGCATGGGGATGCCCCAAACCTGCCTGTGTCCCCCGTGTCCCCGTGGGGCTGGGGGGAGCAGAGCATCCGTCCCCAGTGGCACCAGCCCTGTCCCGGGGCAGGGGGATTGGCCGGCCCCAGCGGCACCAACTGCCACCTCCAAGCTGGGGCCAAGACCCCCTTCCTTTTCCGCCTCCCAATCCGCAGCGCTGGGAAGAGGCTCCGCTGGAGCTGTTTTCCCAGCTGGCCGCGCCGGGCACGACGCGTCGCCTGTGCCAGGGCTCCCCACGTCACCCTCCAGGGCTGGCAGCTCCGCCGGAGGAGAACAAGGTAAATCTACAGCGCTGACAACATTTAATCAGAGGCGGCAACGCAGGCCAAGCGTCCTGACCTCAGGGCAGAGACAGGCTGTTCCGCGGCGCGCGACCGCCCTGGCTCGGTGCATTGGATCCCTGCCCTTGCACAGCGGCTCTGGCCTGCCCGGCACCGCGCCCGGCGAGGAGAGTAACGTCAGGGAGCTGTGCCCGGGCGTCTGGGGAGCCTTGTGCCCCTCACTGCTGCCATTTGCTGCTTTCCCCATGTGGATCTCTAAAACAAAGGGCTTTTTCCCTCTAACTCCATTTTTGGGGCCAGTTTGGACCTCGGGAGCTCTGATGCTGGGTGTCGGCAGAGAGGGATATTTTCCACCCTCCAGCATGGACAGATGACCAAAACAAATCCCCATTCTGCTGCTGCAGGGTTGAATTCAAGCTGCAATCTTGCTGCAATCAAGTGCAAACTGCCCTGGGCCTGGGCTGCTTCCTGAGCAGGAGGAGGGAGCAAAGTGCTGCTGTGCAAGGTTTGGCATCGCCTTTTACACCGGGAAAAACAGGGATTTGCATGGAGGAGGCAGGTTTGGTCCTGGGATGCGCTGCTGGATGTGACAGGACCTTCCCCCCACAAAAGGCTCCAGTCCTGTCGGAGACACTCGCTGCACCGACCCTGGGCAGCAGCGCAACAGCTCGCACTCCTGTTTGGGAGACAGGGTAGAAACGCAATGGAAAAAAGGAAAAAAAACAAAACAAAAACGAAAACAAATGAAACATGCCAAGTTGTCAAACTTGAGGAAAACATGTTGTGGAAAACATTGATTACTTCTAAAAACAGTGCAGAGCACTTGTTTCTCGTGGGCTTTTCAACCCGACCCTTCCCAGTGACGGCGCCAAGCGGCCCCGGCTCCCGGGGCCACGGGGCTCACTGGCCGCGGCGTTCGGACTCACCGGAACGCTCGCCGGGAGGGTGCCCTCTGGCAGGCACCCCGGCCGTGGGGAGCCAGTNCCCGGCTCCGTCCCTGGCTGCGGCTCGCGTGCCGTCCTGCCGGGGCTCCCGGGGCCACGGGACTCCCTGGCCGCGGTGCCCGGACTCACCGGAACGCTCGCCGGGAGGGTGCCCTGTGGCAGGCACCCCGGCCGTGGGGAGCCAGCGCCTCTGTCCACCGGGAAGCTGAGAGCAGAGTTGGTTACTGAGACGACCCTGCACACTGCCCTGCTCCGCACTCAGTGCTGCGGGGCACGGTGAGCAGCGCGTCCCCACTGCACCCGCGGCCCTGAGCGGCGCTCACCCTGGTTATTCAAAGAGAAGTCTCTCACTTGGCAGCACTCAAGGCACAAGCCAAACCTGAGGCCAGGAGAGGCTTTTGGGGGTCCCATGGGGCATCTAACCCGGTCATGTCGCTGCAAAGGGCTCCCGCGGGCCCTGCTGCGGCAGGGAGATGCTCTTCACTAGGAGGGACTTTGGTGACAGGGCTGCTACACAACAGTGAGGACTGGGGCAGGGTACAAGTTGTCCCCCTGATGCACATTGCACAGCCGCAGGGCAACATCTCAGTCCACGAAGCACCTGAGCAGCCCAGGGACCAGCTTCTTCCAGGCACCTTCCTGGAGACCTGGAGGATACCAAGAGATGTGACCTACTCTGAGCAGCTCTGTGGCGATTCATGGGGACAGCAGCACTTTCCAAAGCCCTAAGGTGTAGTGGGGAAGAGCAGGAAGGAAACTTGAGTCCCTTCAGCTCCGGTGGTGCTGGGTGCCAGGCTGCCTCGAGCTGCCCTCGCTGAGCAGCAAGAAGAAGCCTCGTGCTTGCCAGTGCCAGCTGCTCTTCCACATGCACCTAGAGCGCTCGGGCAGTGCGTTGCCCCCGACCATGCTCCACAGCCGCTCCAGCTCTGCCTGGGAAGAGCTGAGACCTCTGGGTCATCTTCCAACCTGAACCGGGATGGGGGCAGCTGCGCCTGGGAGAGCTACAAAACCCAGGGCTCAGCTTCAGGTTCTGCTCGGTCTAACTGGGAAAAGCAGGAAGGGAACGGGTGAAGGGCGCGTAGCGCGAACCACGACGATGGCCAACGCGCAGAGGGAAACCCGCTGTGCCCACATGCCAGCAGCTGTAGCTGGGGCTCTCCTTAAATCGTGAAGCTTCAGCCCAAGTGATGTGTCCTGCTAACACTGCTGTGCCGGGCAGCACCAATCTCTGTCCCTCCCTGGGGAACCGGCACTACAACACGGTGTCATTTGACCCATGGTGAACGCTCACTCCCAAACTAAAGGGGTCTGTCGTTTTGGAAATGTGCCCACACTGCCCTTCTTGCCTTCTCAAGAGGGGCTTTATTGGGCATAGTGGCTTTGCAAACCAGGGGGACGATGGGTTTGTACCTGGATCTGAGACCAATATAGACACTTTAGAGAGAGGAGAGATTTTTTTTTCAAGGGTTGGAAATCGGTCACAATTAAATCATGGCTTTTCTCCAGGAAAAGAAAAAAAGCACCTCTCCCCATCCATCTTTAACCACACATTTCCATGTGCTTCCAGGCTAAATTCAGAGCTGGCAGTCACCAGAGACGCTCCCGCGAGCCAACGCAGGCGGGGACATTGCGCGGGCGTCC
Organism: Crypturellus undulatus; assembly: GCA_013389825.1. Taxonomy (NCBI): domain Eukaryota; kingdom Metazoa; phylum Chordata; class Aves; order Tinamiformes; family Tinamidae; genus Crypturellus; species Crypturellus undulatus. Next base: position 30,105 of record VWPW01022547.1, read on the forward strand.
TTATGTTAACAAGCTTGGGCAACGTGTGTGATCACGGCAAACGGAGGCCTCGCTGCTCTCAACCTCGTGCCTATTCCTAGGGTCCCACCGGCATCAAAGTGACCCCCAGAAACGGGACTTTCTGGTGGTAACATGCACGGAACCAGCTGCTCTTGGCACAGCTCCCCACTCCAAGCAACCTTAAGGCAGGACTACAAGTCCAGTCGTACCTCATGGCATGAGATAACATTTAATGGCCCCATCAGGCTCACGTGCTCTGGGCAAGCAAATTTGCCAGTGGGCTGGGCAAGGGAGCCCACCTCAAGCCTCCCCACCACCCACTTTGGCCCCACTGAAGTGAAGTGCCACCAGGGCCACCAGGGCATCCCTCGCCCTGGTCCCCAGCTCGACTTGGGTTCAGGTTCAAGCGAGGTTTCCTCCACAAAAGACACTGGGAGCAGGATGAGTAAGGCAAGGCCAAGGGCATCCATCGAGGACCCGGTCGAGGGACGGGCAGCCTCTGGGGGGATGGGGACGTCCCTCCTCATGTGGGGTCTTGCGAGTTGGGACCTCCCTCCAGCACCGCGACGTCCACGTGAGCGCAGAGCCACCCCGAGCCGTCCCAAAGAGAGGAGGCCAGTGTGGGCAGTCAAACCCGCGAGCCCCGCTCCGTTCCCACCTCCCACGAGCCGGGCCGGGCCTCCTGCCGGCCCCGCTGCTCCCGCTGCGCCAGCAGCAGGTCCGAGGACTCGCCCGCGCTCCCCAGCTTGGCATACGCCACCAGGCTGAGGCGATCGAGCCGCGGCCAGCTCCGGTTCTTGCGGTCTTTGATGGGAGCCAGCAGCAGCACCCCGGGCCGGCCCAGGTCCAAGGACTTGGAGTGTCCCGGGTTGTGGAGCTGCAGGTCCGAGCTGAGCTCCTTCTCAGCGTCCCGGGAGGGCAGGGGTGTCTCCGCGGCAGGGGTGACAGGGCAGACGCCCTCCATGCTGATGACAATATGGTTGTCCTGGTGCTCCTGCCCTCTTGGCGCTGTGCTGCTGCTGGGGGAGAGGAGGGCCCAAGATGGCCTCTGTGCCTCGGCACGGGGCTCGGCAGGGCTCCCCGCCGCTGCCACAGCTGCCGTCTCCAGCAGGCGGTTGTTGAGCTTGATCACGGGCAGCGCCAGGGCGCTCACAGCGGAGGACAGGAGGGACTCGGCCCCGGGGGTGAAGGAAAGGTTGAGGTTGCCCTCGGCCACGTTGCCCGAGCGGACACTGAGGAGGGAGGCGGAGGGTGACGCGCCGTTGCGGAGGAGCTGGGCTGTGGTCTGGAGCCGCCGTGCTCCGCAGCACTCGGACCACTTGGTGCCGGGGCACGTTGGGAAGGCCCTGGAGGCCACGTCCACCTCGTAGCAGCCCTCCACGCCGTCCGTGGGCGCCGGCTGGCCTGCCCTCCCCTCACAGTGCTTGTCCTCGCCTCCAGGCTCCGCGGGGAGGCCCGCGGCCATGCTGTAGAGACCCTTCTGCATGAGCAGGCGGGTCTCCATGTCCCTGTTCTCGTAGAGCATGGTGTTGGCGCAGATGAAGATGAAGAGGCCAATGCCCATGATGACGGGGCCAATGAGCTTCAGCTTCTCGCTATGCGGGAAATGGCGAGCGTGGGCCACCTCCTTCCTCACCTCCCCGGGGCTGCTGGCATTCCCCGAGCCAGCCCCAGCCCGGTGAGGCCAGTAGCCCACCACGGCGATCGTCATGCCCACCAAGACGACGGAGATGCCCACCATGACGAAGACGCCCGAGGGCGAGCGCATGCGGAGCTGCCCTTTCACAGTCACCTCTGGCGGGGACTTGCGCCTGCGGCGGCGCCCGCGGCGCCGTGATGGGGCAGCCGCAGCCGGCGCCTTGTTCTCCGCAGCCTCCTGGCTCCTCATGGGGCCGTTGGCTTCAGTGTTCTCGGCAGTCATCGCCTCCGCTTCAGCGTCTCATCCTGCAGCGTGGGGAGCAGGGAATGGAGGGAGAGAAAGGAGAAGAAGGGGCATCACTAGCAGGTCAGGAGGTCCACACCCAGCACAGTGTTGTCACCAGGGGAGCAAAGCAAAGGGTCCAAAATGGGTCACTGAGACCTAGGATGCAGGCAGAAGGGCTGGCCGGGCTCTGGCCATGCAAGGACCAGCAATCACCATGCCACTGCCGGTGACAACAGCTCTGGGGACCTGCCTGGACCGTCCCCAAGTCCCGCATGGGGTGACGGGTGGGGACGTGGTCAGACAGAACTGCAGTATGGACCCGGTCCAAAGCAGGTCACCGTACTGCTAAACCCCTGCGATTCGGTGATTAAAAACCATAAAAAATGGATGTGATTAGAAAGCAAACAGCATGCAAGGCCAGCAAAGACAGGAGCAGCGACCGCCCGATTCCGCTCCCCGAGCTGAACAAAGCGCCAGGAGCCGGCGAACGGGAGGAAAACGAGACACCAAGGGCTTCCTCCCAGGCTTAATCATCCCAAGGCATTATTAGCATTCCCGGGAAGGAATTAAATATATGAGTTTCAGGGTGACAGCGTGTTCCTGGCACAGGGCTCTCAAGCCATGGTAATTCAATGGAGGAAGATCAATAAAATCAATACATGAGCAGTGCCCTCCCCTCAAAAAAAAAAAAAAAGCACCCCCCTGGGGGCAGTTTCACAAGTTTCTTTGGACCGAGGTTAGAATCCCACACTGAAAGGGCAGGGGTAGGATAAACTGCTCTAGAAGTTCCCTGATGCAATGGTCACTCTTGAGTTAAAACCTGAGATTTACTTTGTTTTACAAAACATTCTGCTTCTAAGGGAAACAAGGGGGCAAGCTAACACTTCCTAAAGGCTGAGCTTCTTTCCTCTCCAAACACCCTTATTTAGAGGCTGTTCCCAGCTTTTCTTCATTAGTATCTCAGATTCAAACTAAATGTTATATTAAACCCTTTAAATGCTGTGCTGGCAACTTAGGTAGTGAAAAATAGGAAGAACCCCAAAGCCCCGGGTGTTTTACAAGGGCCCTTCGATGCCGTTTACGGGAGGGTGAAGACAGAAACCCCTCCGGGACGCGCCCAGGGCCCCCTCCGCGAAGCTGTGACGAACGCACACAACCAACAGGTCCTATCTCGGGCCACGAGCCTCGGAGGTGCCTCTTTAAACCTAATTCCATGCCTATCCATCTCCTTTAGCCCTCCCTAAGCCCCAGCTCCCCCCGCGGAGCTGCACAGTGCCAGCTGCTTCCCAAAGCCGCTGCCTCCAACAGCGCAGGCATCACCCACCCGTGTCCCCACGGGCCGCCCGCTCGGCCCGCAGGCACCTGCCTCATGCCTGTCCTTCCCACGCTCCGCAGGAAGAGGGGTATTTTTTCCATGAGGTCAAGAGCGCTGCTTTGGGAAGCGGAGATTATTCACTGCGGTGGCAGAGGGGAAGGAGGGCCCGTGCCGAGGATGCAGCGGATGCTCTGGACACTCTGCGCATTCCCTGGTCTCCCAACCTAGCCCATGTGCCAGCACATGTAGCCCATGCTGGCGCTGGCACACATGGTCCATGCTCCCCTGGCTGGGCCTGAAGCATTCCCCTGCTCCGGGCAGCGGGATCCTCCTTCCCCAGCCATCAGCCAGCGCAGGGTGGGAAGGGATGTGGAGGATGAGGAGAACGGGTAGAAGACAACCAACCCCCTGCAAGGACCGGTGGAGCCTTCAGCCTCGCCAGCCTCGGGGATGCCCATTCAGGACCCCTCGAGCAACCAGGGAATCCCCTCGAGCTCCTCCTGTGCCTCCAACTGCCCAAATCCCGCGGCTGCCCCAGACCTCCGCCTGCTCCGGCCCCGGCGCCTCCTCTGCCGAGCCCGAGTGCCGCGGGCGTGCGCAAGTTGAGTGTTTAATTGCTCATCGCTGCAGACGGTTGTTCCCAGAGTTCAAAACCATTATTTTTATTAATAGACTCCCCAGGGTTATATAAGCACTGGAAGAAAAAAAAAAAAGAAAAAAAGAAAGAAGAAAAAAAAAGGAAAAAAAAAAAATCCAGCATTCCCGTCAAACTCCCCAACTCGCCGACACCGATGCTCAGGATTGACGGACTATTTTCACGGCACGGCTCAACAGAGCTAAGTGGGAAGGGGGGCCGGGGTCCCGTTGGGGCTGAAGGCCCCTGGCCTCTACGGCCCCAACCTCCCTCCGCGTTTCCCCGGGATCGGGCACTCCAGCACCAAGGGGAATCAGCAGCGTGGAAATGGGAACGTCCTCAGCACCAGGGCGCGGGGGACGGCTCAGCTGCCAGCCTGCCACTTCCCACGCTAAGCTCCCAATCCCTGCAATAAGCCTGTCATTAAAATTAACGCAAATATTCCCCTAATCCCCCCACCTCACCATGAAGGTCTCATCCTCTCCTGCCTCCCCTCGCGGGCAGACTTGCCTAAAACGTGTCGTTAAATCCGAAAACGCTGCACCGGGCACGTTAGGGGCCGGGAGAGGCAGAGAGAGTTGGATGGGCAGATGCAGATGTTGAGTTATCCCGTCCTTGGACCCTGTCCTGGCTGCGCCATGAGCGGGATAGGGAGATCTGCAGGTTTGCACCGAATCCCAGACAACTCACTGGCCCCTCTCCAGGCGCTTCCCGGGATGTCCCTTCTGCTGGAGCCCCTCCGCTGGCCGCTTGCCTGTCCTGCGGGGATGGAGCTGGAGGGACCCGTGAATTTTCTGACTCCAGGAGGGGCAAGATCCAGCCCTGTCCCTGTCCGTATCGCCCACCGCTCTGCCCGGAGCAGCTGGGCAGCTCTCCATGCCCAGGCCTGGAAAAAAGGCTTGGGAAGAGGCTGGGAAGAGGAGCCTGCAGCCAGCCGCATCAGCCACCCGCTGCAAAAAGCAGGATTTAGGTTGCTTTTAAAGTCCTGAGCAAGCAATTTTTCCCTAAACCTTCACTCGGGCAGGGAGGAGGGATATAATAACCCACCACCCACCCGCATAAGGTACCGGAGTGACAGTCTGATGGCTAAAAATACCTGCCTCCCGCGGCCCCCTCCCGCCGCCCCCATGCGGGGGAAGCAACGGGGCCGCTGCGTGACTCCATGGGGCCCTCCAGGCTGCGGTTGTGTCCCCTTCTCCCTCCTTAGAACCCCAGCGCGCTCAAAACAGGCTCCAGGGCAAAGGTGTCCAGACGGGAAGAGGAGAAATGACAAAGCAGCAAGAGGGAAACCTGTGCAGCAGCTCGGCCCGCAGCAAAGCCCAGGTGGGCTTGGACCCCGCAGCCACCCCGGCTGCACCACGATGATACCAGCTGGTGCCCAGGACACTGACACATCTGCCCCCAGCTCCTTCCAGCCGAGGTTTGACCACGTTGTCACCCAGGTTTTGAAGCTCGAGTGCCCGGGAATGCCCTCACTTCTCTGCTGGTGACTGAACAGTGGCAGCTCCTCAGCTGGGAGCAGCCCTAGTTCCTCTCCCTTCTTCTCAAGGACTTGCAGCCACTGAGATCTCATTTTGTTTCTCCCACATCAGCGGATGGGATGGATGAGACCTTTACCCACAGGCTGGTTCTTGTGACGCTGTAGCTGTATCCACAGCAGCTCCAGAGACAACCAGCCCCTCCACTGACAGTCCCAAGCCAAGGGATGCAGAAGCCACTTACCATTTGTGCCTATTTAGATGCCACGTCCCAGCTGGGGGCCAGGAGCCACCAAGTTCAACACAGGCTAGATCGGTCCCAACGGGCAGGGTGACCTGATGGGTAGCAGCGCTTCCCACCCCATCGTCGCTCAGCCCAAAATCCCGGGCTCAACGAGCTCCCGTTCACCTTGACCTCCCCAAGCCTCCTCGTCTCCGAATCGGGGCCACCCGCTCCGATCCTCCGCACCCCGCGGGCAACGGGAGCGGGCGGCACAGCCAGTCGCTTGCTAATTGCAGCGCTTGCCTTACCCGGATCTGCTCTGCTAATTAGACTAATCTCTCCCTGGCTGGGAAATGAGCTCCGGTCACCCATCACTAGGAGATCAAGCAAGTCAGACGGTCACTTAACTCACGCCAGGGACCTTAAAAGTGGTTGCATTTCCTCACTACTCCCGATGGCTCATTGTTCCACGAGACAATAGAAACAGCCACTAATTTTATGTTTCTCCTCCAAGATGATTCCGAAACCAGGACATCTGCATTGCTCAACTTTTTTGATATGAACCAGATGCAAATAATTAATAAATCCTAAGTTGAGATAATGCGGGAGTCTAAATTTAAACTGAGAAGGGCTTTCTAATGTCGCTCCGTTCCTGCCTCGGAGGGGAAGGAGGAGCAGGGAGCACACAGGGATTTCCTGGGAAAATTCCTGCCGCCAGGAAGCTGCGCAGGGCAGCCGAGGTATCCAGAGGCGCGGGCTGCACCCGAGCTCCTCGCTAGCAAATCTCCACGGCCATGAAAGAGGGGAAAAGCAGAAATAAACACACGCAGGCTGGGATTCCCAGGGAATTACGACCAAACTCCTCCTGAATTTGGCACCTTCTCTCCTGCTCCTTTGAAAATCCCTGCCGGGGAGGGGGGAGGAAAGAAGCCGAGTCCAGGGGCTGCCAATCCTGGATGCTGCCAGGCACGGAGCGAGTTTGCACAAACAGGAGCCACCTCCTGTGGCCGAAGGATGGACGCTCCGAGCCGGCGTCCCCGGGCCCATTCCCAGCCCAGCTCCCTGCTGCCTCCGGCATTTTCACTTCACGGCTCCCAGACTCCCTGTCCTTGCTCCCCCCGCGGTGGCCGCGCACGTGATGCCCCACGGAGCGATGTCCCTTGGCCCGAAGCCTTGGCTTAGGGCCGGGTGCTGACCCTCGCTCGCCCCGGGCCACCCAGCGCCTCTGGGTATCCACGATCCCTCCGGCTGCTCCAGGCGCCTCTGGCTGCTCAGCTGCCTCCGAGCTGGGGACAGGGATGTGAAGCCCCTGGACCCACCTCCCATCCCCGCTCCGGCCCCAAAAAGGCCAAGAGCCCCCTCAGCACCTCCCAAGGCCCCGGCGCTCCCAAACTCCCCCCGCAGCCCCCCGCGCCGCCCGGACGCGGTGAGAGACGCCGGGAGAGAGGGGAAAAGTGCCGGGAGCTGCGGCTGTGGCAGCCCCCGTGGGGTGTGAGTGTGAGCGCGAGTGTGAGCGCGAGTGTGAGCGTGAGCGCGCGCCTCCCGCCCGCCCCAGCCCCGCTTACCGGCGGCCGCCGAGCCGAGCGCCTCCCGCCGGGACCGCGATCAGGAC